>CAKNYM010053158.1:471260-521945 GCA_932195095.1 Andricus curvator | reverse complement strand
GAGTGCAGTTCAATAGTTAAATTTATGATAAAATCATTCTTACGCGAGAAATATAATTTTGAATATTTCTGACTATAATCGGTGTTGGCGTGTGGGAGGCACAGCAGTACAAGTGGTAGAAAAAAGTAACCTTTTGGTGACAATAGTAACTCCAGAAGCAAGCCAACTCTGGTTAACAGATGAGAGTCAAGGAAGCAGGGCCACCTCAAGGTTGTGTTCATGTTGCGACGGCCCTGCACCTTCACTCACATTTGTTGAACGGAGTCGACCTGCTTCTGAAGTTACTATTGTCATGGAAAGGATACTTTTTTCTACCACTTGTCCTGCTGTGCCTCCCACGCGCCAACACTGATTAAAATCAGAAATATTCAAAATGATATTTCTTGCGTAAGAATGATTTTACCATAAATTTAATGATTTAACTGCACTCGCATCACAAAACTGCGCATGTGGAGCCCATTGAACGGCTTCGTATTTGTGAATAAATTCCCTTAAAAAGTAAATTCTTGAATATTTCAGAATTTTGAAAAATGTATTACATTAAAGAATGCTGAAAGAATACCTCGGAATTTTTTTAGATTTTTCCTAACTTCGACCTCGTTCTGGGAACAGGAGAAAGACGAGGCTTGAATCAGGAGTCCGAAAAACCCTATTTTTTTAATGTTTTGCTCTCTAACTATTGACAACATTTTTGAGTTTAAAGTGATCAAATCGTTGAATTCGGAAGACTTTATACTTTAAGATTTTTTTTGTTGAATAATTCAGAGATTTTTCTGAACGAGTTGCAATTAAAAGAAATGACGGGCCCCGACTTCAGTTACATTTTTTTCAGTAACAGTAACTATAAAAATCGCTACTTTCGAAATGTAGTTCACAAGCCTTTTTTGTGGCAATCAATCAATTTTATTGCTTTTGAAACTATCTTTCAACCCTCAGAAAAAAAATTGTCTTGTACAAAAAAAACTGTTTCCTTAGATTAGATACACATGAAAATTTGGTTTAATCAAAGAAATTTTTGGTTGACGCAACAAAATAGTTTACTGACCCAACAACATTTTTTTGTTGAATCAAAGACTGCATTTACCAAAATATTTGGTTAAAGCAACAAAAAAATTTAGTTGGGTCAAATATTTTGTTGTCCATACAATAACCATATTCTATGGTTGAACCAACAAAAATTTTGTTGATCCAACCAAATCGTTTTCTGAGTGCATTTTCACTATTCCAATTTCGGCGGCTAGTTTTCGGAAGAGATTCTTCAGTACGGCAGGAATCATATTGAACTTGAGAAGGGGTAGGTTGAACTAAAAAATTTTCGAAAAATTGATTCAGGATAAATTCTCAATGAAATTCATCAAATTTCAAGGTCAATTAAAAAAAATTCGTGTCAATTGGAAAAAAAATTCTCAAACATTTCACTGGTTTCAGTAGAATTGGAGTGAATTTCAAAATATTTCAGATAGAGTTAAAAAAATCAAGAGAGTTCCAAAGAATTAAAAAAAAAATTAAAGAATTCAGAATAAATTAATAAGAATTTCATGTGAATTCCAAATAAATTCAAAAGAGTTGACAAAATTTAAATATCCAAAATATTCCACTAATTTCTAATGGGCAAGTTACTTTTAAAAGTGAACTATACCATTACATCACGAAAAAATTAACTACTTATCGTTATTGTCACCGTTTAAAATTGTAACTACGTACATGAATTCTTTTGAATTATTTGAAATTCTCTTGATTTTTTTAATTCAATTGAATTCTTCTAAATTCACTCAATTCCTTGATCAATTCTACACAATTAATTGAATTTCTTTGTAGTTTTTTTTAATTCCCTCTGAAATTTTATAAACTCACCTTGAATTTTTAGGCATTTCATCAAATTCGTTTGAATTACCTTACATTTTTCTCAAATTTTATCACTTCACACTCAAAATTTTTCGATTCACTTAATTTTTTTTAATTCATCTTAAATCTGTATGAATTCCATCGAATTCTTCTCATTTCCCTTAAATTCTATTTGTTATATAATATATTATATTTCTTTAAATTCAGTACTATTTTATTTAATTCGATGTTTTTTTAATAATTTTTTTTGTAATTCACTATAAATTTCGGTTGAATTTGCCCTGAATTCTGTTCACTACCATTCTACTCAAATCGATGGACATTTTTTATATTAAATTCTTTTTCAATTTTATTCTTTCAAATTCTTATGAATTTTATCAAAGTCTCTTGAATTTCCTTGAATTGTTCTAAATTCATTCCAATTTTAAAGAAATTAGTGGAAAATTTTGGGATCTTCCAAATTTTTTTCAATGGATTATACCGAATTAAAGGGATTTAAAACATTTTGTTGTTTTTTTTTTTTAATTCGACAGGCATTTAACCTAATTCTTTTGAAATCCTTTGACTCCTTCTCAGTTAGCTACAGTTTTACAAAAATGAGTGGAATATTTTGGTTTAAATTTTTTTTTTTTTTTTTTAATTCACCCTGAAGTATTTTTAAACACGCCGTGAATTCTTAGGAGTTTTATCAGATTCTTTTGAATTCCCTCGATTCCTTTTAATTTTATTGACTAACCAATATACATATATTTTAAATTTGTAAAATATTGAGTCGTGTGTTTAAAAATATATATATTTATCTAACTAAGCTTCACAAATATTTTGGATATTTGAGGGATTTCTACCTGCAAAAATACTCTAAAAAAATCGACGAGTCGAAAGAATCAAAAACAGAAAGGAAACGTTTTATCCGCTTAGTCATTTTGTCTCTTTGAAAATTATATTTTTTCTGGCAAGCGATGAAAATGATTTCAAACACCTCCGAACTTCCGAATGACTAGAAAAAACACACCAGAAAAAAACATTAAGGTGCTGAAAAAATAAATAAATCAAAGATAAACTCAAAAGTGGGCATTTGTAAATTCTGCTATTTATCTATTTTTCATAAATTCAGCTTCATACGTTCTTTCGAATATTTTTATCAGCTGAAGTTCCAAGGTATTCACAAGATTTTTTAAAACTGAAAATGAAATATGGAACACTGGCTTTCTTTGCGCTTTTCATACCTTGGACTTTTCAATTTTGTTTATAGAGATTTCTTATCAGTAAAAGGCCATGAGTTGTTCAAACTATTTTTCCAAGCGATCTGGAAAAAAATAATTAAATGCAGTATATGGATGTTGAAAATATTGTTTAAAGTTAGCTAGAAAAAAAGATAATTTAAATAAGACATACAAAATTCTGTCTTTTACTTTCATTCCTTCAACTTCCCACGTCTGTTTTTTCTAATGTTTTTCTTTTTATCAGTATGAAGTTCCGAAATATTAAAAATAATTCTTAAAGCCAGCTACAAAAAAATGATTTAAAAACCCATGAAAATTATTATGTTGAGAACATGTTTCCTTTCCATTTTTGGTTCTTTGAACTTGTCAATTTATTCTAGTGTTTTTTGATAATTAGAGAAAGTTAGGAGAGAAATGATGTAACTTAAAAAAATTAAGAAAAAGGAGAAAGATTAATTCTAAAAGGAATTATGAAAAAATACAATAGTTTTCGAATTTTCTTCTTGATAAATTGCCCAGATTGAATCCTTTCTGAATTCGACAAATTAAAATTGAACCATTAGCAGATTTCGATCCAATTTAAAAGTTTCTGAAACTTATCAAATATGAATTCGCAGGAATCCCAAATTATCATTATTTCATTTTTAGATCAGTTAAAATCTGAAAGTTTTTATATTTAAAATTTTAAGATTTTTAAAGTCTGAAGCATCAAAATCTAAAATCTATAAGAAACATATATAAATATAAAAGAAGTGTTCCCTAACCCTAATGTTTCAAAATTAAACTAAATACTCACTTTTGTCAAGATAGCAAGTTTGTTTCTAGTTAGAAAGCTTCCATATTGAAGACTTTTTGCATTCTATGATTTTCTAATACGAAATAGATTTATGGTTGCTTGTTTTATGCTATAAATCTGTATTATGATTTTTAAACATAACGCGGAATTTTAATTTATTTCCAAATTCCTAATCCTATTTCTTTCAATCCGGATTATTTAGAATTGCAAATACAAGTTTCAAATTTCACAAATTAATTTATGAACTTCCTCTTATAACATAAACCACATGGCTTTTATTCATCGCTTATATCGAAGCAAATCTTTTTTTAAATACTTTTTTTCGACTATGATAAAAGAAAATAAAAAAAATATTTTACTTTTGCAATTAAACAGCACCAGCCAAGAGTGTCGAGCTGTATTAATCACATACAGAGATTCAAAAGAAAAGAAAAAGAGCCATAAATTCTGAACCAGGAAAACCGTAATGGTTCTTATTTGAATTATTTATGAAACAAGCTGCACATACAAATTTGTCATACATGTGTTCATTCATAATTTCACAAAAAAACTTCACTCTTCATAATTATCAATTCCTAAACGACCGATTGAGAAATTATAATCGCTTTTTATTTAATCAGGAAAAAAATTAGCATTGAATTTTTTTTGATACAAGACAATTTTTCTTGCCTCAAGAAATTGTATTTATATGAAGAAACTTGATTTTCTTCAATCAAGTACATTTTCCTGAACAAAAAAAAAATATTCCCTCGTCCGTATTCGTAACAATATTTCTAATACAGGGTGGCCGAAAAACTTCTTTTTCAAAATTTCCTGATTTTGCCGTGACTAATTTTTCATTTTCCTGGACCATTAGTATTCAAAAATCAGCATTTTAATCTTGTAACATTCTCAACATAGAATCTTTTAGAAGCAGAATAAAATAATTTCAGGTAAAAATTAAAAAATTTCTTATTTATTTATTTCAACCAAAAAAATATGAGTTTCCCAATATAAATTTTCAAACTAAAAGGATCAAAAAGGATTTTAAACCAAACAGTTGAATTTTCAACCAAAATAGACGACATTCTAATAAAACAGTTAAATTTTCCACAAAATAATTAAATTTTCAATATAGTAGTTGAATTTTTAACCAAAATATTGAATTTTCAACCTACAAAGATAAATTTTCAACCAGATAATCGAATTTTCAATCAAAAAAGATTACATTTCAACGAAAAACAATTGGATATTCATTCCAAACCGTTAAGTTTTTTAGCCATAAAGTCGAATGTTTTCGAAAACAGTTGACTTTTAAATCCGAAAAGATAAATTTTAAACAAGAGTTTTTTTTTAATAAAGAAAGATGAATTTTCAACAACAAAAATTAATTTTTAACTAAACAGTTGCATTTAGAACGAAATATTAGAAATTTAAAGTAAAAAGGCGAATTTTCAACAAAACATGTTTAAATTTTTAACCAAAGAGTTCAATTTTCAACAAAAGAATTAAATTTTCAACAAAGTAGTTGAATTTTTAACCAAATAGTTGAATTCTCAACAAAAAATATAATAGTGGCATTTTTAACAAAAAAAGATTAAATTTTTGCGAAAAGAGACGGATTTTAAAACCAAAAGACAAATTTTCAAGCGAAAAGATCATTTGCTTCCCAAAGGCGAATTTTCTACCAATAAAGGTTTTTAAGTCAAGAAAAACAAATTTCAACAAAATTGTTGAAATTTCAAGCCAAAAGATGAATTTTCTGTAAAACAGTCGAGTTTTCAACCCGATAAGATAAATCTTCAAGAAAAAAGTTAATTTTCAACAAAAAAGATGAGTTTCCAACTAAAATGATATCTTCAACAAACAAAATGATTTTTCAATCAAAATGGTTCAACCTTCAATAAAGTAGTCCAATTTTTAACAAAAAAATATGAATTTTCCAGGAATAATGTCAGTAGATAATTCAACCAAAAAATAGATTTTAATTTTAAATCAAAAACAAATGAATTCAACCAAAAATGACGAATCTTCAACAAAATAGTTGAATCCCCAACCAATGAAGATTATTTTTCAACCAAACAGTTGCATTTTTAGCCAAAAAAAGATCAAATTTCTGCTAAAACAGATAAACTTTTAAACCAAAAAGGCGAATTTTCAAAAAATTAGTTGAATTTTCAACAAGAAGTTAATTTTATGCCAAAATAGTTTCTGATTTCCAGTTTTTCCCTGACCTACAACCACCCTGTAATATTCTAATATTCTCAAGTTATAATTTGTATTTACGGTTGATTCTGAACCAATCTATTTAGATTATTACATTTTCCAAATAGGAAAAGAACCAATCCAAAAATGTATACATTTCTAAAATGGCTCATATTTAAAACATTCTTTATACAAAATTTAAATAAGAAGATTTCTTTCGAGAAATTGTGGTAAAAATTATTTGGCCTCGATTAAAAGACCTCTGAAAATATTCATGTGCAAACCCTGCAGATTGAAATGCATCATGAGTTATCATGTTACATTTTTTTACTTAAAATCGAAATGAAATCTACTTTCTTATGAATAATTTTATGCAAGGAAATCAGAGCATGAAAAAATTCACAATTCAAAGTTAGATTTCCAAACTATCTCCTTTTGGGCTCATTAGAGTCAAATATATAACAAAGGAAGAAAGAGGGAGAGATTTTTCTCAGAGAATATTTGGTATAATAGAAGAGAAGCAATCTCTTGTAATAGGATGGGAGACGAAAATCGACGCCAGAAGTTAAAAGATAACAATACTGACAAACTGTTATCGAGTATTCGCCAAAAGAGGAATGGACTTGTGTCAGTAGTGTCACAAGTCCATTCCGGTGCGATAAGATACAAAACTTATCTCGCACGAGTATGCAGACATCTACTTATACGAAGCCTCATGCAATCCTACGCATTTTTTATATTAAAAAAATGGTTTGAGGTCAAATAATTGTTTGCGTTTAAATATATATTTCATGTGAATTTTTATCTTCGATTAATAAAATTATCTTTCAATTTCGCTGATCTGGTTTCGAATTAAAGAAGTATCAAAAATAGTATTTATGTTATTATTAAAAAATAGCTCTGATTATAACAAAACTTTAAAAAGTGTAGACAATCTCAATAAACCTAAACAGAAATGTGCAAATTATATATTTTTAAATATTTTTCGATCTTACAAATTTCAACGATAAAACTTATTGAACCAGCAACATTCCAAGCTCAGATTCAAAACTAAATTTTAATTTATTATTTTAAGCTTACAAAACAAAACGAACGAACTTTGGATAAAGAATTTTTAATCGTAGGATTTCTAAAAATTGAAGTTTAATTATTTTTAATTGTAATTTATCAAAATTTAAATATTTCAATTTATTGAAAGCGGCCGATATTCATATTAAATAATCTCATATGGAAAAACTGAATAATTTCAAATTTCTAATTTGAAAAGTACATTTATTACAAAAAGTTTATTTAAAAAGCTTTTAAAGTTGAACCTTTTAAAATTGAAAAAATTTTTATTGAAAAACTGAATGAATTCAAAGATAGAAAAAATTTTTCTTTGAAATTTATCAATTTCAATTTTGGATGAGGTCATGTTAGAAAAAATAAATTTGAAACATTCCAAATATTTCTTTTTTCTTGAATTACAAGCAGTCAAACAAAAACATTTAAAATCGTGATAATTATAAATTAAAACCAACGAAGGAACAATTTTAACATTAAAAATGTTCAAGTAGCAATTTTAAATAACGATTTAAGTATCTGAATGAAAAATCTGCAATAATTGCGAAATTTTTATAAATTTTACTTGCAAATTGAGTCATTTGTACCTACAGTACACAGAATTTTGTGAACTGTTTAGTGTATATAAATGCCAATCCTTTGAATACAATTATTAATCGATTATTCAGTTATTTGAAGAAAAACAATAATAATAATAATAATTAGTTGATACAATGGACAGTTTTTACACAATTCGTGAAAGTTTACATATTTTTTCAGACTTCTAGATAACTCATGTTTATTTCTCGAACAGTATGTTTCCTCAGATATAGAATTAGACGCAATTTTTCCACAAGTGTTTATTATCCTCCAAGTGGAAACATTTCGTGTACAATTTATATATCGCAAATTATAGGCACGGAAATAAAGGAGTGCTAAAATATTTTAAACTGTGTATGTAATTTTAGGAAACCTTGTAAACTGAGAATACAGTTTCGAAATCAAATATATTTCTAGACTGTGGAATTTATGACGGTTTAAAAAAATGCTACGTAGGTAAATCAAAGCTGGCAAGAATTTTTAGAAATTCATAGTATACCAATGAAATCTTAGTCACAAGCATGTGGTTTCAGTAATTATACAGGTATAAATTGATATGATAATGGTATGAATATTTCTACGAATGAAATGTATACCTATATGATTTATACCGAAATAACTATGAAACAAAATACCTATTAAAACTGAAGAATATTGGGTTGAAAAATTCAATTACATAAATCGTAGTATTAAAATGATGTGCTCTCGTTCAAAATTTAACAGTTCCACTCTGGACTCATTCATTGTCAACCATAAACCCCTGAATTGAAAAAAAACTATGACAGTTCAGAACCTGACAGTTCCTTCGACAATTTTTCATCAAAGCTATTAAGAGGGCAGACAAAATAGAGGTAGCAATGAGCTACTGAAAATAACTATAACGCCTCGTGGTTTCGGTTTCCTTCTTGGAGGCGCGATTAGGGAAAAAGAATGAGTAAAGAAAATTCTCCTGGTCGATCCGGCCTCTTTAGCGCGTCTTGTGGTTTTTTACTCAAGCGTAGAACTCAAGTTAATTATAGATAGTCATCCCACCAGAGTGGGAGGGAAGAACGAGAAAGAGGAGAAAAAAAATGAAATCTTGGCGCGAGAGATAGGAATGGAACATGGCCGAAGGAGAAGAAGAGAAAGAAGGGAAATTAAAGATAAAAAGAAAAGAAAATTTAAAACTACAATCAAGAGCAGCAAGCAACCCAAATTTCATTCGAAAATATTAAATACTTTAGAGCAGGGCTCTCCAGAAGGCAGTCATTGGCTGCCAGTGACAGTCGAGAGACTAGGTCACACAGGCCCCAATAAATTTTCGTCGAACTTGTCCTTCGACTCGTCCCTAATCCTTCACGGTAAATTACAATTTGAAATGAAAAAATGAAATGTATTGTGAATTCAAGTAGAAAAAAATCAGACCCTTCGGTGTGAACAATGAGCCGCAACGAGACGTGACCGTAACGACCGTAACCCTTTTCAGGATTCCTGGAAACCGAAGAAAAAAATGACAGAAAAACTTCGTGGCAGCCAGACACTTGTGGCAGTCAACACCTGCTGGAAGTGGTGAGCCCTGCTTTAGACTTTTAGAGGATATACTGAAATATACTCGATCCAAAATAAAAATTTTAAAACAAAAATATTTTTGAGTTTCTTTTTTCCCTTATATCAGGGCTCATCCCTTTCAGCAGGTTTTCACTGCCACGACAAGTGTTTGACTGCTAGAAAGTTGTTCTGTCATTTTCTCCTTCGGTTTAGGGAAGTGGAAGGATAAGTTGGACGAAAATTTATTGGGGCCTATGTGACCTAGTCTTTTGACTGCCAATGGCAGTCAATGCCTGCCCAATGGCAGTCAATGGCTGCCTTCTGGTAAGCCCTGCCTTATATCATTATCCGTAGCTCACCGACAGCTCTAGTTTTTTGCAAACCACTTGTAAGCTGATCAGTGAATATGATCACGATGCATAATTAAACAATCGTCCTCGTAACTATTAATAACATCCCCCATTAATTGAAGTACTCTGAGGATATTAAAATGAGTGTGCTTACACGAGCCAACCCCTGGCGCCCAAGATTACGTGCCCATATTTTATCACGTCCCAGTAGACTTTTTTCCCACGACAAAAAAAGGAGTCCGCTCTCCTTTATGTACTACTTACGACTTTTTAAGCAGCAACTAGCACCAGAGATCCTTGGTGATTCGCGGAGG
The DNA here is from genome assembly GCA_932195095.1 of Andricus curvator. Taxonomy (NCBI): domain Eukaryota; kingdom Metazoa; phylum Arthropoda; class Insecta; order Hymenoptera; family Cynipidae; genus Andricus; species Andricus curvator. The sequence continues at coordinate 512,065 of CAKNYM010053158.1, read as the reverse complement.
GATTACATGTGTAAATCGACTTATTCTATAATGACACCAGACCTCGTGTCATTAAATCAACACGGAATTCAAATGAGTTCTATAATATAGGCTCCGACGGTATTTTATCTTAATAGGCGTGCGTGGATTTGCTTAAAAATGTCTGGCACTAAGCCGTTAAGTCCTAATACCAATCGATGAAATTCAAGTAGAAAGCTGCATCCTCACATTTTTTAATATTCACATCTGAAACAGGACCCTCCCACAAGTACTTTGCAACCAGAATTAACGAAACTCAAAGAATATTTAGAAAACAAATTTTATATTTTTAATCATCTGTATCTTCCAGCATGATGGATATTTTGACTTGAAGTTTTAGCTGTAGCTTCTCATCAACGAATGCAACAGAGCCACTTTTTTAATTTAAATCCATGCCTTTTTTAAGATCACCCGAGTGTACTCAGAAATTGAATGTATGCAGAGAATTTTTTTTATCAGAGCCAGGTTGATGATAAATGTAGGGAAAAACGAAAGGTATGTTTGTTAGACGAAATTCGGATAGATAAAGTGTGACGATACAAGGTTCCCATAAGGAGGCGGCCATAAAACTTGGTGCCGCCGAGTTACCCGCTGAGTGAAGAAGAGCCCTACCCAGCCGTTTAACGTTTTACGACCTACCAATAGTTCACCATGTCCGCCGAGTTAATAAGGTACTATCTCCCCTCCAATAATGTCTCAATATATTGACACAGTGTAAAAACTCACTCATAAAAAATCTTGTAATGTTACTCCGAGTGTCCAATAACTTGTACCATTCACCGAAATCCCAATTTTTGCCTGCATTTTATGAGACACATAAATTTTAGATATTAGATAGCCTGTTTCATTCTAGAATCCCCTACTAAGAGTTTGCAAAAAACTACAACTCTCCACAACCTACAGAAACGAAAATAATCAAAGTAATATCAATCCAAAAAGATTTTGGATTCAAAAATTTTATTTTGAAACGAGTATATCTCTGAAAGTAATTCATATTTTTGCTTGAAACTTGGCCTACATTTTTATGCGAGTGGAAAGAACAAGTGTACGCTTTTGCATCGAAATCTCTTTCCATAAATAATAGTCGGAACCATAATCTGCGTAACTTGCTTTTAAAACAAATTGCCCTTACGGGACTTTGTCTGAGGACGCAATAAATGTTACATCTATCCTGTGTTGTATCTCGTTCCTTCTTCTCGAGATTGTAATTGGCCCTGGAGGCCACCTATGCTCAACGAACCAATACGAACTATGTAGACTTCCCTCCCCACTCTCTCTTTCATTCTTTCTCTTCAACTATGTTTCTTTCTTTCTCTCTCTCTCATGTGTGCTTTCTCGAATAAGCGTTTCCCATTCGTTTCGGTAGCCGTGCAACGACGCCCTCCGATGGATTTTATATTTAGAAGGCATGCAGTTAACGCGCTCATAAATCAGCAACATGCTACAGTGAAGATAAGGTCGACTTGGTGTTCAGTTCTCGTCCCTACCAAGGAGTCCAAGAGCTTTCTTCCACTGTCTGAAGTCTGAACCGAGGTATGAACTCAGATCTAGACAGTGTTGCCAAATCGGCTCAATAGAATATAATCAGATCGTCTGTCCCTCACATGAATGATGAAACAAACCCTTCTGAACCTACAGCTTTCTCTAATATTTTTTAAAACAAAAAATTGTTTTAAATACGAAAAGTGCAGTACATATGAACTGTAAAGTGATGATTCAGCCGCAACCATCAAGAGAAAAAAGATCCCCAAATTTCAATTAAAAATATTGATTACTCAAAGACATATGATGGAACCAAACTAAAAAGTTTCTTTTCCAAAATATTTTTCAGTTTCTTCTTTCCTCTATACCTCTTGACCCGTTGATCGTATCCAAATCAAGTTTTTTAGCAACTGTTTCTGCAGGACGCAACATTTAGAATGCGATTGTAAAAGATAATTAAATTCAATTTCGAAATGTTTGGCTTAAAGTCTTAAGGTAACATCACGATCCGGAAACAAGCTGGAGGCCGTAAAATCCTCTTATACTAAATCCCACCTACCCGAAGGGGCTCTTAAATTTTGAGAAAAGCCAGTGTACCATCTTGCCTTGAAAATACCCCCGGCACATAAATATACCGACTTCCAGAAACGGTTGTAAGTCGAGCCAAGGCAACCTAAATAAGACAAATGTTTTCCTTTTCGGGATGGGAGATTATACCTAAAAAACAGAACCTCTGGATTTGTCCCAAGGGACCCTCGCCAAGTCGAGTGTCCTCTTTCTTCGGGCCAGAGTCACAGACCCACGCAGCGCTTTTATATGATCGTAGCACCGTTTGCAAGACGTTAAATTCCTGACGCGCCTACTCGCTCCTGGGCCTCGCAATTTCGTTTCCAGATGCCTTCTACCCAGCTACGCTATACGCATGTTCATACATACTACAGTTGACATTTGCATTCACTCCGACGCTTCAAACCATTTAGGCAATCTTAATGTCCAAAAAAATTTCATTTGGCCTCCACTCAAGGCAAAAAATCTAAGGGGGAGTGGTGGACATGATTTTAAGCATTCGTGATTTTATACTCCTGATCAAAATTCGAGGAGGAAAGAATTTTAATGTGCTTCCTGTATATTTGAATGTACGTTTACAAGACGTGTCGAAGACAAAAAATTGCTTATATTTGCAAGTAAAATTTCTAATTGCTGTTTAGCACAAAGTGATTTCACGTGTGTGATTACAATGGAACTTATGTGATATAGAGAGATAGACATTCAAAAATATTTTGGATTCTAACGTATCTTTTTTTTTGTAAAGTGAAGATCATGAGATTGCTTAGGAGGGCCGAGTTGGGATAGAAAAACGGCTTAAATTGCTTCAAATAGTACCGACCCACTGGGATTTTTCCCGAAATTTTACCTCACCATTTCGAGCCTGCTGCTTAGAATGTCACAAGCTCTAAATTTTCAGCTCGAGATAATACGAGGCTATGATAAGATAACACCAGATAAGAGAACATCACGCTTTTTTTTATCTCAGTTCGCCAAATAGTCTTACTTAAATATCGTTTTAGTATTAATTGTAATAATTTTTTCCATTCGTTCCTCAGCCAGATTTTTTAACTTCGTTGTCGGAGATCACGTTGACTTCGGAATCCTGACGACATCTTTACCTGACAGTATTAGAAGGTTCAACTTCAATCTAATGCTGCCCGGTAAGATGTGAACAGATACTCCGCTCGATGAAAAGTCCTCTTCCTCTTCGTCCTGATCCCTCTTCAAATCCTGCTTGATGCACTCGACACTGATATCCTTTTTTCTCGCTTTTTCTTCTATTACCAAAAAAATATTTTTTTGGTTTCACACTTCATCCCCAAGACCTCCAATGAGAGGAGAGTCTCGATAGACGGATAGATATGCCAGTTAATCGGGTCCCATTACGGTTGGAGATAAGATCCGTCGTGGAGGGGTAAGAAACTGGCATTGGGGGAAGGGAGGGCAAAACCGCCTGCCGTATTGCCGAGGAAATGAGAGGCAAGCGAGTTTTATGTAATCACCGAACGACTCTCCGAGCTGGTATTAATACCGGCAATAAATAAGCGCGTCCAAGGAAGAGAAATATAAGAGAGAAAGAGAGATTCGATCCTTCGGCATCTACAACAGCCGTTTTAGCTTCGGCTCAATCTACCGTCCCTTTCTGGTTGCCTTTAGCACTCTCTTCCTCAGGGACGACCCTAAAATACTTCTCAGTTTACACTCTGGCCCATATTCATAAATTCCTTAACTGCTGCTTTCAAGGCGAAACCTCTGCTAAGAGCTTGCAAAAAAGTAGAACTCTCTAGGACCCACAGATCCAGAGAAATGCAAGAGAGTCAAAACTCAAAAAGATTTTGGATTCCAACCGTTTATTTTGAATCGCCTATATCTCTGAGACTAATTAATATTTTTTAACGAAACGTTGTGGACCTTTCACCTTAGTGACATGAACAAGGAACCACTCCTTTGTATCGATATTTGGATTATTTTTTATAATTTAATTTTCTAAGGTTTCTTGATCTACTCCCGCAGAGTTACGGTCTTAGATATTCAAACCCTTGAATAAAGTCTGGATTTACATGGAGGTGTCGTCGTGGGAGCCTCTCTCCAATGCATGCAGGTGCCTGAAAAACTCAGGCAAGAACCAGTGAACCATTCAACCTTTTCTAAATCATGTCCCCCTCGTCTATCACAATTCACCAGCTTTGTAGCCTCACAGGTCACACAAAAGGCTCCACATGGGGCTTTCAATTTAAGAAAATATGAAAAACTTGCAGGGAACTTTTTGAAAAGTTCAAGAGAAGAATTACTATTTCATTCGGGCATAGTCAAAAGCATTATTAAGATAAAGGTGCTTGATATCATTTATTTTTACAAGAAACGATGAGTTTAAAACTTTAAAATGTGAATGAAAGATTAAACAGAGAAATGGAGGGAGTGTTTAAAAATAGGAGAAATTTGAAGTGCGAGGCGGGAATAAGAAGTGATTCGCCAGTCGGACGAGTCTTCCGTGCGTCGTTATCGCGGGAACTCCGCCTTTATGCAAATTTCTGAAGCCTAATATCCATAATGAACATTTAATCCGTTGTCTAAAGATGGCCGCTGCTCGAACCCGTTGGTCGAGGACAAGCCTGTAATATGTCGTATGATTTCTTGACACAATACATGCCTCACATTTGTTAATTAATCTGGGTTGATAATAAATCTAGTTTTTATTGTACAATAAGAAATAAAGCAGAGCTAATAAAATAAATCTACCAAACTAATACAAATAAGTAAATTCTGAATCTGCCTTAGGACCTCACATCCCATTTACAAAATTAGCATCCATCTCGTGTGGAGAATAGCGGAATGATCGCTGGGAAATATTTTTCTCCAGCAAAATGCCAGCAGGCGCACTTACTTTCTGCGGCTCGAGTTTATATCCTGCTAACGTTTTTTTAACGACTTGCCGGTAAAAAAAGATCGTCGTCGTTATACATAAGCGAGTGGCGAGAGAACCGGCAACGCACGTGTGTCTACAGCCTGCAGACGACCGTCTTCTTTGCTCGTTTGTAGGAGAGGTTCAGGGCCGTAGCCATGATCCGAAGAGCCAACGAGTCGCGAAAAAAGAATTTGAATAAAACGAATAAATAAAGCGATATTTCTCCTGGAAATTGAAGTGAATTATTCCATATTTGCTACATTAGGTTTTCTAATTTTTCATTCTAGTACTGCATCATCATTCTAACAGTTTGGGGGCCATTCAAAAAATACGTAACGAGTGGAAAGTAAGACAAAACCAAAATCATTTAGAGTTAGCAGAATTAGAATTCCCACGCGAAAATAAGCATATAGTCTTGGCAGACGTAACCGCATAGGTAAATAGGTACTAAGCGCATGCTGCTAGTTAAAGTTGTTTTGAGTTATTTTACGCTTTGAGGCTTCGTCAAGTCTGCAGAATGAAGGTGCACTTTTTCCTGTCAAATAAATCAAGAAAAAGGCTTCCCCTTGAATTTACACCACGTAACAATTTACTCGAAGCAAAAACTTCATTTTAAATGTAAAATAAAGACATTTTCTCGCATAAACTTTGAAAATGAATATATAAATCTCAGAATGTTTAAAATAATGAATTCAAAGCATTTAGGATATACGGATCTAAAGATATGCAAAGAAATCGAAACTCAAAAAGATTTTGGATTATAAATTTTTATGTTGAATCGTCTTATCTTTGAAACTTGTTAATATTTTCTAACCAAATTTATTGATGATGATAAAATATTAATTAGTCTCAGAGATTGGGCGATTCAAAATAAAATGTTGGAATCCAAAATCTTGCATTTCTCTGGATCTGTGGGTCCTAGAGAGTTCTACTTTTTTGCAAGCTCTTAAAATATGAAACAAAAATTCCAAAAACAAACTAAAACATGAGAAATTTAAAATGTCTTAAGTTTTCCATCAAAAGGGAACTAAACAAGGAAAGAGAAATAAGCTGACCTGTTCTGGGAGGGGTAAAGGGAAATGAAAAAGCTGTTTATTATTATTACACTTGGCTACGAAACGGTGCAAGTAAGAAAGGGGCTTCTGCTACCCATTACGCACCGACACGTACTCGGATAAAAATAATGTCCGGAACATGTAGGTACCAGGATCCCTTCAGACTGCCAACTTAGCGACAGCGATAGCCGAAGCCAAATGGTTTGCCTCAGTTTAAGAGAGAAAACAAAAAACAATTCCTCAATGGGGAAGCAAAAAGCGTTCCGAGAAATTTTTGTGGGGATCGATCTGAGGAAGAGTAAATGATGTACGTGGGAGTTGGTTGAAATCGATTAAAGCAAATTGCAGTGTAAACTTTGACCCTCAATTGGAGATGGGGTCAAACTGATACCCTTCTTTCTGATGAAATTTCATTTAGTTTCTTGATGAGTTGTGTTATACGCGAAAACTTTTAAATTTTTTAATTGCATGGAAGTAAGTAGATAGTCGATTACTTTGATATTACTTTTATAATTGGTTCAAAATATTTTTTAAATGCTTCAGAAAATAACCACGTGCTTCATTAAATTAATTAAAAGGAGGGTCTTATTGTCTCCCATCGGGTGAAATAGTGCTTCCCCTCCCTGAATTCGTGGATCGATTAGCTGAAGTATGTTGATTTACTGCATTTTCGAATGAAGTTCCCTGTGGCGACCAAATTGACTGGTATACCATAGGATCGTTCCTTCGAGGGATCCCAGCAGGAGAGAGTGAGAGACTCAAAAAGAGGGGCGGAGAGAAAGCCAATAAATATCCCTTTGTTCTCACGCATTTAACAACAAAAATGTCCTCTCAACAATAATTTTTTCAGTATATTTAATTACATCGATGAAGGCTCTACTAAAATTTTGCAAAAAAATACGACCCTCTGTGACCTACAGACCCAGAAATATACACACTCAAAAACATTTTGAGTTTGGACTTTTTATTTTGGGTCAGTATATCTCAAAGACTAATTAAGATTGTTTCAAGAAACTTGGAACACCTTTTTATATCAGTGGGAGGAACAGCACCACGCATTTGTATCGAAATTTGAATTACTATGTCGAATTTCGATTCATTCCTTTCTTTTTGAGACAATTTATCAAGTAAGAGAGGAAGTCTGGGCCTCGTCTCGGACGGATAGAATATCCCATCGAATCGACGAAGGCGGTAAGAGGGTGGGTAGCGATGTTTGTCGCCGACCAAATATGGCTCGATGAGCCGACCTTACGAAACCATGGCGCGAAGCTTTCATTTAATTGGGCCCGGCAATGTGACCATCAACGATAGAGACCAACTTATCGGGCGGTTCCCAATATCACAAGCACTTAACTGTCTGCGGCTTATGACACTCGCATTCAACTAAAGCAAAAGCCCCTAACTGCAGATGCAAAAAAGGGATTCGAGGAGAGCCCAAAGAAATAAAAATTCTGAAGTAAGAGGGTTAGAATTTGAATATCGATTTTGTTAGTTCCTTTGAGGCTTTCAGGAAAAAGATTGATTCAAATGATTCTTCAGTGAAAATGTGCTCCTTCAGAGCCGGTTTCTTAACCAGGGGTTCAAATTATTGATCCTCATTCTAAAACCATAGTCGAATAATAAAAATAAATTTTATCGAATAGCAAGCTACATGCTAAAATATAAATGGAGGTTTGATTAATTAATAATATCACTTAATTAAAATTGACTTGAAGCTGAAAAATTCAAGATGATAAATAAAATCTGAGTGTCCAGGCTCACCGAAAATATTTGTTCTACGTTCACCGATTTTCGGTGAACCTAAGCGCTCCCCTACAAATTTACGTAGATAAAAAAATTACTTATGGTTCTTGATCGTATGAAATAAAAAATTAAATATGCAATTAATAAACGATTTTCCGAGCCTATTGATGGAAGAATTTACAATCTTTCGGACTTTGGTCTGAATTATCTCGGCTCTGAATGTGTCGTATCATGACTGGTCAATTGGATTAAACAAGGAAAACACATTGGGACCAATCGGCAATTGACGACATTGCCTGAGAGGCAGGTGCGAGAACGAAAGGTCGCAACGAGTAAATACTTTTAGCCTCTTTCGTTCTCACTCATCTCGACAATGTCGACTTTTTCTTAAAGATATCGTCAATTTAATCAGTCTCGTAATTTAAAAAATATTTAATAGAATTTAGATGTAGCCAAATACAAAATTTACTTAAATCGAGACAACTTTTGGTATCCGTCCCTACATTGACCTGAAAACATGTTTTAAAACAATATTGACAAGGCACCGAAAAATATTCGATTAAAAATATTTTTGAGTTTTTGGATACTTCTGGGATCGTTATGATGCCGAGAGTCATAGTTTTTGGCAAAATAATTAATATCTTTGGAACATGAAAATATATTTCGGCCTATGAAAATTCAGGATGTACCGAAATTTCGGTACAAATAGCCCTTTTTCCGGGACCTGATATTCGTACCGAAAAAATCCGACTATTCGTACCAAAAGTTTGGTACACGTAGCCAAGGCCTTGTTAAAAATTATTTATAAAATCGAGGAAAATATTCCCACTGTTAATTGTAACTTATTTTGGAAGAGAACTGAAGGCTAACTCTAGCAAAAAAATATTTCAAGTTAAAATTGTTTATTTAACAATAGTTATTTAGAGTTTTACGTTCTTGCTTTCTCTTCGGGTAAAAGTTGCAATTCATCATGAATCTTCACGCTGAAGAAATTTTTATTCCTTGAAATATTCTCTACAAATCTCCTTAGTACGTTTTTTTATTTAAAAAATTGTATTTAAGAATAATATTGTTTATAAAAGGAATACTTGCATAATCCTTCTTTTTTTTGGAAATTAAAACGCATCAAAAACAGATTTGTTGTGATTATTTCATGGAATAAAATGAACCCTACAGCATTAGGTTTAAATAAGAATTTCAATTTTTACTAAAAATAAAGCAAAAACAAAAACCTCGAAATAACTATTGTTAAATAAACAATTTTAGTCTGAAGTATTTTTTTTCAGAAGTTCTACTGTTCCAAAATTATTTAAAGTTAATAATGGGGAATATGTTCCTCGATTTTATAAATCATTTTCAATAATGCTCACTTTTGAATTTGATATAACTTTAGTCCAAAATTTTCTTATAATAAAATGAAAAACGTTTTCCACCATTTTTATTTTTGCTCTTTTTAACGTTTCAAAAATCCATGCTATTATAGAAGAGAATTTAATTTCTACATGAGTTGTGATTGATTTAAGAAAAAAACCGTACCCACCAACTCTATAAACAAAATATTACTATTAAAAATAAATTAATCATAGAAACCACAACTATTTTTTGTTTAAATGATATATGAATTGAAAAATTTTCAAAATCAGTTACGCCATTATAGTTTGGTTGGAGTCAAAATGGCTGTGGCAAAAAATTGAAACCGTCGCGTAACTCTAACTACTTTTTTCGCTAGTAAAAAATTTTTACTTCAAATTTCGCGCACCGGATGTGGAGAAAAAGGCGCGAGATTTCAATTGTAAGTGGAAAATGTTGAGAATAAAATTTCGAAAAATGATTGCTGTTAATAACAGAAGTAAAATCACTAATAATTGTTCAGAGCTGAGTTTTGAATTCCTTCGCATGAATATTGGTGATAGCGAACGTAAAATATATCAAATGAATGAAGCACAATGAAAAAGAGATCGATTTTGAAGCACGTGTTCAAACTTTATTTTCGAATTTCGAAGAAAATGAAATTTATCTGGAACATCTTTTTCATGTCTGATCTGCAACAAATTTAGAAGCTATATTAAAAAAATAAATTTGACTTTAAAATCCAGAAAAAAACGAGAAAATCTCTTCATTGAAATTCGAACAAAAATTGAACACGTGCACTTTTTTCTCTCTGAAAAAGGTAGGTTTCTAAATTTCAAATAAAAAAAAATATTATAAAAATGAATAGACCTTTTTTGAAACCGTTAAAATCGATTTCAAATCTCAAATCGAAATTTCAAACCTAACCTCTTTTGGAGCAGGCTACGAATCATTGCTCCAAAAATTCCTGAAGCACAAACTTTGTTGAATTACCTTAGAAATTTTGTTGAAGAATGAAAGAAACGTAAATTTCCTCGAGAAAAAAAACTGAAGACGAGATGATCACGAATTTGCCCATTTCTCACGCCACTGTTCACCGCGCTTGGTCGGTAAAATCACTCGAGCACATTTTTATATCAACCGGATTTGAAATTGTACGTTGGGGATTCTGGAATGTACTTAGAACTTGGGTAGCAACTGGCAAAGTGGCTGATAAAAAAAAATAAGAAAGGGACCGTCCATATATTACGTAACGTTTTTTTCCATTACAACCACCCGCCACACAACGCTTTTTCTTCTAAATTTTCACCCCTAACGTAACAATAATTGGAGCACCACCCTCTTCTTTTTTTGATTTTAAGTAATGTATGAACGTTCCCTCAAGGAATTCATTGAAACGAGGAAACAAGGAGAACAGATGTGGATTTGAATATCCAATATCGGAAAGGAGTGAAAGAAATAAATGGAAATAAAAGGATTCGGCAAACTCGAAACTCGCTTCCGCCAACGTGAACAGTTGAACACGCGGAACGTCCGGTGGATCGCACGCCTCGTTTTTTCTTGGAACTATTTTTCGCAGCAAAGAAAAGAAAATCACTTGGCGGTTCGTGGCTTATTAACTGAACCAGTGGAGACGTATTGAGATATGTGGGAAAGGAAATGTGAAGCGCGAACAGATTTGGAGTAAACTGACAAAAAATGACTTCACGAGACAGGCGAACGACGTGAACTGAACTGCGCGAAGGCTGACGGGTACTGGAACCAGTGCGTTCCGCGATCGCGCCGAAGGGACCGGTCGACGCGAAGAGATGGAAGAGTGGGGGAAGGCACTGGCCGGGCGTCGAGAGGGGTGGTTCAGTTTTTGGTGGTTAGAGGAGTGGGGGTGATTGGGGAGGCACATATGTGCATACGTGTTCTGAGAGTTCTACAGTTCTCCTCTTGCGCTTCTCTATTTATTCTCCTCCTTCCTCCTTCCACCGAAGTTCAAGAGGGGTGCCTTCTTGGAATTCTTTTGACCCACCCCCAACCTTCTCATTTCTCAAGTTCAATAGACTGAAAACTGAATTATTTGAAACAAAATTAAAACGAAAAACATGCAGAGGCTTCACTGTCTTTCCCCTATACTCCTATTTTCCCCTTTTTCAAACAATCCCTCTTTTTTCCCCTCGTTTTCAAGAAACTTCCCCTTTTCACCCCCTTTTCCCGTTTTTTTCGCTTAAACGAATTAATAGTATCCGATAAGAAAATCTGTCTATTTTTGATTGAAGGTTGATTGTTTTTGGTTAAACATTTAGGGAAATTTTCTTGGTCAGGAATTTTAAAAAATCGCAAAAGTGAGGAAATTTCTGTAAGAAGCACTTCAAGTAACTGTTCAGAATAAATCATTATCTCTCTTGGAAGAAATTTCATATTTTTTGGTTGAAATATCAATTACTACATTTTTTATTATGAATTCATCTTTTTAGGTTAAAAATTTACCTATTTGGTTGAAAATTAAACTTTTTTGTTGACAATTCAATCATTTTGTTGAAAATTTAACTTTTTTGTTAAAAATTTGATTTTTTTGGTTGAAATGTTAACTAACACATTTTTCGTCGAGAATTCATCCTTCTGTTGTAAATTCAACTTTTCGGATTGAAAATTCAACTGTTTTCAAAAACATTCGTCTTTTTGTCTTGAGCCTTGAAACTATTTGGTTACAAATGCAACTGTTTTTGGTTGAAGTTTAATCTTTTTTTTTTTACTAAAAATTCGATCATTTGGTTAAAAATTCATCTTTGTAGGTTTAAAATTCAAGTATTTTATTAAAAATTCCCTTTTTTATTGAAATATCAACTCATACATTGTTCTTTGAAAATTCACCTTTTTGTTGTAAATTCAACTTTTCGGGTTGAAAATTCAACTGTCTTCTAAAAAATTCGTCTTTTTGGCTTAAACTTTGAACTATTTGGTTGACAATGCAACTGTTTTTTGTTGAAGTTTAATCTTTTTTTATTAGTAATTCGACAATTTGTTTAGAAATTCATCTTGGTGGGTTTAAAATTAAAATATTTGGAAAAAATGCAACCGGTTTTGGTTGAGGTTTAATCTTTTTTCTTTGAAAATTGGACTATTTGGTTGAAAATTCACCTTTGTAGGTAGAAAATTCAAGATTTGGTTAAAAATCCAACTATTTTGTTTGAAATTGACTTATTTTGTTGAAAATGCAAGTATCTTGTTGAAAACTCATATTTTTAGTAAAAAATTCGTCTTTTTGCTTTAAAAATTCACCTTTTATGGTAAAAAAGTCATATTTTTTGGTTAAAATAAATAAATTTGAAATTTTTAAACTTTAATTTTAAAATTTATTGTGTCATTCCATTTATAATAAATTGCATATTAAAAATTTTACAATATTAGAATTCTGGTCTTTAAATATTAATGGTCAGGGAAAATGCAAAATTGGTCAAGGAAAAATCAGGCAATTTTGAAATTTAAGTTTTGCGGCTATCACTAACTTCTACTATTTTCCTGAAAATTTAATTATTTTGTTGAAAATTCAACTATTTCGTTAAATAGTCTACTATTTTTTTCAGTCATCTTTTTGGTTGATAATTCATCTTTCTTGGTAAACAATAAACTTTTTTGTTGAAAATTTAACTGTCTTTCGAAAAATTCGTTTTTCTTTTGCTTATAAATTCAACTATTTGGTTAAGAATTCATCTCTTTTAGTTGAAAATTATATTTTTTGTTGAAAATTCAGCTGCCATCTGATAATTTCGACTCTTTGGATTGAACATTCAACTTTTATGGTAGAAAACTCATATTTTTTAGTTGAAAATTCATCATTCTTGGTTGAATGAAAATTTTTGAAAAATTTTTTATTGATAATTCAACTGTATTCTAAAAAAATCGTCTCTTTGGCTTAAAAGTTCAACTATTTTGGTAGAAAATTCGTCCTTTTGGATCGAAAACTCGTCTTTTATGGTAGAAAAGTCATCTTTTTTGGTTGAAAATTCATCTAAATTCATTTCAAATGAGCCCAAGAAACTGTGAAAATTTTGTACTAGTTTTTGAATTATCATTAAAAATGTAGATGTGTGTGGAAAACAAAAATCGCTCGGTCGAGCACCGCTCGACTAAAATAGAGACCATGAACCGCTCGACCGAGCGATTTTAGTTTTGCGCACGCCTCTACATTTTTAATGATAATTCAAGAACCAGTACACATTTTTACAGTTTTTTGGGTTCGTTTTAAAGAGGAGATTTTTAGCTTCATTTTGCGTGATTTTTGAAATTATACCATTATTTTCCTAGATTTGCCCAGGAGTTGAAGTTGAATAATGAAAATTGGCAAAAATCAGAAGTTAGACCGGTCTTTCTCACTTTCAAAAAGGGCTCATGTGAGGCGAAATTTAATACACCTTTCAACGATTTTTTTAAGCGCTAGTTTGAGGGATTTCGGAAGTTTTACTATGAAATAAAATTTTTAATTTCGAGGAAAAATATCTCTAATAAAAAAAACATACACTCTGTTATAAGCTTGACTTAAAATCTTGACACTTTTGAGCAACATCGTTTTTAGAATGTATATTTAACCAAAAAATATGAATTCTCAACGAAAATTGTAAAAGATGATATTTCAACTAAAGCATATTAATTTTGAACCAAGAAGAAATTTATACCAAAAAAGATAAATTTTCAAACCAAAAAGACGAATTTTCGACCAAAAAAGAATTTTCAGTCAAGAAAGAAAAAAATTATCAAGCAAATTATATGCAGTATCCACCTAAATGAATTGTGGGCCATGTAGAAAAAGTCTTTGTTATAGTTAAATTAACATTACATTTAAAAATGTAATTTATAGATGCTACATTTAGAATTAGTTAATTAACGAGTTTAATTCAAAATTGATAAGGAATTTGAACCCACATTATCTTTTCGTTTTATCGTCTTAAGAAGATAACGTCAAACCTCATGATCCACCAGGATATTCATTATATTATATCTTTTACGTAATCAGCTCATTTTGTGACCAATGTCATTTATCTTATCCAGAGCAAGACCTTCCGACCCCGTGTTTTCTCATGTCCTAATTTTAACAAATATCAAGAAAAGAAGCTCGATTCCACATTACAAAACAGCCCACAATATAATCTACCATGCAATAATGTAATTAGGAATATTTCCCAGTAATTTATAATAAATCCAAATATTGTTTAAAAAAAATTGACAATAAGCACGGTTTACCCATTAGGCAAAGGTAGGCACTAGGTAAATGCCTAGGGGCGCCACGCTGTAGGGGGCACCCCAAAGTAGTTTTTTCGATTTGAGGGTAAAACAATTTTTAGTACAGAACAAAAAATTTAAATAACTATTTATTTTATAAGTTTATTTGTTTTAAAGTTATACATAGATATAATTTTCCTAAGATTCTTGAGAAAATTCAAAAAGATTTTTGATGATTTCATATATATGTGTCAAATCAAAATTTCAATAAACAAGTTAATATTTAACCACATCGTTGAATTTTCAACCATAAAAGATGAATTCTCAACGAAAAAAAGGTAATAGTTGATATTAAAAAAAAAAACAATTTTAATTTTAAATAAAAAAAGTTGAATTAAATTTTTTTTAATAGATGAATCTACAACCAAAAAGATTAATTTTTAAATAGTTGTTTTTTTTAACCGGAAAATTTAATTTAAAAAAAAATTAACTTAAACCTCAACTAGAAAATGAGAATTCTTAACAAAAAATCTATTAGTTGATATCTCAATCGAAAAAAGTTTACTTTTAAATAAAAACCAGTTGAATTCATAAAAAAAGACGAATTTTCAACAAAACAGTTGAATTCTCAACCAGAACAGATTAATTTTCAGGCAAACAGTGCATTTTTAACCAAAAAAGATTAAATTTCTACAAAAAGAAATTATTTTTTAAACATCTTTTAAACTAACTGAAATTATTCCGAAAATTTAGAAAAAATTTTCAAAATTTTTAAAAATTACCTCCAAATCTTACAATTTTTTTCAAAATTTATAGAAATGTTTTAAAATTAATTTATCATAATAAAAAAATATAAAAAATTTTCCCAGGAGTCTTGAGAATGTTTTTTTTATTTTCTTGATACCTTTCAAAATTCTTTTAAAAAAACCCTTCGAAATGTTTTTTTCGAAATCTTAAAAATTCTACATTGTTTGAATTTTTTTTTTAATTAAAATTTTTAAATTATTATTTCAAATTTCAAATTTTTAATTATTTTTTAATCTTTACCAAACTTCTAAACCATCTAAATATTTCCTAAAATTGTTTTAAAATTATGTAAAATAAAAAAAAATGTTTTAAAATCTTCAAGATTCTTTTTTACTAATTTCTGCATCTTCTGAAAATCTGAAACGATCAAAAATCTTTTCACATATTCTCTTTAAAATAATTTTTCATAATAAAAAATCATTTGTAATTTTTTCAGAAATCTTAAGATATTTCTTTTTCTTATCTTGATACCTTTAAAAATTCTTGAAAAGTTTTAAAATTTTATTTGGGAATCTTAAAAATAGTAGATGCTGTTTAAAACTTTTTTAATTCCTTATTTAATTTTAAATTATTTTGGGAGTTTTTTCAAAAGTTCTCAATATTTTTTAAAATTATTCCAATTTTTTCTACAAATTTTTAAAAATCTTTGAACTGAAATCTTTAAAAAATAATTATTCAAATTGAAAACTCATTAAAAATTTTCCCAGGAATCTTAAGAAAATATTTTGTATGCATTTCAAAATTTTCAAAAAGCTTCAACATTTTTTTCGAGATCTTAAAAATTCTGCATTGTTTTTAATTTGTTGAGACCTTCTAAATATCATTTAAAATGATTCAAATTTTTCCAAAAATTGTTTTAAAATTCTGCGAAATAAAAAAAGTGTTTTAAAATCTTCAATATTTTTTCTTGAAAAATTTGGGAATCTTTTGAAATGTTTAAAAATGTTTTCAACTATTCTCTTAAAATGAAGTTTCCAACAAAAAAATCATAAAAAAATTTCCCAGAAATCTTAAGAAATTTTTTTATTTTGTTGATATGTAGTATGTACCTTACAAAATCCTTAAAAAGTTTGAAAATTTAATTACGAAATCGTCAAATCTAGATTTTGTTATAAGTTTTGTGAATCTTTTGAAATTTTAAATTATATTTGGAATTTTTTTTGAACTTCTAAATATCTTTAAACACGATATAAATTTTTCTTACAATTTTTGAAAAATCTTTTAAAATTAACAAAATTGCCTTAAAATCTTCCAATTTTTTTTTTACTTTTTTAGAAATCATTTGAAATGCCATTTTTCAAACTAAAAAAATCATTTTATATTTTCCCAAGAATCTTAAGAAAATTTTATTATTCTCTTAAAACCTTTCAAAATTCTTCAAAGCCTTATTTTTTTCATTATCTGAAAAAATCTACATTTTGATTTAAATTTTTTGAAACCTTCTCAAGATTGAAATTATTTTCTAATCTTTTAAAAACTGATAAGACTTCTAAATATCACTTAACATAATTCAAAGTTTTTCTAAAATTAGTTTAAATCCTGCAAAATTAAGAAAGTTTTTTTTTTAAATCTTCCAGTTTCTTTTTCAACGTATTTTGATATTTTCAAAACTTAAATTTTTTTTTCAATAAACCATAAGTCATTTTAAATTCTCCCAGAAATCTTACTATCAATAATGTTCAGAAACATTCAGAAATAAATTTTATCATTACATAAAATGACTTATTTGGACAATTTTTTTTTAATTGGTGGTGCAGAAAATTCGTAATCTTTATTAATAGATAAACAAACTAAAAACAGCCACTAAAAGTAATATGTACTTATAAAATAAACCAGTAATACCCAATAAAAAATTTTTATTACTTAAAATATTTGGTAACATAATTTGGAGAGATTAATAGAAAATAAATAGAAAAATATAACCGGCACTGACAATAAATAATAAGTACTTAGCATACGCTGTAATAAATTTTAGTCAATTCCGGAATTAAATATTTAGTTAAATATGTATATCAAAAATAAATTTTATATTTGTGCTAATCTCTTGTCAGGAAAAAATATTTTCAAATTTAATAAAGTTTTGAAAAAATTAGGTTGGTAAAAACGATTCCTAGAGATGTTTCCAATAATTTTCAGATCTAGATTCTAGATCTAGAGTCTAGAGAATGCAGAGAGGGACCGTTAGAAGAAATGATGTTTTTAGAACAGTTTTAATTGATTCGTTGGACAGTTTTAATTTTAACAAACTGTCCCCCTTACTTGACTCAATTGTTCCAAACTGGTCCAAAAGGGTCAATGTACATCGAAAGAGCAATTCGATGACCTTTGGTATTTGCAATCTACGTCATTTTCGTTGCCGTTGACACGATAGACCGAGTCTATTGACTTTGGATTCAGATTCCGAATAAAGAAAATAAAAAAATAAAATGCCAGAATGTATCAAGCCATTTTTTCATTAGTCAGAAAAATAAACAAAAACAAAACTTTGTACCATTTCTGAGGCAATTTACTTTAACTAGAAAACAAACACGCGCGCGATTAATATTTTTTGGTCTCGCGCTGTTTTTTAATTTAAATATAAAATTTAACAACATTTTTGGATTTCATCTATTGTCTAAAATAATTGAAATAAAAGCAAGAACAATAACAATTTCTACAGAAAAACACTAAAATAATCTAAAGTTGTTAAAAATTGTAAGTTTAATTGTGGATGTCAAATTATTTTAGTTTGAAATTAAAAAATTATTCTTTGAATGTCAATAATTTTTTATTGAAAGTAGCGATTTCTAGTGCAAAACGCCAATAAACCCAAAAATGTATTGTGAATCTAATGACTCTGAATCTCGCTCTGACTGATAATCTAAAGAATAATGATCATCTGCAAAATCTAATTATTTTCCTAATTAAAAATACCAATTTTCGTCGGAAAACACTAATATCAATTTTTTTTCAATTGTTCCAAATTGTAAATCTTTTTTGAAATTTAATGAACTTTGTTTAAAATAACCGACTTCCGGTAAAAACGTTAATATAATCTTAATTTGTTGAGAATTTTAAATTTTGTATGAAATCTATATCAATATTTCTTGTCAAGAATGGTAGCTTATAACCTACAATAACTGTACAAAAACATTTAATCTTCTTTGAAATCATTTTTCCCTAAAAATACTGATTTCCGGTATCAAACGCCAACAAGAGTTGTTAAAAAGTTGTGAATCTACTTTTATTATTATAGATTAGCAGTTCGAACTCGAAAGTTCATTGCCTCATCTACCCGAGACCGCCACATATCTCTGTCTTGTGCATTCTCCATCCAGTTTAAGTAATCATGTCCTAGTTCTTTTAGAGCATCCCTTACATTTTTCTCCCATCTGTTTCTCGGTCTGCCTAGGGGTCTCTTACCAGTCGGTCTCCCTCTTAAAACTTGCGCTACTGTTCTTTCATTGCCCATTCTTGCTACATGCCCCGCCCATCTTAATTTACGCGCTTTCATTACTCTATTAATATTTGCTGACCCGTAGAGAGCGTGCAGCTCATCATTATGCAGTTTTCTCCACTCGCCAGTCTCTTCGTCCCTTTTTGGACCATAGATTTTTCTAAGTACTTTATTCTCGAAAACTCTAAACCTATTCTCTTCTCCTTTCGTCAGCGCCCACGTTTCACACCCGTACATGACGACCGGCATTATTATCGTTTTGTAAATTCTTACTTTGATGTTCCTAGATAGCGATCGCGATTTTAGTAGCGTGTTTGCTGCATAATAGCACCCATTGCCAGCGTGTAGCCGCGCATTGATTTCCGTTTTAATCTTATTTTCGCTAGTTATAATAGACCCGAGGTATTTAAACTCGTTAACCCTTTCGAATTTCATATTTCCGGCCATTAGATCCCCGTCTTGATTACTTTGTCCGGACCTGACGACGGTCATATATTTTGTCTTCGATTCGCTAACTTCCAAGCCAATCTCTTTGGCTTTTGCGATCAAGATTTCTGCATTTTTAGCTACCGTTTCTTTATCATCCCCTAGTATGTCGAGATCATCCGCATATCCAAGAATTTGTATTACCCCATTGAGGGTAGCACCGGTCGGATTCGCCTGCACTTGCCTAACCACGTATTCTAAAACTAAGTTAAAAAGGACGCACGAAAGTGCATCGCCCTGTTTCAGGCCATCGCGGATCGAAAACTCTTCAGATAAACTACCGTTTACGCGTATTCTACCCTTACTGCCGCTTAAGCAAATTTCGATAAGTCTAACCAATTTTCTTGGCACACCCAAGAACTCTAGGATCCAGTACATTCGCGCGCGTATGATAGAGTCGTAAGCTTTTTTAAAATCGATAAATAGCTGATGTACTGCTTCTTTAAATTCCCATTTCTTTTCTAACAGTTGTCTAATTGTAAACATTTGATCGCTTGTAGATCGGTTTCGGCGGAATCCACACTGGTAATCCCCAATGATTTCCTCGGCAAAAGGAGTTAGTCTACTTAGGATAACATTAGACAGGATCTTGTAGCACGAGGGCACAAGTGAAATTCCCCGATAGTTGTTACAGTTAGTTTTATCGCCTTTTTTAAAGATGGGAATAATGATAGAGGTATTCCATTCTTCCGGCATGCGTTCTGTTTTCCAAACTGCGCGTATCAATTTACAAATTTGCCTTGTGAGGCAAGGGCCTCCATTTTTTATCAGTTCTGACGGTAGGTCATCGATGCCCGCGGCTTTGTTATTTTTCAACTTCTTTATGGCCATTTCTATTTCTATATCAGTAGGATCGTTAATTAATAGATCAGCAGTGTGGATTTCGCCGAGATTACCTTCAACGGGGGCTTCGCGTACATTTAATAGTTTATCGAAATAATCTTTCCATAAATTCAGTCTCTCTGTCACATCGGCTACTAGATTGCCATTTTCGTCCCTCATTACTTCCGTTCTACTTTGAAAGCCTTTCCTTATAGAATTGATTCCCCTGTACATCTCACGCGGGTTATTTTGTTTATTATGCGCTTCTATTGCTAGTATTTTATTCTTTTCCCACTCCCTTTTCTTGGATCTATAGAGCCTATTTGTACTTTTGCTAATCTCGAGATATTTCTTATGTGTTTGATCGCACTTATTTTGTAAACTACTTAGTCTGGCCTTCCGACGTTTCTCAAACCAGAGTTTGCACTCTTCGTCAAACCATGGTTTGCTTTTGGTTACTTTCTTAAAACCTATCGTAAGTTTCGCGGCTGCCTTTATCGCCTTTTTCGTATTGCTCCACAGGGTTTCCGGGTCCTCCTCGTGATTATTGTTATCGTCTCTCTGTTCTTGGAGAGCGTCGAAACTATTAGAAATCTCAACTTGGTAATTTAATGTTTCTGTTGCTGTTTTGAACTTATCTATATTGAAACGAACTGTTGGCTCTGTGCGGCTTGTTTTCTTACTTAACGCTAGCCTAGATCTTAGTTTTACTATCACGAGAAAATGGTCTGAATTTAAATCCGCTCCCCTATACGATCTTATATCGAGAATGTTTGTATGACGTCTTCTGTCTATTAGAACGTGATCAATCTGATTGTGAGTCTTACCATCTGGTGATGTCCAGGTGGCCTTATGTATATTTTTATGCTTGAAATATGTGCTTTTGACAACGAGGTTCTTTGAAGCTGCAAAGTTTATTACTCTGGTTCCATTATCATTACTGACGTCATGCAAACTTTCTGATCCTATTGTAGGCCTATACATTGGTTCTTTTCCAATTTTCGCGTTGAAATCCCCCAATACTATTTTTGCGTCAAACGTTGAGAACTTGTCAAAAACCTGCTCGATTGTTTCATAAAAAAGATCTTTAGTGTCTTCGTCTTTGTCCTCGGTGGGGCAGTGCACATTGATTAATACGTGTTTGCTGAAATTACCCTTTAGTACAATGTATGATAACCGGTCGTTAATGAATTGCATGTCGATAAGTGCTTGCGAAATTCGTTTATTAATAAGAAAACCAGTCCCCAGTCTTTGCCCCTTAGCTCCCCCATAGTGAAAAGTATAGTCATCCTTAGAAATTGACGCGAAATCGCCCGACCAGCAGGTTTCTTGAAGTGCTATTACGTCAGTTTTGTAATCAATTGCTATCTTAATGAGTTCGCTAAGTCGGCCAGTTTTTAGACTACGCGCGTTTAGAGTTCCCACCCTTAGATCTTTAACTGTAGTTTTTTGTTTTTGCAAGTTAGCCATGGTAGTTTCAAGATAATCCGCACGTTAGGATCCTATTCCGATCGTAGGTGAGTCCACTGTCCCAGGAGTGATAACCCCCATACCTCCCTAGGTCTAAGTATGGGAGCTTTCCGACTCTGACAAGGACCATGTCAACTTGTCGTCAGACACATTACAGTTTCATCCTCGTACCCTAACGTCCCCCTGCAAGGCAGCGCGCCTACTGGCATCAATACCCCTTTGGCCCTATGCAGGCGAATCATTCCACACATCCCTTGCGGGCAGTGTCATCGCTGCAGTGTCCAATGGGCAGCAGGATTTTTCCCTTACAAGATTTTTAGTTTTGGTTCGGGTATAGTTTCTAGGTGGGTACACGCTGCACCTTGGCTTGCCAGAACCCACCCATTGTGTATGAACGCGAATGGGTGGGTCCCCCCAAGCCATGGTTGTCGTGCACCTATTTTTACCAGTGCTAGATTCACCACACCTACGACTGGCTCCTATCGGCTGTCCGCGACTGCTTATTCTTGTATTCGCAGTTAACCTTGGGGGCTGTTCAGCCTTACGGGCCGTTCCTCTATCCGCAACCTGAGGACGCGCTACGTAGTGGTGATAGGAAACCCACCGAGTAGTGTGAATCTACTTTAAAATATATATTTAAAAAAAAATTAAAAATGCCAATTTCTAACGAACAACACTAACTTCATTCAAAATTGATGATAGATTCTAAATCTTATTCAAATAATCAAATTATAATGGGTTTTGTTTGACAATTACAATCTTCGATGTAAAACGCCAACGTAGCCTTAAATTGTTAAAAAAATATCAATCTTCTTCGAATTATAATGATTTTTTAATACAAGTTTCAATTTTTGACGAAAAACACTAACACAGTCCGAAATTATTCAAGCTGGCAAATCTGATTATTTTAGATAAAAATAATTAGATTTAAGTCTAATGATTTTTATTTAAAAATACCAATTCCAGGTGCAACACACCAACTGAACCTAAAATTGTAAATATTTTTTAAAATCTAATAATTTTGTATTAAAAATACCAATAATTTCGGACAAAACACTAACATAATCTAAAGTTGTTCAAAATTGTAAGTTTAATTTTTTATGTCAAATTATTTTTGTTGAAAACAACCGATTTTCGGTGCAAAACGCTAACATATCCTATTATTGTTCAAATATTGTAAATACCGAATCCTAACGATTTTTTATTAACGATAGAGATTTTAGATAGAAAACACTAACATAACGAAGAATTGTTTATGATTGTAAATCTTCGTTTAAAAACAAATATTTTATCTTTAAAATCACCGATTTCCGGTAAAAAAACTTTAACATAATCTTAAATTGTTAAAAAAAAATTATTCTTTGAATTTCAATAATTATTTATTAAAAGTAACGATTTCTATAGTATAAAATTAAAAAAAAAAAAAACATTGTGAAATTAAAAATACCAATTTTCGTAGAAAAACACTAAAATAAAATAAAATTGTTCCAAATCTTCTTTGAAGTTTAATGATTTAGGGTAAAAAAACGTTAAAATAAGCTTAAATTATTTGAAAAAATGGTAAATCTGGTATGAAATCTATATCTATATTTCCGATGAAATAATAAAAAAGTTTATAATCTACAATTGTACAAAAAATTTGTATCTTCTTTGAAATAAAATGATTTCTTACTAAAAATACCGATTTCCGATGTGAAACACCATCATAACCTAAAATTGTTAAAAAGTTGTGAATCTTCTTTAAAATATAATTTTTAAAAAATACCGATTTCTGACGAAAAACACTAACGTAATTCAAAATTGTTGAAAGATTCTAAATATTGTTCAAATAATAATGGGTTTTATTTGAAGATGGCAATTTTCAATGTAAACCGCTAACGTAACCTTAAATTGTTAAAAAAAATATCAATCTTCTTTGAAATATAATGATTTTTTAATAAAATTTTCAATTTTCGACGAAAAACACTACTACAATCCGAAATTGTTCAAGCTGGGAAATTTTATCATTATAGATTTAGATAAAAGTTATTAAATTTAAATCTAATGATTTTTGATTAAAAATACTAAAATGAAAAAAAACGGAACCTAAAGTTGTTCAAAAATTGTAAATATTTTGTGAAATCTAATAATTTTGTATTATAATACCAATAATTTCGGGCGAAAAATACTGACATAACAGAAAATTGTTCAGAATTGAAAATCTTCTTCGCAATCTAATGATTTTTGTTTAAAATAATCGCTTTTCTGTGAAAAAGGTCAATATAACCTGAAAATGTTAAAAAAGGCAAATACTGTTCGAAGTATAATGATTTTCCTTTTAAATACCAATTTTTTTGTTTAAAAAGTTAACGTAATCTAAATTGATTAAAAATTGGGAATCTTGATGATTGTTTTTCTTAAAAATGCAAATATCCGGTGAAAGAAAAAATAAAACTTTATATTTTGAGAAATTTTAGGTCTTCTACGAAACTTTGTCATTTTATATTAAAATTCTTTTAAAAAGAATACTAATTTTCAGTGATAAGGACTAACATAAAGCATGTATAATATTATATTTTAAATAATTTATTAGATAACTTGAAAGTTTTAATTTAACCGGACAGCGCACAAGTGTTAAAAAAAGAAAAATGTTTCTTAATTCGCATAAAGTTTTCTATGATTTTTCTTATTAAAATTAATTATTTATAGATTTAATGTACAAAATTTCAAATTTAAGATTTAAAAAAACTTCAAGTAATAGAATTCCTATCAAGGTTTTAACAACAATGTCAATATTAATATTAAGTCAATATTAAATTCCTCTTGAATTTACTTTCCTGATTTTTTTATCTTTAGTTTGTTAAGACTCGTTTCCATGTTTCCTGGTTTTCTGCCTTCGTTTTTACTTATTTTTGTTACGCTTTATATCATTTGTTTATTTTTAGATTGTTGAATTGAAAGCTGAAAAAGGGGAATATATGGTAATTTTAACAGAAAACAGGGGGAAATATGGGAAAGATTAAACATTTATTTTTAGATGTAATAAAGAAAAAAACAATCTTTTCATAAGAAATTTGTTAGTTTTTAAATTTTAATAGCGTTAGATGATTTTTTCATGATTTATGCCATTATAGAATTTAATTTTGGAAAATTAAATATATATAAAATATATAAATAGAATAAATCATAATTAAATCGTGATACTTACATATAAGTATAAATAAAATAATATTTATTTCCAAGATTTTTTTATTTCGTCCTTCTGACAATTAATACTTTAAATATAAATGTTAAACTACATTCTTCAAAGCTATTAAACCCAAATTAAAAAAGTTTCAAGTTTGAACAACTCAAATATTTTACATTTAAAAAATTAGAATGGCCGTTTCAATCGAGGAAAAAAAATTCCGGTCATTTCCCTGTTTGCAAAAAGTTGTCACGGTTATTGCAATTAGAAAATTCGAACTCTTATAGCAGAAATTTTTTTCATTTGAAAGAAATTTTTTATTCAAACGCTCAATAATGTAGACGAATAAAATGAAAGATTTCGACACCCTTCAATTGAGCCATTTTCAAATTAAATGCCGTTAAACTACAACATTTTTATTAAACAAAGATTTATAAATTGAACAGTTTAGAAATTTCTGGTTAAAAAAATAAATTCTCGCTATCATTTTCAATGTATCTAAATTGAAGAATGAATTAAATGATTAAATTTTTTTACTCAACACTTTTTAATTTGGAAGTTAAATTATTTTTAAGTCTTTTATATAAAAAATGAAAAAATAGAACAATTAAAATTGTGAAGTTGGAAGTTTAAATTTAGCACTCTGAAATTTTAACGATTCAAGGCTTTTCATTTCAAATCACACTCAAATTGTTTAGTTCTGAATATTTGATTTGTAATTTCTCATTTTAAATGAACAAATAACACGCCCAGATTATAAAAAATTGTTGAAATATTCTAAATCTTGTTTAAATTAAAATTATTTTTATTTAAAAATAAAAATTATCGATGTAAAACACCAGGATGAAACGCCAACAAAATTGTTATAAAATTATGAATCTGTTTAGAAGTCTTATGATTTTTTAATACAAATTTTAATTTCTAACGAAAAAACGTAACATAATGAGAACTTGGCTATACTTGTAAATTTTATTACATTAAACCAAAATAATTAAATTTAAATACAATGATTTTTGTTTAAAAATACCAATTCCAGGTAAAAAATGACATAAAACTACATTCAGAATTGTAAATGATGAATTTTGAAAAAAAAGACAAATTTTCAATAAAATTGTGGAATTCTCAACCAAAAAAAGATTTTTCAGTCAAGCAAGAAAAAAATTGTAGGTAAGATTGTTCGAAAGGAAAAATAATATTCAATACAAAATAAAAATGTCGACTAACTTTTTATTTTTTAGTTTCTTTGTTTATTTGCTTTAAATTATATAGGTATAATTTCCTTATGTATCTCTAGAAAATTTAAAAAGATTTTTGAAGATTTCAATTAAGTGGAAAATGCATCTAGAAAATTTCTAAGTTTTTTTTTTTATTTTACAGGATTTTACAAAATTGTAGTTTTACAAATTTTCGGAAATCTTTGAAGTTTAAAAATATTTTTAATCTCTTCAAAACTCCCTTAAACTGACTGGAATTCTTCCTAAAATTGTCTTAAATCTTCCGGATTCGTTTTTCACAATTTTGGAAATCTTTTGCAATGTTTTCAAATCTTTTTAAATTATCTCTTAAAATACATTTTTCAAAATAAAGAATAACTTTAAATATTCCCAGAAATCCTAAACAAATTTGTTTATTATCATGAAACCTTTCAAAGTCGTTAAAAATTTTCAACATTTTACTTCGAAACCTTCAAAAATCTACATTTTGTTTTAAGTTTATTGAAATGGTTTTACATTTTTTTATTAGTTTTAAAATTTTATTTTTTAAAATGATTCGAATTTTTCCTAACATTTTGAAAAAAATCTGCAAATTTAAAAAAATGTCCTTAAAATCTTCCACATTCTTGTTTGACAATTTTATAAATCTTTTGGAATGTTTTGATATCTTTTAAAATATTCTTTTGAAATAAATTCCGTAAAGTGAAAAATCATTAAAAAATTTCCCAAAATCTTAGGAAAATTTGTTTACTTGAAACCTTTCAAAATTCTTTAAAAACTCCTAATTTTATTGTTCAAAATATTCAAAAATGTACATTTTATTTTAAATTTGTTGAAATATTTTTAAGTTTAAAATTATTTTTGCATCTTTGCGAAACTTCGAAAACTCTGAAATATCTCTTGAAATAATTCAACGTTTTCCTAACATTTTTTTTAACCCTGTACAAATTAAAAACATTGTCTTAAAATCTTCCAGATTCTTTTTCGACATATTTTGAAATCTTCAAAGCTTTTGTAAGCTTTTGGACGGCATTCATCTCTTTAAAAGTTTGCAAAGTTTACAAATTATATATTTTAGTAGCAAAATGTTAATAACAGAATGATTTCAGAATATTGAAAAAAAATTACAAAGAAAATTTTCTCTTCTATCAATAATGTTCCGAAAAATTCAGATAATAATAAAAATACATAAAACCTCAATTAATATGGTCAAGATGTTATGAGTAAAATACTTTTTTAATTTTTAAAACATTTGGTAAGAAAGTCATGAACAGAATTGTTGCCTTTATTATTGAAGAATAATTCACACTTTAAATTTTCTCTTTTAGAAATATTCCTCATTTCGAAATTGCGACTTACGAAATTCCAGAAAATTCAGAAGAATAAATTGAGAACAACCACTTAAAGTCATATTAACGCAGAATGCAAGCAATCAGGTATTCAACAACAATGAGTACGAGATTTTCGAGAATTTTGTTCCACCTATTTTTGTTTAGACTACAACAATGTGCGCGCTACGCGCGCACTAATTACCCTTTCTTCAGATGGAACACTCGGTTTAGACTTAACTCCCGATATAAGGCCCCTCGGTTTACGGCGTTCCTAGAACTAATGGCCTCCGAAGTTTCGTGATGAGAGGAACCGCGGGGCCGAAAGAGA
The DNA here is from genome assembly GCA_932195095.1 of Andricus curvator. NCBI lineage: Eukaryota > Metazoa > Arthropoda > Insecta > Hymenoptera > Cynipidae > Andricus > Andricus curvator. The sequence goes on along the minus strand of CAKNYM010053158.1, from coordinate 484,695 downwards.
GGATGTGCTCAGTTAAGCGTGACATACAGCACGCGGGCCGCAATCTCAGCGCGTTAGTTGCATCAGGTTGCGTCATGTGGCCAAATCCAACATAAATGATTTAGGCGGTCTTGCTTGTTTACGTTTGAATTCCTCCGATTTAGGATCAAAGCCGTGCTCGAAACTGGTCTTATATCGGGAGTTGAGTGAATTTTCAAACAAATTTTTGTTATGGATTTTACAGAAAATCTCATATGATTTGAGAGCATTGTATATGACTTACAGAAGTTTCCTTATAATTCCAGTAAATTCCATATAAATGAAACAATTTTTTCCACTTACTTACAATTCTTTAAAATTGGCAGATTATTTTTTTCAGTGATAAAAACCATTTATTTTGAGCATTTTATAGTAGAAAATGAAAATTGAATTACTGGGACGTTTACCATAACGATTTGATTAAATTTCCAAGATTTTCACTATTCGTGAATAGCGGCAGAAAAACCTTTTTTGGTTCAAGGTTCAACTAATAGTTGAAAGTGGAACTACTTTGTTAAAAATAAATTTTTGTGGTTGATAATTCATCATTTTAGTTGAAACTCCCTTTTTTTGTTCAAAATTTAACTATTTTGTTGAAAATTTGTTGCTGTGAATTAATTTTTTTAACTAAAAGTTTAACTATTCAGTGTTTAGTTTCGCATTTATCTTCTTTACTTGAAAATTTCTGTATTTTGTTGAAACTTTGTCTTTTGTGGTACAATATTAATCTTCTTGGTGACTAATTCACCTTTTTGGTTGAAAATTTAACTATTAGGTTGAAAATTCCTTTAAAAATACAATATTTGTGTAAAAATTCACGTATTTTGTCAAAATTAATCTTTTTGATTGAAAATTCATCTCTGATTGAAAATTATTTTTTTTTAATTAATAATCAATTTTTTCAACTGAGCATTTAACTATTCCATTTTTTGTCGAAAATGTATCTTCGTTGATAGAAATATAATCTTCTTAGCTGAAAATTTGTTTGTTTTTTTTTTGGTAAAAAATTCAAATATTGGGTTAAAAATTCATTTCTATTTGGTTAAGGATTTATTATTTTAGTTAAAAATTAATTTCTTTGCTTAAAAACTGAACTATTTTGTTGAAAATTAGTTTTTTTTTGTATTGAAAATGAATTTTTTCAACTTGAAATTTAACTACTCCATGCTTGGTTTACCATTTATCTTTTTTCCTTGAAAATTCAGCCATTTGTTGGAAAATTTCTGTATTTTTTTGAAACTTTGTCTTTTGTGGTAGAATATTAATCTTCTTGGTGACTAATTCACCTTTTCGGTTAAAAATTCATTTCTTGGTTAAAAATTTAACTATGTTATTGAAAATTCATCTATTTGTTAAAAATTTGTCTTTTTTGGTAGAAAATTCTTTTTTTTGCATTGGAGATTCAACTATTGGGTTACAAATTAATTTTTTTGGATCAAGAATAATTATTTTAGTTAAAAATTACTTTCTCCGTTAAAAAATTTAACTATTTTGTTGAAAATTAATTTTTTTTTTTGTTTAAAATGATTTTTTTTCGACCTAAAATGTAGTTATTCCATTTTTGTTAGAAAATTGATCTTTTTTAGTTGAAAATTCCCTTCTTGTTTTTTTTGGGGGGGGGGGGGTAAAAATTCAATTATTTTGGTAGAAAATGCATATTTCTGGGTTGTAAATTCAAATTTTTTGTCAAAAATTCTTTTTTTTTTTTTAATTCGCCTGTGTTGGTTAAGGAGTCAAATACATTTTTTTAAATTTTATTCTTTAGTTTAATTCAACTGTTGTTGGTTGAAAATTGAAATATTTTTTGTGGAAATGTCAACTATTATATTTCTAGTTGAGAATTCATTTTTTATCAAAAATGCATCACTTCGGTTGAAAATTCAACAATTTTGCTGAAAAATCCTTTTTTATTGGTTGAAATTAATTATTTTCACTGAAAATATAATTCTTCCACTTTTGTTCAAAATTTATCTTTTTGAGTAAGTTTTGGTTTTCAAAAATAATTATTTCAATTTAAATAATGCAATGAAAATGTTGAAAATTGGTAATTTTTCACCTGTTTTAAAAATACAACTTCTGATTGATATTTATCAACGAAGATACTTTTGCTCATGTCAAATACAAATTTTAATTTTGCTGAATAAGTCTGGCTTTGGTTTAATAATAAACTTTTATATTATTAAATCTTAATTTTTGTTAGTTTTATTATGCAAACAAAAGGTGACATTCTTTGTCACTGCCCTTCAACTGAAACTGAATTCTTAATTATGTGTTTGAATTTGGCAACATTCTTTGCTTTGAGTTTTTCAAATTACCCAATTGACATTGAGGCATGCATATTTTTAAAGAACTAGAAAGAAATGATTAATTTCGTGGATATTTCAATCTTTTCATAGGAGTTGTATATATTTCTGTTCAGAACAGAAATATAAAAATTTTTCATTTTGTTTACAATTTTTGGAAATCTTTTCAAGCTTAAACTTATTTTTTAACCATTTCCAAAACTTTCAAACCTTCTAAATATCTTTTAAAATTTTTTGCATTTTTACAAATTTTTTTAAAATTTAATTTTGGTAATCATTGGTAATATATTAAAATATTTTTTAATATTCTCTTAGAATTAATTTTTCAAAATAAAAGATCAGTTTAAATTTTCGTGTAACCTTTCAAAATCCTTAATAAGCTTCAAAATTTTTACTTCCAAATATTTATAAACGTACATTTTTTAAAATGTTTTGGACTTTGAAATTAATTTTAAATCATCCACAAACTTTTTCAAAATTTTAGGAAATAATTAAAAATGTTTTGAAATCTTAGTCAAGATTCTCTTAACATTTATTATTAAAAATAAAACAATTTAAATTTTCCCAAGAATTTTAAGCACATTTTTTTTAATATCTTGAAACCTTTTAAAATTCTTAAAAAGTTTCTTTATTTTCGAAATCTTCAAAAATCCACATATTAAATTTTGTATATCAAAGTGCTGGACAGTTTTGTTACATTGATTATTATTATTTAATATTTTATTTAGATAACCTTACATTTCTCATAAACCTGAAGTTTTTAGATTTTTTTTAAACGGGGATAAAATCAAAGCTCAATCCAATCATGAACACGGGTTTTCCAATAACAATAGTTTCGAGATAATTTCGATATATTAATCGAAAATGGTGCCATGAACTTTTTAATAATTGGACAAGTAGCAAAAGCGCGCTACGCGCGCGCATGCCTGTTTTTGCAAATATCGAAAGAGTTGTTTAATTTTGTGGATAAACAATAACAATTTTTTGAGATCCAAAACTTGAATAAAAAATTTAAAATAAATTCAGCACATTTTTCTGAACTCTTGTAAATTTTAATGTGTTTCAAATATTTGTAACTAAAAAATTAGGAAAACTTTAGCAATTAACAGATAGTTTTCTACCTTACATTTCTTGAAGGAAAAACATTAATTTTTGTATTTCAAATTATTGGATACCTTTGTTTCATTGACTATTATTATTAATATTATTAAATTATTGGCCATTATTAAATTATTATTATTATTATTATGGCCAACGGCCATACCACGCTGAAAAACCCAGTTCTCGTCAGATCACTGAAGTTAAGCAGCGTTGGACGCGGTTAGTACTTGGATGGGTGACCATTCAAGAATACTGACATGAGTGCTGTTGGCACATCGTGGGTGTGGTGAGCCCACACTTGTAGTTATTTATAACTACAAGAAAAACCTAGAAACACTACCCGAATCGGGTAGTGTCACGCCTACCCTGAAAGGGAAATGGTTTAATGGTATATATATATATATATATATATATATATATATTTAATATATTATTTAGATAACTTAAATGATATTTCAGCCAAAAAAGGTTCTTAATTTTAAATTAAAAATAGTTGAATTCATGCCAAAAAAGACAAATTTTTAACAAAACAGCTGAATCCACAAAAAAAAATTATTTTTACCAATTGCATTTCAAACCAAAAAAAGATTAAGTTTGAAAAAAAGACAAATTTTCTACCAAACAGTTCAATTTTTTAAAACAAAGATATGAATTTGTAATGAAATAGATTAATTTTTTAACAAAAAGGACGAATTTTCAACGAAATAGTGACATTGTGAATCAAAGAGATAAATTTTTGACTAAAGTGATGAATGTTTGGTAAAAAATGCATTTTTAACAAAGTAGTTGAATCCTCGACCAAAAAAGGTTAATTTTCAATCAGTTGCATTGTTAACCTGTAAAGACAAATTTTCAACAAAATAGTGGAATCCTCAACAAAAACAGATTAATTTTTTATCCAAAAAGACGAATTTGCAAATAAATAGTTCAAATTTTATCATAAAAAAGATTTTTCAGTCATGAAAGAAAAGAAATTCACCCAAATTATTATTTTAGGGGATAATTAATTTGGAATACAAAATAAAAATTTCAAATAAACATTCCTTTTTGAGGTTTATTTGTTCATTTATTTTTAAAGTTAAATAAACATATAATTTTCCTAAGATTCTTGAGAAAATTTCAATTTCTTTTGAAGATTTCAGATATGTCAAAAAAACATAATTGTTTATTTGTCAGGGTTTTGAAAAATTTTAGGAAATATTTGAGTCAGTTTAAAAGATATAGAAGTTTGGAAGATAAATATCTCTTAAACTGTCTTGAAATATTCCTAAAATTTAGAAAAATCTTTCAAAATTAAAAAAATTGCCCTTAAATCTTCCAAATATTTTCGAAATTTGTAGGAATATTTTGGAACGATTTGATACTTTTTCAAGTTTTCCTTAAAAATTAATTTTTCAACATAAAAAGTCATTCCAAATTTTCCCAGAAATCTCAAGAAACTTGAAGTCATTTTTTAACCATTTTCGAAACCTTCGAAAAATATCTTTTAAAATTCTTCGAATTTTTCCAAAAATTTTCTTGAAATTCTGAAAAATTAAAAAACTTGCCTTCAAATCTTCCAGATTCTGGTTTAACAATAAATTTTGGAAATCTTTTGAAATGTTTTAAATTCTTTTTAAATATTCTCTTACAATTAATTTTTCAAAATAAAAAATCAGGTTAAATTATCCCATGAATTTTAAGAAATATTGTTTATTATCGTGAAACCTTTGAAAATTTTTTGGTTTCAAATTTTTTATACAACTTTGTAATCCTGCTAATTGAACCTTTTTTCCTCTAAAATCGTCCACATTTCTTTTCGAAATAAATACAAATGTTTAAAAATATTTGTCAAATTTCCTTAAAAATTAATTTTTCAAAATAAAAAATCAGTTTAAATTTTCCCAGGATTTTTAAGACATTTTTTTACCATCGCAAAATCTTTCAAAATCTTTAAGAAGCTTCAAAATATTTATTTCCAAATATTTAAAAATGTAAGTTTTTGTAAAACTTTTTTGAAATGTTTTCAAGATTCAAATTAATTTTGAATATTTTTAAAACTTCTAAATATCTCTTAAACTTGATAGAATTTGTTATAAATCTTTGTAATGTTGCTAATTGAAAGATTTTGCTTTAAAATCTTTCCCATTCTTTTTCGCAATTTTAGAACAAAAATTTTAATTTTTTGAAATCTTTGTCAATTTTATCTTGAAATTTATTTTCAAAATAGAAAATCAGTTTACATTTTCCCAGAAATTTTAATACATTTTTTTGATTATCTTGAAACCTTTTAAAATTCTTAAAAAGCTTCTTTGTTTTTTAAACCTTTAATAATCAACAAATTACATTTTGTATATCAAAATGCTGGACATCTTTCTTACATTGATTATTATTATCATTATTATTAAATATATTACTTCGATAACCTTACATTTCTCATAAATCTGCAGTTTTCAGACTCTTTTTTAATTGGGGACAACAATAAAGTTTCATCCAATCACAAACTCGGGTTTCCCGACAACAATAGTTTCAAATTGTTTCGAGTAATTTCGAGATGGTTCGAGAATTAATCGTCAATGGCGCCATGCGCTTTTTAATAATTATACAAGTAGCAAAAGCGCGCTACGCGCGAGCATGCATGTTTTTAGAAATATCGAAAGAGGTACTTCATTTTGTGAATCAACAATAAAAAAAATTTTGTAATCAAAACCTTAAATCAAAAATTGGAAACAAATTTAACACATTTTTCTGAACTGTTGAAAATTGTAATGTGTTTGAAATAATTGTAATTAAAAAATGAGGAAAACTTTAGAAATTAACAGTTACTTATGGATTCTATGTTATATTTCATAAACGGAAAAAATTACATTTTGTGTTTGAAAGTGTTGAAGACCTTTGTTCCATTGATTATTATTATTAAATTATTGAATATATTATTTAACATAGATAACATAAATGATATTTTAATAAAAAATAGTTTAATTCATGAAAAAAGACAAATTTGAACACAATAGCTTAATCCCAAACAAAAAAAATTAATTTTTACCAGTTGCATTTTAAACCAAAAAAGATTAAGTTTTTTAAAAAAGAGACAAATTTTCTACAACACAGTTTAATTTTTTAACATGAAAATATGAATTTTTAATGAAATAGATGAATTTTCTACCCCAAAAAAAAGAATTTTATTTCTTCATTTGTTTTTAAAGTCAAATAAATATATAACTTTCCTAAGATTCATGAGAATTCAAAATTTTTTTTCAAGCTTCCAGATATGTCGAAAAAGTATAGTTTTTTATTTTTCAGGATTTTGAAAAATTTGAGTTAGTTTGAAAGATATTTAGGACTTTTAGAAGTTTGTAAGATTAATATCTTTTAAATTGACTCGAAATCTTCCTAAAATTTTGAAAAATCATTAGAAATTAAAAAAATTGCCCTTACATTTTCCAGATATTTTCGAAATCTGTAGAAATATTTTGAAATTTTAATAATATTTTGAAATATTTTGAAACTTTTTCAAATTTTTTTTTAAATTAATTTTTCAAAATAAAAAGTAATTAAAAATTTTTCCAGGAATCTCAAGAAAATTTTTGATTTTCTTGAAACCTCTCAAACTTCTCAAAAAGATTCGATTTTTTTTTTGGAAATCTTCAATTTACATTTTGTTTAAAAAATTTTCGAAATCTTTCCAAACTCAAAATAATTTTTTAACCATTTTCAAATATTTTAAGCCTTCAAAATATCTTTTAAGATTCTTCGAATTCTTCCAAAGTATTTCTTGAAATTCTGAAAAATTAAAAAACTTGCCTTCAAATCTTCCAGATTCTGTTTTGACAATTTTTGAAATCTTTTGGAATGTTAATATTTTGTTTAAGTATTATCTTAAAATTAATTTTTCAAAATAAAAAATCAGTTAAAAATTATCCCATGAATTATTTTGTAATTTTATGTAATTATTTATTTTCAAATTAAAAATTCAGTTTAAATTTTCCCAGGAATTTTAAGAAATTTTTTTTTCTTGAAGCTTCAAATTTTTTTTCGAAATCTTCAAAAATTTACATTTTGTTTAAAAGTTTTCGAAATCTTTCCAAACTCAAAATAATTTTTTAATAATTTTCAAATCTTTTAAGCCTTCTAAATATCTTTTAAAATTCTTCGAATTCTTCCAAAGTATTTCTTGAAATTCTGAAAAATTAAAAAACTTGCCTTCAAATCTTCCAGATTCTGTTTTGACAATTTTGGAAATCTTTTGGAATGTTAATATTTTGTTTAAGTATTATCTTAAAATTAATTTTTCAAAGTAAAAAATCAGTTAAAAATGATCCCATGAATTATTTTGTAATTTTATGTAATTATTTATTTTCAAATTAAAAATTCAGTTTAAATTTTCCCAGGAATTTTAAGAAATTTTTTTTTTTTAAGCTTCAAATTTTTGTTCGAAATCTTCAAAAATTTACATTTTGTTTAAAATTTTTGGAAATCTTTTCCAACTCAAAATAATTTTTTCACCATTTTTAAAAGTTTTAAACCTTTTAAATATCTTTTAAAATTCATCGAATTCTTCCAAAATTTTTCTTGAAATTCTGAAAAATTAAAAAACTTGCCTACAAATCTTCCAGATCCTATGTTGACAATTTTAGAAATCTTTTGACTCGTTACATTTTTTTTAATATTATCTTAAAATCAATTGTTTTAAATAGAAAATAAGTTTAAATTATCTCATGAATTATGAGAAATATTTTTTATTATCATGAAACCTTTTGAAATGTTTTTTTTTCAATTTTTCATACAATTTTTAAATCTTGCTGATCGAAAGATTTTGCTTAAAAATCTTTGCCATTCTTTTTCGAAATTTTAGAAAATAATTCAAAATGTTTGTCAATTTTCTCTTTAAATTTATTTTCAAAATGAAAATTCAGTTTAAATTTTGCCAGGATTTGTAAGGAATTTTTTTTTATTTTCTTGAAGCCTTTTAAACTTCTAAACGAAGCTTCGAATTTTTTTTCGAAATTTTAAAAAATTTACAATGCTGTTTAAAATTTTTGAAATATTTTCAAATTTCAAATTAATTTTTCAACAATTCTGAAAAATTACAAAAATTGCTTTAAAGTTTTCCAGAATCTGTTATGAAGATTTTAGAAATCTTTTGTAATCTTTTAAAATCTGTTGTCATCTTTTAAAATGTCTTTAAATGTTCTCTCAAAATTAATTTAAAAAAAAAAAAATCAGTTCAAATTTTCCCATGAATTCTAAGAAATTTTTGTTATTATAGTGAATGCTTTCAAAATCCTTAAGAAGCTTCAATTTTTTGTCCAAATATTCAAAAATATACATTTTTTTAAACTTTTGCAATATTTTCAACTTTCAAATTAATTTTAAATAATTTTTAAATTTCGAAATGTCTTAAACTTATTCGCATTTTTTATAAATCTTTGTAATCTTGCTAATTGAAAGATTTTGCTTCAAAGTCTTTGCCATTCTTTTTCGAAATTTTCGATAATAATAATAGATGTTTTGAAATCTTTGTCAACTTTCTCTTGAACATTATTTTAAAATTAAAAAATCAGTTTACATTTTCCTAGGATTTTAAGAAATTTTTTTATTATCTTGAAACCTTTTAAAATTATTAAAAAGTTTCTTCATTTTTGAAGTCTTCAAAAATCTACAAATTAGATTTTGTACATCAAAATTCTGGACAGCTTTCTTGCATTGATTATTATTATTGAATATATTATTTAGATAACCTTACATTTCTCATAAACCTGCAGTTTGCAGACTTTTATATTTTTGACGGGAAAAAGGAACGACAGCTTCATCCAATCATGAACACGGGTTTCCCGACAACAATAGTTTCAAATTGTTTCGAGTAATTTCGAGATGGTTCGAGAAATACTCGAAAATGGCGCCATGCGTTTTTTTTACCAACAAAAAAACGTTCACTACTATTCCATTTTTGAATAATTTAGCATAATTTAAATATTGTATCTTCAAATATCGTATATTTAAATGGAAAAGGGGAAAAAAAGGAAAGTTTTTCAAGAATAGGGGAAAAAAGGGGAATTTGAAAAAGGGGAAACGCATGGGAATAGATGAAAGACTGAAATTGTAACAATCTTTGTTTGATGTTTTTGAGGAAGTACTATGGCGAAAATGTAAAATTCGACACACGAGAAGATAATGATCCTTGGATGCTAGATTTCTTGTTCCAGGGGCAAGATAGTAAGATATATGTCAACGCGGATGAACAAAGCAGCCCAAAATAACTGTTTAGAGCTTTCAGGTCTGACTCTTATTCGCTGGCGTTTTCGAACACTCTGGATCCCTAATTTCTGACTCATTCTTTAAAAACACATGCACTTTTTACAATTTTATTCATTTCATTTATGCTATTATTCACTGATGAGAACAGAAAACCGGTTCAATAGATTGGACTAAGCTGAAAAAAATCGATGACTCCAAGAAACTGATTGATGTGAACTGCAAAAGGGAATTTATTTAACATTTTACATATTTTAATTCAGATAACATTTCAGGGATACTACAGGATATCGATTAAAAAATTTTCAGGACATAATTTTTCAAAATTCTATATCTTAGATTCACAGTCCCATTCGAAAAAATTATGGACTAAGGCTTTCCAGTTTAGTGTTTATTTAAAATATTCAAAATCTTGAGTCTTATATTTCTGTAAATGGAATTTTTCACAAATTTGAAAATTTTATAGTTCTGTTCTATTATTCTATTTCAACTACCATTCCATTAGGCATGATATGTAATTTTAAATAATTTGAAAACCCTTCAACGTACTTCTTTTTGAAAATCTCAAATTTTTCTTATTTTACAACATGACTGTTTTTATTTAGAATCGATCATTCTTTTCAAACCGTACGCATTATGACATTCACTTTAAAATTTTTAAAGTATTTAAATCTCCAATTAAAGTGTTTCTAATTTTGAAATATATATATTATTTGCAATTTTTAAATTATAAATTATTTGGTTCGGAACCTATTTATTTGAAAATTGTGCAATTTTAGGTGTTTTCTACTTAAAATTGCTCAATTAGTAAGAAATTCTTTTTTTGGAATTATACCATTTGGACAATTTAAATGTGAAATTAAATCATTTTTAATATATATTTATGCCATTTTGAAAGCTTTTAATTTGAAAATATTAAATTTTGAATATTTACGATTTAAAAGCGAATGAGATTTAAGGGTTTCAATTAAAAATCACGAAATTTTTAATTTATAAATCCATTCAAACTTTTAACTGACAATATTTTTATTTTCAAATACTATCATTTTTTATTTTTCGTAAAAAATTATATTTAAATCAAAATGTTGCAATTCAAAGCGATTTAATTCCGAATTATTTAATTTTGAGAACTTTAAACCTCAACGAAAACAGAATAATATTCAAACCAAAATGAAGAATTTTCAACAAAAGAGTTGAATTCTCAACCAAGTATGATTTTCAGTCAATAAAGAAAAAAAATCTCATCCAAAATGTTGAATTTTCAACCCTAAAATATGAATTAAAAAAAATGATTAATTAATTAATTAATTTTAATGAATTTTCAACACAAAAATATGAATTTTCTAAAAAATAATTGAATTTTCAACCCAAAAATACGAGTTTTCAACAAAAGAGAAGTTTTCAACAAAATAAATGAACTTTCAACTGAAAAAGATAAATTATCAAGCCAAAATTGAATAGTTAGATTTTCAGTTAAAATAATTCATTTTCAACTGAAAAAAAAAAAAGAATTTTCAACAAAGCAGTTAAATTTTCAACCAAAGAAATTAATTTTTAACCAAAAATAGAATAGTCACATTTTCAGTAGAAAAATTAATTTTGAACGAAACAGTTGCAACCAAACAGAAGATTGTTCAACCAAGAAGATTCAATTTTGATCAAAAAATATAAATCGTCGAAAAAAATGGAGTACTTAGTTAACTTTTTACCTAAGAAAAATAATTATCAATAAAAAAAAATCATTTTCAGTCAAAGAAATGAATTTCTAATCAAGAAGATAAATTTTCAACCAAAAAGAGTATTTTTTAACAAAATACATGAATCTCCAACCAAATATTTGAATTTTTAAATGAATTTTCAATCAAATAGTTAAATTTTCGATGAAAGAAATTAATTTTAAACTAAAAAGATCAATAAGTCACCAAGAAGTTAAAAATTTTACCACAAAAGTCGAATTTTCAACAAAATACACGAATTTTCATCTGGAGAAGATACATTTTAAACAAACAAAAAACATACAAAAAAATTTTCAACTAAATGCAGCAATTTTCTCAACGAAAAACGTAATAGCTGATATTGCAACTAAAAAAGATTTTAATTTTAAACGAAAACCAGTTGAATACAATAAAAAAAGATGAATTTTCAACAAAATAGTTGAAAATCCTCAACCAAAAGAGATTAATTTTCAAACAAATAGTTGAAATTTTTAAACAAAAAACATGAAATTTTACCAAAAAGGATTAATTTTAACACCAAAAAGACGATTTTTCAACCAACAAGGATAATATTAAACAAAACTGTTGAATTTTCAACAAAATAATCAAATTAACTTCAACTTCAGTCTTCGAAAATTCCCTGACTCTGTCAAGTTTTTCCTGACATTTCTTGACCAGTTTTAAATTCCCCGACTTTCTGGAATTCCCTGACCAGTAGTTACTATTAAAAATTGTTTGACCTCAATTAAAATTTAATTAGCTTAATCAATTTCAATTTCATTAAATATTTCAAAATTCATCAAAAGACAGAGAAAGAATAAGGAAACAGAGCTTGGTTTTGGTTGACTCTTTCCTTTTTTTTCCTCTCTTTTCTTTTGTTATGTATTTGTCTCTAATGAGCCGAAAAGAAGGTAGTTTGGAAACCTAATTTTGATTCATGAATTTTTTTCATGCTCTGATTTCAGTACATAAAATTATTCATAAGAAAGCAGATTGCATTTCGATCTTCAGTGAATTATACTTATTGTATATTGAAATATGTTTTGAATTCTCATAAATTTGGCACAGGATTGTATTAATGAATAAAAAGTTTTTTAATTTTCAGAGAAAAAAAAGTCGAGTGATTTAATAAATAGTGCTATTTTAGCTTTTAGGCCAATTAGGGTAACTTTTAGGGTAGCCGTATCTCGATTTTTTCGGGTGCTCGCAAATCTTTGGCTGACCATATCTTATGTTACCTGACGACCAATTACTCGGGTGTACCTAATTTGGTACCACCCAAAAGTCAGCCTAAAGGTCCTTTTCGTTCGTGAGCGGAAGAGTTGGGAAGAGTGCGAATTCAATGACCGCACGGGCCGGACAACGGACAAAACCTCGTGCGGTCAATGCCGTCTGAATACTCGTCTCGATGCTATTACTATTAGCCGCCCTGTCCTGCCTGGTATTTTCCTCATGTCCTACTAATATACTCTCTGAATTCTCCCCAATGGCCAAGTCTGACGTGGCCTCGGAGGTATGCCGATTAGTCGTCCTCGAACCCCAATCAGAAGACGAGCACCGACCCGAAAATTCAAATTCTAGCTCTCTCTATCTCTATAAAGTCTATAAAGACTCAATCTTTTTTCAATCTCAGACCGAAATTTCCATTCAAATTACAGGTGCCAGGTGCTTTCATAAACCTGATGAACCTGTAGAGAATTTTTTATTTCTAAAACAGAAAAATATAACCAGCTTAAAAGACACAGTTGTGTTTGTAAATAATAAGTTGGATGATTAATCAGGGTCAGGGTGTCCAGCGATTCTTCGGAACAAAATTCAAGGTCTTTTCCAGGTTTTCCAAGATCAAAAAGTCAAGTTTTTCCAGGTCTCCTTTTTTATACATCAAATAATGAAAAACCCGTTTGTTATACATGTAAAAAATTAACCATTTAATTTTTTATTGGCGAACAATTTTTAAAGAAGGCAGAACCCGAAATAAACAAATTCTTAATTCAATATTTGAAACTAAGTTTTTTTAAACAAAGTTTCGGTTAGACTGGTTTAATATGATAGAAATCTTTTTGG
>CAKNYM010053158.1:399193-461260 GCA_932195095.1 Andricus curvator | reverse complement strand
ATAAATTGTTTAAACAATTATTTTGTTAACTTGAATTCATTATTACTGCACTCCAAATGAAAATTAAACCAAAAGCCAAAAATTTCAAAAAAACCGCATATTTCTAGCATTATTTAATTATAATATTATTAATAAGTATAATAAAGTGTTTAAACAATTATTTTGTTAACTTGAATTCATTATTAATTCACTCCGAATGAAAATTGGACAAAAAAACAGAAATTAAAAAAAAACCGCATCTTTTCAGCATTATTCAAATATAATATTATTAATAATTATAATAAATTATTTAAACAATTATTTTGTTAACTTGAATTTATTATTACTTCACTACAGATGAAAATTGGACAAAAAGCCAGAAATTAAAAAAAAATCCGCATCTTTCTAGCATTACTCAAATATAATATTATTAATAATTACGATAAATTGTTTAAACAATCACTATTGTTAACATTGATGAACTATCACTTCCCTCTAATTGACAATTGGGCAACAAATGGAAAAATTGTGAAAAAACTGCGTCTTTCTAACTCCATTCTATGAGAAAATTGCTGAAAATAATAATAAATTGTTTAAACAATTCATGAAAATATCTAATTTTCAGTATAAAGTAATATTTTATGTATTAGAAACAATTCGCATTAAAAAAACCGCAAAAAAATCATAATTAGCGCCAAAAACTCGCAAAACCCATTTTTTCACTTATGGGGTTTCTTTGGGACCCTATCAAACAGACTTATGGTGTTGGTTTTTGAAAATTGATATTTTATTCGTATTCTATGGCTAATTGTGAAGAGAAATGTTGAGTTTCAACTCGATTGAGATAATATTGAGGATTCTGAATAAGATTTACAAAAACGTCTTTTTTTTCTTATGGGAAATACATGTTAAACATCATGGGGCTTGCGCCACCCCTAAATATCATTTTTTTCAAAACAAAAAAAAATGATTTATTTTTGGGTAGATTCGAACAAATTTGGGGGGTGTCCCGATAAAAATTCAAAAAAAAAAATTTCCAATGCATTTTTGGACCACCCTAGTAGACAACCTGTATGATAAAAAAGTCTTTTTTTAAATTTTTTATAGAGTAAAATGTTTTTTAGCGTAATAAGAGTATGAATTTCTTCCTGGATAAAATTTCGATTTTTTTTTTCATTCCGGTAGGAGCGTGACACACCTTCGTTTGTAATCCGATCGTATATACCGCCTAGCAAGAACAAACAATGATAATGCAGCACGCCAATCAAAATGAGTGTAACTTGGTTGTCGCATTATCACTGATGCACTTTTAAGTCCAATTTAATTGAAATCCCGAAACTTTATTTGGGCTGAGAACCCCGAAGAAAAAAAGAAAGCTTCACACTGAAACCGGTTCCTCAGAGTCCAGAAGCGTATAATCGTTATGTCAGGTATAATATTATAATAAGTATATTGGAAGGCGGAGTAGAAAGTATTTTTAAAGCTTAAAAACACTGAAGAGTAGAAGAAAAAAACATGAAAATCTACTCGAGAAAAAGGTCTATATTTAACCGGTTCTGAATACCAATTTGGTAATTTTATATTTGTTTCCAATACCAGTTTTAAACTAGGATGGATGAAGAAAAATTATATTTCATTAGTGCTCTTCATGTTTAATGAAAATAAAAATAGATGAAACTTTCTCCACAAGCGAGTTTCCAAACTTATTTCCTTTCCCGTCATTCGAAATTCATCAGAGCCAGGTAATTATGAAAGTCGATGGAAGTACGCATACCAACGACTTTCGTAACATTTAAAAGTTTCATATTATCAAAAATCTTTTGAAAAGATTACTGGAAAATGATTAGATATTAGATTATCTGCACAAGACTAAATTAGTATGAGTAAATGTAAATTTTCCTGATATCAGGCCTCGGACTCACTTCAGAGATAAAAAATATTGTAAATAGTGTTA
The DNA here is from genome assembly GCA_932195095.1 of Andricus curvator. Taxonomy (NCBI): domain Eukaryota; kingdom Metazoa; phylum Arthropoda; class Insecta; order Hymenoptera; family Cynipidae; genus Andricus; species Andricus curvator. The sequence continues at coordinate 459,327 of CAKNYM010053158.1, read as the reverse complement.
CAAATTTTTTAAAAAAGTGGTAAACTAGTCTCATAAAATGTTTCAAGTATTAAAAATGAACTTCAATGTTTATTTCAAATATTTTTATTTAGTCTATAATTTAACAAAATTCCTATTCATTTATGGGACTAAAAATTTCCGAATAATAAAATTCCAAAATTATAAAATTCACGAATTGAAAATGTCCGAATAATAAAATTCCAAAATTATAAAATTCCCGAATAATAAAATTTGCGAATTGGAAAATTCAAGAATTATAAAATTCCCGACAGTTTATAATATTAACGAATTTGAAAATTCCCGAATAATGAAATTCCCAATGGAAAATGTCCGAATATAAACATTTGAATTTTTTTATAATTAAAACTAAATTTAATTGTAATATAGTTTTAATTGTAATAATTTAATTAATTTTATAAATAAAAAAATTTTAATTGTTTAAATTCGGGAATTTTCTAGTTCCGATATTTTCTGTCGGTAATTTTATTTTTCGAGAATTTTCAAATTCGGTAATATTATAAACTGTCGGGAATTTCATTATTCGGGAATTTTCCAATTCAGGAATTTTATTATTTGGAAATTTTATAATTTTGGAATTTTATCACTCGGGAATTTTATTTTTCGGGATTTTTCAGTCGTCCATCATTTATTGCAGCTTTCAACTATTATTGATTGAAAGTTTAATCTTTTCGGTTAGAAAGTCTACTATTGAATTTGTTTTTTTGAAAATTCGTCTTTTTGGCTTGAAAATTCCAGAATTTGATTACAATTTTTGTTCTTTCTTGACTAATAATTTTTTTTTAATTGAAAATGCAACTATTTTGTTGAAAATGTATCTCTTTTTGTAGAAATTTCATCTTTTTTTATTAAAAATACAACTGTCCTCAATGCAAATTTAATTACTTCATTTTTTGATAAAAATTGGTCTTTTTTATTTTAAAAATTCAACTATTAAGTTTTAAAAAATTAAGAAGCGAAAAAAATATGAACTAAAAATTATTCAAATAAAAATTTAGACTAAAATTATATCCAATGTTCAAACTATTTAGTTTAAAAATGACGTAATTTATTAAAAATTAGTCTTTTTTGAAAAAAATTAAACTTCTTGGTTGAAAATTCAACTATTTGGTTAAAAATTTATGAATTTTGTCGAAAATTCAACTTTTCTGTTAGAAAATTAATCTTCTTGGTTGCAACTTGAACTATTTGATAAAAAATTTATGTAATTTGTTGAGGATTCATGTTGTTTGGTAAAAAATTCTTCTTAGTTGAATTATGTAGTTGACAATTCAACTGTTTTGTTGAAATCTCATCTTTTTGGCTTGAAAATTCAACATTTTGAACGAAATTTTGTTGCTTTATTGACTGAATAATCATTTGATTAAAAATTTGTCTTTATGATTTGAAAATTTATCTCGTTTGGCAGAAAGTTAATCTTTTTCTGTCACACATGCAACTATTTAGTTAAAAATTAATTTGTTTTTACTAAAAATGAACTATTTTGCTAAAAATTTACATTTTTGGATTGAAAATTTTTGTGTTATGTTCAATCTTTTTTAGAAAATCAATTTTTTTGGTTAAAACTGCAACTGCTTGGTTGAAAATTAATCTGTTTTGGTTGAGGATTGAACTATTTTTTTGAAAATTCGTCTTTTTTGGTTCAATTCAACTGTTTTGCATTAATACAGAAATTAGTTTCTTGGTTAGAATACTAAATATTACATTTTTTGTTAAGAATTCGTATTTTTTCGTTAAAAATTCAACTGATTAGTTGTAAAGTAATTCTTTTGTTAAAAATTCATATTGTATTTTTTGTTCAAAAATTCAACTAGTTCGTTAAAAAAATTTAGAAACGAAAAAAATATGAATTACAAATTTTTCAAATAAAATTTGGACCAACATCATATCCATTGTTCAAATTATTTCGTATCTTAGTTGAGCATTTATCTTTTTTTGGTAGAAAATTAATCTTCTTAGTTGGAAATTCTTTATTTTGGTTGCAAATTTAAGTATTTGGTTGAAAATTCAACTGTTTTGTTGAAATCTCATATTTTTGGCTTGAAAATTCAACATTTTGTATGATTTTTTTCCCCTATTGAATGAAAAATCTTTCTTGATTGAAAATTCGTTTTTTTTTTAAATTCATCCCTTTTGGTAAAAAGATCGCCTTCTTTGGTAAATTCGTCTAACGTTATTTTTGGATGACACCTTTTTTGAAATTCGAAACTCAGAACGAACATACTAAACAATTTTTTTTCAACGGAACAGAAGGATCTTTTTGATTAAGGAAGATTTTTATCCGTGAAAAATAGTCCAGGATTGTTCATTAATTAATGATTAGAATTGTTAAATTAATAAAAAGCAGAAGTACGCTCTTGAATTACCAATATGAAATATTAGAAATAAGTGGTTGTTTCTAATTTTGGAATAAAAAAAGAGATTAAGACAGATAATTTCGAAAAAAAATGTAACTAAGGGTGATAACCCGATCAAAACTCGAGTGGCAACACGACCATCGAACCGTTACATCGAAATGATTACAGGGACGAACACTCAGCGATAATTTTCTTTATCGCTTGGAACTACTGCAAGAGTTTCGGTGAGCAGAAGCCAAAGTGGTTTACGGGTCATCGAGAAAATCGAACCGAAGCCTTGTATTCAAGTTTAAAATTTAAATATCTTTAAAGTACAAGCACGTAAAATTCTTTCCGGATTAATTTTTAAATTCCGAATTAAATAATAATAACGGGGGCCACAGCGCAAAAGGATAGGGTGACCAGTAGAGTAACCTAAAAACACAATTTTTTTTATGACGCACCTGCCAAACCTGTTCTATTTGGTGAAAAAATAAATACATATTTTTATTTTATTTTTAAAATAATTTTAAACCGTGGTCCTGGGGCCTTAAACTGTCCCAAAATGATCAAAATGATTATATGGGATAAAATATAGGGACCAAAGGGTACTTTTTCTCACGCTCATAGGGTGCTTTTTTCGCGCTCAAAGCGTAACAAATCCAGAATAAATTCATAAGACTTCAAAACAATTAAAGTTAAATTTAAAAAAATTCAAATCAATTGGAAAAAAATGTTTAAATCAAAAAATTCCATTGATTTCCGTAAAATTAAAATAGATTTTGAGGAATTTAAGGTAAAGGAGAAAAATTGAATGAAATTCATAAAAATTCAAGATGAATTTTTAAAAATTCAAATGAATTGAAAACAATTTAAAAATATGAAAAAACTTCATTGAATTCAGTAACTTTGAAATAAGCTTAGAAAAATTCGAGGGAATTCAAAAGAATTTAATGAAATGCTTAAGAATTCAAGGTGAGGTTAAAACACTTCAGGACCAATTAAATAAAAACTCTTAAAAATCCACTGATTAGGTAGAATTGAGTAAATTTAGAAGAATTTAAGTGAATTACAAAAATTCAAGAGAATTCCAAAGAATTTAAAATAATTCAGGGTAAATTAATAAGAATTCAAAACAATTCAAATGAATTGGAAAACAAATTTTAAATCAAAGAAATTCCATTGATTACAATAAAATTTGAGTGAATTTAGAGAGAATTCAAAACAATTCAAGAATATGAAAAAATTCATTGAATTGAGTAACTTTAAAATGAGTTCAGAAAGCTTAAAGAGAATTAAAAAGAATTTGATGAAATGCCTACGAATTTAAGGTGAATTTTAAATACTTCAAGATGAATTAAACCAAATTTTTTTTTTAAATCCACTGAATTGGGTAGAATTGACTGAACTTAGAAGAATTCAAAAGAATTTAAAATAATTCAGGATAAACTAATAATAATTCAGAGCGAAGTCCAAATGAATGAATGAATGAATATTGTGAATAAATTCTTCGAAATCCACTATGAAATGACATGAAATCTGATGATACTTTCTGAAATCCTGGAAAATTTATTAAAATACCTTCAGAGCTCTTAAAGTGTCAAAAAGTCATTGAAATCTTTGAAAATCTTATAAAATCTCTTAGGATCTTTTAAAATATCCTATAACCTTACAGGTCCTGTAAAATTCTTACATATCTTCCGAAATTCTAGGAAATTCTTCAAAACCGCATGCAAATTTTTAAAATCCCTTAAAATTGTTTAAATCTCTTGAAAATGCATTGAAATCTTTTAAAATACCCTAAAATATTTCAAAGTCTTTGAAATCCCTTCAAACAAAAAAATTCTGGGAATCTTTTACTTAAAATATTTAAAATCTTTTAATATTTTTTGAAATCCCTTAAAACTTTTTAAAGCCCTTGAAAATGCCTGCAAATCTTTTACAATACCCCTAAATATTATATTTGAAAAAATACCTTAAAATATTTCAAATACTTTGAACATTTTATCAATTGATCCTCAGGATCAATTAAACAGAAATTAAAAAAAAATGTAATCCATTGAATTAAGTAGAATTGAGTAAATTTAGAAGAATTCAAGTAAATTAAAAAAATTATAAAGAATTCTAAAGAATTAAAAGAATTCGGGACAAATTAATAAGAATTCAGGGTGAACTCCAAAAAATAATTTCAAATCTCTTCAAACCTTTGAAACCCTACGAAATACCGCACTTCTCGTGAGTAAATTCTTTAAAATCCACTAAAATATTATAAAATCTCGTGACATTCTATGAAATCTGATATTTCCGGAAATACTGGAAAATTTATTAAAATACCTTGAGAGCTTTAAAAAACCCTTACAATAATTGAAATCGTCGGGAACCTTATAAAATACCAAGAAATATTTTAAAATATCTTAAACCCTTACAGGTCCTGTAAAATCGTTCCATTTCTTCCGAAATTAAAAAAATTCTTTATCCTAAAATATTTCAAGCGCTTTGAAATCACTTTGAATTAATAATAATAATAATAGTAGAATTCCTTGGAATCTTTTAAAATTCCCTAAAATATTTAAAATTCTTTGAAATCTTTTGAAATCCCTTGAAACTTTTAAAAGCTCTTGAAAATTCCATAGAATTTTCAAAAATACCTTAGAATCTTAAAAACCCCTTCAGATTATTGAAATCTATTCAAAAAATTTCGGAATCTTTGAAAATACCCTGAAATATTTCAAACAAATTCAGAAATAGGTATAGAATATATATTGAATAGTGATTAACCCATGAGTTATTTTTTCAAAGAAAAGTGACTATAGTGACTTTTTCTTACAAAGTGACTATAGTGGCTTTATCTTTAAAAAATAACTAAAAAGTGATTTAAGAAAAAAAGTGACTAATAGTGACTGCGCAGCAAATAGGGCTGCAAATAGGGTACCATAGGGACCAAATCTTTAAAATAGGGTACTTTAGGGACCTGAACTGAATATAGGGTGCAATAGGGGATATAGGGACTGGTCGTGAAGCCTGTTAATGTTAATTTCCGTAAATATAATAATTAGATGAAAAATTACTAAGCATTACTACCCCCAAGTGTCAAAAACTACCCTTTATAGACAGTGGTGTAAAAAGTTATCTTTTTCATAAAAAAATCAACTACTTTGTTAAAAATGAATTATTTTAGTTGAAAGTTCATCTCTTTAGTTGAAAATTTAACTATTTTTATGAAAATTCGTTTCATATTTTTTTGGATGAAAATAAATTTTTGAAACTGAAAATTAAACTATTCCATTTTTTATTACAAATTTATCTTTTTCAGTTAAAAATATAACTATTTGGTTAGAAATTTATCCTTTTTAGTTGAAAGTTCAACTTTTTGGTTGAAAATTTATATATTTTGTTGACAATTTTTTGACAAATCATTTTTTTGATTGAAAATTCAACTATTTTATTGAAACTTCGATTTTTTTATTAAAACTGAATTTTTTTAAGTAAAAAATTAATTATTCCATTTTTGTTGTAAATTCACCTTTTTTTGTTAATAATTAAAACTATTTTGTAAAATCATCATTTTATTTGGTTAAAAATTAATTTTTCTAACTGAAAATTTAACTATTCTATTTTAAGTTAAAAAGTTATCTTTTTTAGTTGAAAATTTTATTTAAAATTTGTGTTTCGTGGTATAATATTAATCTTCTTGGTGGAAAATTCATCTTGTTGGCTGAAAATTAATTTCTTTTGTTGAAAATTTAACTACTTAGTTGAAAATTTGTTTTTCATGGTTAAAGATTAATTTTTTAACTGTATATATAACTATTCCATTTTAAATTAATTGAAAACATCTTAAATTTGAATTTTAAAAAGTCAAATTAATTATAACAGATAATTCGGTAAGTACAAAAAAGACTTGTTGAAATTTTTTTTCTCTCTTGACTGAAGAATCTTTCTTGGCTGAAAATTCAACTCTTTTGTTGAAAATTGACCTTTTTCAGATGGAAAGTCAACTATTTGGTTGAAAATTCAACTACTTAGTTGAACTTCTTTGGTGAAAATCATTTGGTTCAAAACTTAACTACTTTTTGAAAATCTTTTTTTTCCTTGCAAAATAATTTTTTAACTGTATCGTTTTTAGTTGAAACATCAAATATTTGGTTAAAAATGTATGTATTTTGTTGAAACTTCAACTAATTGCTTAGTACTTTGTTGAAAATTCTTTTTTTTTTTGAAAACTAATTTTTTTAACTGAAAATGTAACTATTGCATTTTTGATACTTTGTTTAAAAATTCATTTTTGTGTTAATGGCAATTAATTTTTTTTAGTGAAAATGTAACTATTGCATTTTTGGTTGAAAATTCAACTATTTGATTGAAAAATCGACTACTTGGTTGAAAGTTGAACTACTTTGTTCAAAAATTCATTTTTTTTTGCTGAAAATTTAACTATTTTGTTAAAAATCCTTTTTTTTCCTTAGAATTATTTTTTTTTTACTTAAAATTTAACTATTCCATTTTTTGTATCTTTTTTAGCTGAAAAATCAAATATTTAGTTAAAAATTCATATATTTTATTGCAAACTCATTTTTTTGGTTGACGATTCATCATTTTAGTTGAATGTTCATCTTTTTGGTTGAAAATTAAACTATTTCCTTGAAAATTCGCTATTTTGGTAGTAAATTAATTTTCAACTTATAATACAAATTATATCCAATTGAAGATTCAAACTTTTATTTTAAAATTCATCTCCCTTGGTTTAGTTAGTTTTAAGCCGGGCGGGAAGCCTATAAAGAGCTCCCCTGGCGCTCAAGCTATAAAGCTGAAAATTTAATTTGCAGTTGTTTAAAGCGTGTTTAAAATGCGAAACAGTTTTTCCGAATTAGTTTAAAGGTTGGTAAGTCACAAATATTAAATAATAAATTGAATATAATTTAAATAAGGAAGAAATTTCTTCAGATTACTCTTTTTTTGTCAAATGAATGAGACGAAAATTCTATCCTGAAGGAAATTATCAGATTATTTCCATGCATTCTGCGTGAGACCATATGCTACAAATAAAACTTCTTCCAGTTTGTTTACTTTCGATTTCATCAATAGAAAAAAAAATTCGAATCATGGTCAAACTTGCTAGTCATGTTATTGGATAGTCGATAGATATCTGGTTATGGGTGAAGAAACTATGATTATGCAAGTAAAACTTCATTTATTTTTTTTTTTTAAATGGTAACATATTTTTAAAAATGAGCAAAAATTGCAATTTCTATATTTGTAATTTTGTTATTCTCGAATGGTACACATTAACGAATAATAATTACATACTCATGGAATGATAATTAAATTCAATTAACATTAATATCGGTTCAATTATTCTAATTAAATTTCGGTTCTTAAATACATATTATATTATATTATAGTTGGATTGACTTTCATCAATGTAAACCTTAGAGTATGTGAAATTTCGAAGATATAACTTGTTAGGATTTGAGAGGATTTCCAAATATTGCAGAGGATTTTCAAGGAATTTCAACGGATTTTATAAGATTTCAAAGGATTTTAGGATATTTTACAAATTCTAAGGAATTTTCGAAGCTTTACAAAATTTCAAAGGATTTAAAAAGATTTCAAAGAACTAAATTTTTTCAATTTATAGGACCTAAAAGGTTTTAGGACATTTTAAAAGATTCCAAGGAATTTTTCAGTAATTTTAACGGATTTTATAAGATTCAAATATTTCAAGGGATTTCAAGGAATTAAGAAAAATATATCATGAAATTTCATGTAACTTCGCGAGATTTCAAGGGATTTTACAGTATTTTAAGAGATTTTCATGAGCTTTAAAATGACTTCAAGGGATTTCAAAAGATTTCAAATATTTTATGGTACTTTAAAAGATTTCAAGGAAGTTTCAAGAGATAAAAAATTTAATAAGGAATTTATTCACAAGAATCGAGCGATTTAAAAGCATTTCAAAGTTTTAAAGAGATTTTTATTAATTTGAAGTATTTCCAAAGATTTTAAAGAATCTTTAAGATCTTAGGATAATTTAAAATATTTTAAGGAATTTCAATAGATTTCAAGAAAATTCACGTGATTTTAAGGTATTTTATAACATTTCAATGCAATTTCAGAGAATTTATTCACAAGAATTGAGGCATTTTAAAGCATTTCAAAGATCTGAAGAGATTAAAAATATTTTGAGGTATTTCCAGAGATTTTGAAGAATTTTAGGAAAATTTAAATACTTTTCAAGGAATTTCAATAGAACTCAATAGAAATTGGAAACATTTGAGGGTATTTTAAAGGATTCCAAGCACAATTTTAAGAGATTAAATCAATTTTAAGGAATGTCAAGGAATATCATCAGATTTCATGTAACTTCGCGCGATTTGACGGGAACTTATAATATTTTAATGCAATTTTAAAGAATTTATTTACAAGAATTGAGGGATTTCAAAGGATTTCAAAAATTTGGAGAGATTTTCAATATTTCAAGGTATTTCCAAAGATTTGAAAAATCTAAAAGATTTAAGGATAATTGAGACAATTATAAGGAATTAAAAAAATCCTAAGGAATTCCAATAGATTTCAAGAAATTTCAATTAGAGATTTCACGGTAATTTATTAGATTCTAAGGGATTTTAAAGACTTTCACAACATTTCAAAGGAATTTCAAAAGACTTCAAAGAATTGGAATTATTTTAGGGCATTTTGAAGAATTCATAGGAAGTTTTAAGAGATTAAGGAAATTTCAAGCATTTCAAAGCATTTTAAAGATTTTCAAAATTTTCAACGTATTTCCAAAGATTTTAAAAAATTGAAAAGACTTTAGGGCATTTGAAGAAAATATTCATGAAAAAGTTTTATTTACAATTTTTGAAATTACTACTATGCACAAAATCACTTTTTACTAAATACACCCTTATATTTGGTCATTTAAATTTCTAGATTTTACGACATATTAAACAAGAAGTATAAAAATATCCAAAAACTTTAGTAAAGGGTACCGATCTTCTAAATTGTTGTTAAAAATATAAATTTAAGTGATACGAGAAACTGGTATAATCTCTTTTTATCAGTTTTTATATTACATTTTATTCACGTTCATTATGCTCGCAATTGTTCTTTCAAATGTTTAGGTTATTGTAGGTCACGTTAGCTTGTCAAAAAATATATGAAAATTCGTTTTTGTTGCATAAATCCAACTGTTTTTGATTTTAAATTAAATCCTTTTTTGTTGAAATATCAGCAATTACATTTTTTGCTGAAAATTCTTCTTTTTAGGTTGAAAATTCAACTCCTTGGTTGAAATTTAAACTATTTTCATAAACCTTCATTTTTTTATATAAAATTAATAATTTTAGATGCAAATTCGTGTTTTTTTTATAAGAAATTAAGTTTTTGATGCATATTTTTGTACCAGGCTACACAGCTTTTTATACATTTTAATATTCGAGGAAAGTATAGTTTCTATATTACATTTGCCATAATGTTTAAATTTTCTTTCTTTTAATTTGAATAGCTTCTAATTATTTGGTAATTCCGGTAAAAAACGGATCGAAAATTCAAAAAAAAAAAAAAAAAAAAAAAAAAAATTTGGTCTTTTTTGGTGAAAAATCAATTTTTGGTTAAAAATGCAACTGTTTTGATAAAAATGAATCTGTTTTAGTTGAGGATTAAAGTATTTGGTTGAAAATTCGTTTTTGTTGGATAAATCCAACTGTTTTTTATTTTTAATTAAAATATTTATTTTTTTGGTTTAAGATTCATAATTTCAGTTCAAAATTCGTTTTTTTTTTGTAAGTAATTAAGTTTTCGATGAATATTTTTGTACTAGATGACACAGCTTTTTATACACATTTTAATTTTCTAGGAATTTAGTTTCTATATTGAATTTTCCACAGTTTTAATTTTCTTTCTTTTAATTTTAATAACTTTTAATTATTTGGTATTTCCAGTAAAAAAATGGCAAAAAATGTGTTACGTAATTTATGGATGGCCCCTTACTTGAAGCTGAAAGACCAGTTGAATAGGAAATAAAAAGTGAGAATTTTAGTAGCTTTTGAAGGTACAAAAGAACCTTGATTAAAAAAGTGACTTTCTTGGTATAAATGACAAAACGAACGAACACCGCTGGTATCGCGGGGTCAGCGCATCCGCTTGCGTCACAATTCTAACGACGGCCCGGTGACCCTGTCGAACTCTTAGGCTAACCGGATGGATTATCATACGATTTACAAATGCAGAATTGCAGATCCCTTCCGCCTAAACCAAACCTACATTTCTCCCCTTCCAATATTCTATTTCTCCTTTTGTCATTTAAAATCTCTAGATATTTCCTTGAAAACTTGCCTTCTTTCTGCGAGGGTAACATTAAGGGCGTTGGAACCAGGACCCAACCTCAACATTGAATTGCCTCATTTTATTACCTTTTTTATTATATAGATTGTATTACTCATTTTATTTATTATAGTAAATACTAAAGTCGAAGCTCCTCACTTCTTTTGATTGCAACTCGCTCAAAAAAATCTCTGAATTGTTTAATAAAAATCATCTGAGAGCTTAAAGCCTTTCGAATTCAACGATATGATCCCTTTTGTCCTAAATTTTTTTTGACAATATTTAGAGGGCAAAAGATCCCAAAAAACGGGGGTTTTTGGCTTCCAATTTCAAGCGTCGACTTTCACCTGTTCCCAGAAAGCGGTCGATGTTAGGAAAAATCTGAAAAATTCACAGATATTCTTTAAACATTCTTTAGTGCAATACATTTTTCGAAATTCTGAAATATTCAATAATTTTCTTTTTACGGCGACTTATTTACAAATACTTTATCTTGAGAACGAATGAAGTTATGAAGTTGTGTAATGGCTCCAAATGTGCAGTTTTGTGATGCGAGTGCAGTGTAATAATTAAATTTATGCAACAAGTAAATTATTGAATATTTCAGAATGTTGACAAATGTACTCCATTAAAGAATGTTTAAAGAATATCTGTGAATTTTTTCAGATTTTTCCTAAGGTCGACCGCTCTCTGGGAACAGGTGAAACTCGACGCTTGAAAAAGGAGTCCGAAAAACCTCTTTTTTTGGGATGTTTTGCCCTCTAAATATTGACAATATTTTTTTAGAATAAAAGGGATCGTATCGTTGAATTTGGAAGACTTTAAGCTTTCAGATGCTTTTTATTAAACAATTCAGAGATTTGTTTTGAGCGAGTTGAAATCAAAAGAAGTGAGGGGCCTCGACTTTTGGCCTCGATTTTAGAATCACATCTTTTTTGGATAATTAGGGCCTATTCCTGTTTTGAATCAAATCTGTATTCGGACTGAAAAATTGGCTAACTTCAATAGTTTTTGTTTAAAACGATTTTTTTATTCTAACCCGAGCATCCAAAAATAACGTTTTATACAAAAATATTGAAATTCGCCAATTTTTCACTACGAATACAGATTCGATTCAAAACAGGAATAGGCCCTAATTATCTAAAAAAAGACTTCATTCTATTATTTATGGAATAGAGACCAAACTATTTTTGGTTAAATGTGTTTTCTTTTGGTTGAAAACTCTACTATTATATTTTTGGTTCGGAATTCATCTTATTTGGTAACAGTTTAATTATTTTTGTGAAAATGCAACTACTTTGTTAAAAAGTCATCTGTTTTAGTCAAAAATTCAACTTCTATTTTAAAAGTTGAACTACTTAGTTACAAATTCTTTTTTTTTTGGTTGAGAATCTTTGGTAAAAAATTTAGCTCTATTTTGTTGAAAATACGTTTAATTTTTGTTAGAAAAATAATGATTGTAACTGAAAATTTAAATACATTATATTTCTGGTTAAAAATTGATCTCTTATAGTTGAAAATTCAACTAATTTGTCGGAAAATTCGTCTTTTTTGGTAGAAAATTAATCTTTTTAATAGAAAATTAACTTTTTTGGTTGAAAATTTAACTGTATGGTTGACATTATCTCTTTGATTGACAATTTAACTATTTTGTTGAAATTTTTTCTTTTTGGGGATTAATTTTTTAACTTACAAAGTAACTATTTTGTTTTTGGTTGGAAATTGGCATTTTTAATTGAAAATTGATCTTTTCCAGTTGAAAATTCAACTATTTGGTTGAAAATTAATCTGTTTTGATTGAGGATTCAATTATTTAGTTGAAAATTTAACTTTTTTTGCAGAAAATTTGCTTTTTTGGCTTGAAAATTCAGAAACTTGGTAGTAACTTAAGCTATTTGGTTGAAAATTCAAATTTTTGGTTGAAAATTCAATTATTTTGGTAGAAAATTAAACTATTTGGTTAAGAATTGAACTAAGTATTTAAAAATATAACTATTTAGTAAAAAAATACGTTTTTAGCTGACAAATCATATTTCGGGGTTGAAAATCCAACTGTTTTGTAGATAATTCAGCTTTTTGGCTCAAAAATTGTACAGTTTTGTTGTAAATTCATTTTTTTTAAGATTCACCTCTTTAGTTAAAAATTAATTATTGTAAATGAAAATGTAGGTAACTATTATTACATTTTTGGTTCAAAATGTATCTCTTTTAGTTAAAAATTCAACTATTTGGTTGAAAATCCATGTATTTTGTTGAAAATTCATCTTTTTTTGGTAGAAAATTAATCTTCTTGTTTGAAATGATTCTTTTTGGTTGAAAATTAAACTACATTCTCTATAATTTTCTTGATCGAAAATAAAATTCAAATATCATTCTGGCCTCGGACTCACTTCAGGGATGAAAAATAGTGTAAATAGTGTCACAATTTTGAAAAATATTGACAAAATAGTGTAATAAAATGTTTTAGGTATTAAACTTATGTGTAAACCGAATTTAAAAGTGCACACTGGAAAATTAACTTGATTTTTTAAGCAAAATTTTAAGTTTTTTAACCTAATATTTTTAAAGTATTCAAAATGACATCAATGTTAATTAAAATTGTATTCTTTAGTCTATAATTTATAAAGATTCCTATTTATTTAACGCGGGCTTCAGACTTTTCCCTATTCCCCTCTTTCTCTCGTTTTTCCACTTAAATGCGAACTGTATCAATAGAACGCAATAAGAAAATCTAACTATTTTTCGTTAAAAGTTCATTCCTTTCCGTTAGGAAGTCTACTATTACATTTTTGGTTAAGAATAATTAATCCTTTTTGCTTAAAAACTGTATTATTTGGTTCAAAATGGAATACTTTTGTTGAAAATTCAACTATTTTGTTGAACATTCATCTTTTTGGTTTGAAAATTCATCTCTTTCTGTCGAAACTTTACCCATTTTGGTTAAAAATGCAACTGTGTGGTTACAAATTAATCTGTTTTGGTTTAAAAATTAACTTTTTGTTAAAAATTCAACTGTTTTGTAGACAATTCGTATTTTTGTCTCTAAAATTCAACACTTTGGTAGAAAATTTAACTATTTGTTTGAAAATTCATCTTTTTTGGCAGAAAATCCATTTTTTGGTTAAAAATGCAACTGTTGCTTAAAACTTAATTTGTTTTGGATGAAAATGAACTATTTTGTTGCAAATTAACATTTTCGGATGTAAAATTAAACTACTTTTCAGAAAATTCGTATTTTCGGCTCGAAAATTCGACAATCTGGTAGAAAATTGATGTATTTTGTTGAAAATTCGTATTTTTTCGGTAGATTTGTTGGTTAAAAATGCAACTGTTTGGTTGAAAACTAATCTATTTTAGTTGAGGATTCAATTATTTTGTTAAAAATTGATCTCCTTCTGTATAAATTTAATCTTTTTTGGTTAAAAATGCCACTGTCTGATTAAAAATTAATCTGTTTCGGTTGAAATGGAACTTTTTTGTTGATAATTCAACTGCTTTGTGAACAATTAGTATTTTTGGCTCGAAAATTCAACGCTTTGGAAGAAAATTTAACTACTTGGTTGAAAATTCGTCTTTTTTGGTAGAAAATACTTGTTTTTGTTAAAAATGCAACTGTTTGGTTAAAAATTAATTTGTTTTAGCTGAGGATTCAATTATTTTGTTGAAAATTGATCTCTTTCTGTAGAAATTTCATCTTTTTTGGTTGAAAATGCAACTGTCTGGTTGAAAACTAATCTGTTTACGGTTGAAATTGAACTTTTTTGTTCATAATTCAACTGTTTTGTGGACAATTAGTATTTTTGGCTCGAAAATTCAACGCTTTGGCAGAAAATTTAACTACTTGGATGAAATTTCGTCTTTTTTGGTAGAAAATCCTTTTTTTTGTTGTTAAAAATGCAACTGTCTGGTTAAAAATTAATTGGATTCGAATGAAAATTATTTTTTTTTTGCAAATTCACATTTTCGGGTTGTAAATTTTTTTGGTTAAAAATGCAACTGTTTGGTTAACAATTTATCTGTTTAAGTTGAGGATTGAAGTATTTTGTTGAAAATTGGTTTTTGTTGGATAAATCCAACTGTTTATTTTAAATTAAAATCTTTTTTTTGTTGAAATATCAACTATTACATTTTTGGTTGAAAATTCATCTTTTTAAGTTGCAAATTTAACAACTTACTTAAAATTTTATTTTTTTGTTTAAGATTCATAAATTTAGTTCAAAATTCGTTTTGTTGTTTTTAAAAATTAATTTTTTTCAACTGAAAATTTAACACTTTTTTTTTTAGAAATTCATCTGATTTGCTGAAAATTATTTTTCTTGTTGAAAATTCATATTCTTGGGTTGAATATTCATATTCTTGCATTGAAAATTCAACTGCCTTGTAGAAAATTCGTCTTTTTTGCTTGAAAATTCAACTTTTTAGTAGAAAATTGAACTATTTGGTACAAAATTCAACTGTTTTGTAGAAAATTCAAATAATATGTTGTACTACCACATATATTCTTCAAACTATTTAGATGAAACTTGATATAATTTGTTGAAGAATTCGTCTTTTTGGGTAGAAAATTAATCTTCTTGGTTGAAAACTCAACTATTTAGTTAAAAACTAATGTATTTTGTTGACAATTCGACTTTCCTGGTAGAAAATTAATCTTCTTGGTTGAAAATTTAACTATTTGGTTACAAATGTATGTATTTTGTTGAGAATTCATCTATTTGTTAAAGAAGTAAAGAAGCATTGAAAATTAATCTGTTCCATTTTTTGTCGAGAATGCACTCCTTTTCATTGAAAATTCAACTGCTTGATTGAAATTTTAATTACTTTGTTACTTCGTAAGAAATAGTAAGCTTTTACCCCCCCCCCCCCCTACAAATCGTCAAATAGTGTCCATACTGTGGTGAGTCTGAGACCTGATCATCACTAAATACAAACACTAAATATATTTTTTTATAAACTAAAATAAAAAAAAACGGATTCTAAACTTAACTTTTATTACTAATCTAAAACATTGAAACTCAATTTAAACCACTTATAACATTTTATAAAACGAATTAAATTTAAAGATAAACAAAAGTAGAATTATTAAATTAGGTATGATAATTATCAGTAACATTTAAAAGTCTTCTTTTCTACTTAAAATATTACAGACTTTTTCACCGTAGGCTCAAGATCATAGAGCATAATCACTAAAGCAAGAATCTCTTCTTGATCGGTATAGTATTAACTAATTCATTAATTCTGAAGTAATATAAGTTAATAAATTGGTGGCAATTGCACTTATTTTCTAAAATGAAATTCAGTTTATATTACAAATAGATTAAAAATCTTTCAGTCTTTCTCCAATTACATAAAAAGAAAAAATGTTGATTCTTTAAAGACTCTAATTATTTACTGATAAAAAAGGTGTCAAAGAATACTGCAAAGATTCCACGATTGTGGATTTTTAACCTTTTGATATCTAACCGTACGAAGCGTCTCTTTTCCATTTCGTTCTTTATCGATATTAGGGGCAGGGTATTCTATACGTCCCTCATTTCTTTTTGGTCTTTTAATCGGCCGAGCTTTCTTTTTTTTATTTTGAGGAATAGCTACCTGAAGAACTTCTTTTTTGCAATCTTCTTGATTAAGTCTAGCAGCAAGACTGTATTTTTGTAATCTCTCAGAAACGTCCAATGCAATTGCAGATTTGGCCATCTTCAAAGGTATACGCAAAAGATCTTCATAATCCTTTTCAGCATATACTAGCTGGAACAATTTTATAGCATGTGAATTCAAATTTTTAAGAAATAATAATAAACTTTATATTTATTTAATATTCGTTCTTTCAGAGTGTCTGAAAAGCGAATGATTTTAAATTCATGCAGGGTGTTTAATCGAATCCTGGAAAAAAATTCCCTGACAATTCAAGGTTTTACCAGGTATCTTAAGTATTTTCCAGATATAATTTTTCATAGTACGGAGCCATTAAAAGATTTCGCATTTTTTAAAACAATCGATTCGGAATATGTAAAATCCTAACTTTTCAAGTAAAAATATTGCATTTTCAACAAGATAGATGAATTTTTAACCAAATAGTTGAATTTCCAACCAAAAAGAATAATTTTCCATCAAAAAAGAAGATTTATACACAAAATGTAATAGTTAAACCAGTTAAACAAAAAAAAAATGTCCACCAAAAAGATGAATTTTCAACTAAAAAGATGAATTTTCAACTGGAATAGATGAATTTGGAACCTAAAAGATGAATTTTCAACGAAAGAGTTTAACTTTCAACGAAGTAGTTTTATTTTCAACCAAAAAGATTAATTTTCAAACAAAATAATTAATTTTCTACCAATAAAGAAGATTTTTTTAACAAAATAGATACATTTTTAACCAAATAGTTGAATTTTCAAATAAAAAAGACAAATTTTCAACCAAATAGTTGAATTTTGAATTGAAAAATATAAATTTTCGACAAAAATGATCAATCTTTAACTGACATAGTGTAATGTTCAACCAAGAAGATTAATTTCTACCAGAAAATACGAATTTTCCATAAAATACATGAATTTTAAACTAAAAAAGATAAAATTTCAACCAAAAATTGAATAGCTAAATTTTCAGATAAAAAAATCAATGTTCAGCCAATGAAATGAATTTTCAACTAAAATGATGAAATATTCAATTGGAATAGTTACATTTTCAGTTAAAAAAAAATCATTAAAAAAAAAAAACACTTTGAAAAAGTATGTACATTTTCAAATAAAGTGATGAACTTTCAACTAAAATGATGAATCTTTAACTAGAATAATTGAATTTCAACAATGAACGTTAATTTCTATAAAAAGAGATGAATTTTCAACTAAAAACGTAATTTTAAACTAAAAAAGATAATATTTCAACCAAAATGATAATTTTCAACAATGAAAGATAAATTTTCAAACAAATAGTTGGATTAAACAAAAATTTAGCCAACTAGCTACATTTACAATCAAGAAAGATGAAACATTTTCATCAACAAAAAAAATCCATTTTTAACCAAAAATTTGCATTTACAACTAACCAGTTGGACTTTCAATCAAAAGAGACGGATTTTTAATAAAACAGATGAATCTTTAACCAAATAGTTGAATGTTAATGCCAAACAGACGAATTTTTCAGAATAAAGTTAAATTTTCAACATGTAAGTTAATTTTTAACCGAGAAAGATGAATTTTCAATTAAAAAATGTGATTTTTCTATCATTGAAGCGAAAATTTTCTCACATGAAAGAGGAATTTTCAATCCAAAAGGATGATTTTTTTCCAAAAAGGCGAATATTCAACAAAACATTTAAATTTTCGACCAAAAAATATGAATTTTCAACCAAAAAATTAAAGTTTCTTCCAAATAGTCAAATTTTTAACAAAACAATTCATTTTTAACCAAGCAGTTGCATTTACAACCAAATAGTTTGACTTTCAATCAAAAGAGACGAATTTTCATTAAAATTAAATTTTAAATGTTAAATTTTTAATCAAAAAATTAATTTTCAACCAAGAAACATGAATTTTCAACCCAAAAAAATCGGATTTCTAACATACATAAAAAAGGAATTCTCAATCCAAAAGGATGAATTTTCTTCTAAAAAGGCTTTTGTAAAAAATTAAATTTTTGACCAAAAAATATGAATTTTCAACCAAATAGTCGAATTTATAACAACAACAAAGTAGAAATCTGAACCAAAAATATTAAAATTTTCTTATTGGGTTCTGTTAATTTAGTTTGCATTTATGGGAAAAAATCAGAAAAAGGGGAAGTTTCTTGAAAAGAGGGGAATAGGGGAAAGAGTGTGAAGACAGAAATTGAATTTGAAATTAATCGATTTTAATTTTTAAACGTTTTCGAATTAAAAATGTCCAACTGTTAAGGCTTGCAATTTGTCGAAATCAAAACTTTAAATACGCATTTTTCTGCAAAAAGTCGCAGGATCCGGGACTTGATCCGTACGATATAATATTGTACAATTCTAAACACTATAAACCGGCATTAGAACAATGGATGATGCTAAATATTTAAAAATCGTCGATTTTCTTTCAAAATCGGCTGTTGAGTTGACTTTCCCCGCCACGATCTCTTATAAAAAATTGGTTTGTTATCAGTTTTTTATAGCCTTTCTGATTTATTTATTTATGACTGACTAGCAGTGAATTTGCCACAGAAATTAATCAGTAATAATCTCATTTTTAATCAGTGAAAATCGTTACTAATTTGATACAGTAACCCACTTCTCACTGATTAAAATTCAGAAATTTGCGTGGTGTACGTGTAGTAAGAATGGCCCCGTAAGATTTTGATAAGAGGGTATTAATTAAACTTTTTTTGCATTACACATTATTTTGCTCGTCCACACATGAAACTAAACGCGCGTGATTGATAATGCTAGTTTTAAATAGTACTTTTAGTACAATCGAATGAAAAATCCCGGTAATTTCTCATGTTTTTCCCAGTTAACAAAATTCGCGGCGTTTTCCCGGTTTCCCGATCAGGTAGACACCCCGTTCTTTTAATATATTTTCCTCACCTTTGCCTTCTTCAAGGGCTGTTGTCCATCGTCTTCCTTGAAAGGTTTGATGTTTTTAGGCTTTACCCACGCATATTCTACTATCTCTTCCTCAAAGAAAGTCACATGATACTTTTTCTGCAAAATAAATTTTGCTTTATGTACAATTTATAATATGTGCACATTGAAAATAAAAAAAAAGATTTGAGAAATATTTTTTAACTCACCGGAACACTGGAACCTTGAAGTTTGTAAAATTTATTCGTAGTAGGACAATTGTCTATAATTGCAGGCCACCATGGATACTTATTCATTTTAGCCCAGACAACAGTTCCGCAGTTAAATTTACTTTCTATCAAATTTTCGTTGGTTTCTTCTTCGGGGATGTCGCAAGAAGAAAAATTTTTATCTGAAAAAGAATAAAGTAATGAAATTGCGGGAAATACGGGCCTTGGACTCACTTGAGAGGTCAGAAATAGTGTCATAAAATTTTTCAAACATTAAAAATTAACTTCAATGTTTATTTAAAGTGTTATTCTTTAGTCTATGAATTATCAAACTTCGTATTTACTTATCTTAGGCTTCACAGTCTTTCCCCTATTTCTCATTTTTTTCATTTAAATGTGAACTGAATAAAAATAGAACCCAATAAGAAAATCCATCTAATTGAAAGTTAATTCTTTTCGGTTGAAAAGTCTAATATTAAATTCGATGTCAAGAAAAGTCGTCTTTTTGACTTGAAATTCAACAATTTGATTGACATTTTTTTCTTTCTTAAATATTTTTTTTTAACTCGAAATTCAACTATTCTATTATAAATTCTTCTTTTTGTTTTGAATTTTTTATTTGGCTCGAAAACTAATCAATTTGGTAGATAATTTAACTGTTTGGTTGAAAATTCGTCTTTTTTTGTGTAAAATCCATCTGTTTTTCATTTTAAATTAATAACTTTTTTCATTGAAATATCAACTATTACATTTTTCGTTGAAAATTCATCTGTTTAGGTTGAAAATTTAATTCCTTCATTGAGAGTTGAACTACTTTCTTAAAAGCTCATTTCTTTCGTTCAAGATTCATAATTTTAGTTAAAAATTAATTTTTCAGACTGAAGATTCAACAATTTTGTTAAAAATGCAACTGTTTAGTAGACAGCTCGCCTTTTTGGCTTGAAAATTAAACTATTTGGTGCAAAATTAAACTCCATTTTTGGTTGAAAATTGATCTTTTTAGTTTGAAAATTCAACTATTTAGTTTAAAAAATTTAGAAACGCAAAAATACAAAACTAAAAACTAATGAAATAAAATTTGAACTAATATCGCATGCATTGTTCAAACTATTTAGTTAAAAATGTATGTCATTTGCTGAAAATTCGTCTTTTCTGGTAAAAAATTCTTCTTATTCGAAAATTAATCTTTTTGGTTGAAAATTTAACTATTTGGTAGAAATTTCAACTGTTTTGTTGAAAGCTGATATTTTCAGCTTGAAAAGTTAATATTTTGGATGCAATGACTTTTCTTTATTGACTGAAAAGTCTTTCTACGTTGAAAATTCATCTTTTTGGTTCGAAAATTCATCTTTTTTGGTAGAAAGTTCTTTTTTTTTTAAGTGAAACTGTTTTCGGTTGAAGTTTAAATTTTGTTGTAAGACAATTCCACCATTTGGTTGTAAATACATCTTCTTGGTTGAAAAATAATTTCTTTAACTGAAAATTTAACTACTCCAATTGAAGATTCATCATTGCAGTTGTAAATGCATCATGATAAAAAAAATTATTTCGATTGAATGATAATAAAAAAATATTACATTCAAATTGAAGTAGGAGTTTAAAAAAAAGTTAAATTCAAACTGAATGAGCGAGAATCAACTAGTAATAAAAACAATAATAAAACCTATAATAAGGCTCCTAAATAATTAACAATTATTTATAATTTTCATACCAAGGTTTTGAGAGCAATACCAAGTTTCTGGGACAGATAAAGGGTCCTGATATTCTGTCACGAATCTCCATTTTTTACATTTTTCGTTGCAACACTTGATCCATAAACCGTCATTCGGGTCTCTCTTTAACGATTGAACCCTTTTTCGTTTTTGTTTCATGTTTCTGAAAGTTAAAAAATTGGAAATTATATTTTTCTTTGAGTAGAATAATTTTTTTTTGCGTGAATATGACTGTAAGTGGCTGTTTTCAGTTTGTTCTTTTGAATTTGATGGAATTTTGTAAATCGCAATTTCTAATTGAGCAATTTTCATTCTAAAAATGTATTTCTAAAAAAGAACATTTTAATTATGAATGATTCTTTAATAATAAAGGAAACAATTCTGTTATTAACTTTCACCATCAATTCAGTAAATCAAAATTTCAAAATAAGCAATTTTATTTGATGATGTTTGTAAACATTATTGATAATATAGAAAATTTTAATTGTAAATGTTTTTTAATATACGGAAATGATTCTCTTTTTAACATTTTGCTAACATAATATATAATTTGTAAACTTTTTCAAACTTTGAGAGATGAGAAAAATGAAATTATGGGTACCGGTACACAATTTTTTTAATGATTCAGAGGTTTTATTTTTAAAGATTGAATTTAAGCTTGGAAGATTTCAAGATATGTCGAAAAAGAATCCAGAAGATTTTAAGACAATGTTATTCATTTTTGAAGGTTTTGAAAAATTTTTAGGAGAACTTTGAATTATTTTAAGAAATATTTCAAAGTTTTAAAAAGAATCAAAAACAATTCAAAATTTTAAAAGATTTCAACAAATTTTAAACAAAATGTAGATTTTTGAATTAAATTACGAAGCTTTTTAAGGATTTTGAAAGATTGTAGGATATTAAAATTTTTTTCTTAACATTTCAAATGATTTCCTAAATTTCCAGACAGAATGGAGGAGATACTAAAGCAACATTTTTCAATTTTGCAAGATTACAATATTATAGAAAAAATTCGAATGAGTTTAAGAGATATTTAGAAGTTTTGAAGAGATACAAAAATAATTTTAATCTTAAAAAGATTTAAACAAATTTAAAACAAAGTGTAGATATCTGTATATTTCGAAATTTCTGAAAAACTTTGGATCATTTTAAAAGATATTTAGAAGTTTTTAAAAAATTTCAAAAATAATTTTAAATTTGGGTACATTTGAAAAAACTTGAAACAAAATGTAGATTTTTGAAGATTTGGAAATAAAATTTTGAAGTTTTTTTTTACAATTTTGAAAGGTTTCAAGATAATAAAAAAAATTTCTTAAGATTTCAGGTAATATTTGAAGTTATTCTTTATCCTGAAAGACTAATTTTAAAAGGATATTTAAAAATATTTTAAAACATTACAATACATTTTCAAAGTTGCAAAAAACGAATCCGCAAGATTTTAAGACAATTTTCCGAATAATTCCAGTCAGTTTAAAAGATATTAAAATTTTTTAGAACTTTTGACGAGGTTAAAAATATTTTAAGACTTTGAAAGACTTCCGAAAATTTATACAATATTTTTTAAATTTTCTTCAAACGTACAAATGTCCTAAATATCTTTTAAACTGACACACATTTTTTATACAAAATTTAAAAAACCTGTAAAATGAAAATAATATTCCTAAACAATTTTTAGAGACTTTTTTGACTTATCTGAAAACATCAAAATTTTTTGTTTAATTTCCTTTTTTTATCCAAATTACAAGTATTTAGTTTTTAATTAAAATCTTTTTTGGTTGATGAGTCAACTATTTTGTTAAAAAATCGTCTTTTTGAATGATTTTAACACTCTTTAATTTTAAATTAACATATTATTTAATGTTGATATAAAATATTACATTTTTCCTTGAGAATTCTCATCTTTTTTGGTTAAAAATTCAAGTAATTTATTAAAAATTCTTTTGTTTGGTTGAAGATTAATAATTTTAGTTCAAAATTCATCTCTTTGATTGAAAATGTAACTGACTTTTTAAAAGTTAGTCTTTTTTGGCAAAAAATTAATCTTCTTAGTAGAAAATTTATGTTTTTGGTTGAAGATTCCACTATTTTCTTGAAAGTTCGTTTATTTTTTAGATGAATTTAACTATTTTTTATTCAATATTAATTTTTTTTTAAATTAAAATATCAACTATTATATTTTTGGTTGAACATTAATATTTTTGGTTGAAAATTCGTCTTTTTGTTAGAAAATTAATCTTCTTGGTAAAAAATTCATGTATTTGGTTGAAAATGAACTTTTTTCTTAAAACATTCATATTTTAGTGTTAAAAAGTAAATTGTTTTGTACAAAAATCGTTTCTTTTGGGAAATATTTAATCTTTTTTGAAAATACAACTGGTTAAAAATTAATCTTTTTTGGTTGCTGTTTCAACTATATTGTTGAACATTTGTCTCTTTTGGATCAATTGAACTGTTTTTGATAAGAAATAAAAATCTTTTTGGATTGAAATATCAATTATTACATTCTTCATTGAGAACCATTTATTTTTTTTTTTTTAAATTGAACTGTTTGGTAGAAGATTGCATTTTTACATTCTCATTAGAGAAGATATTAGATTTTGTTGTTGAAATTTTGATTGGAAAGATCTGAAATTTTCAAAAATCTGTTTCAATTTTCTCAAGAATCTTAGGAAACTTAAAAAAAAAGTCATTCAGAACTTTTATTTTGTATTAAAAATTATTTTTCTTCTCAAAGCGAAAAAGTACAAAAGCTCGGGATTGATGATTCTGGTCAATTTAAAACAGGGTTTTAAAAAGTTTCTACCTTTTTTTTCTACACAACATTTTTACCTTTCAGATTATACTTTTTACATGTTCTAAAATAAAAAAATTATTAATAGAGGCTACAAAGAACCACGACAATCTAAATAAACAGAAACAATAGCATGCGGTGCCCGTAGGAGACTCTTTTTATTTGTGAAAAAAATATATACATCGACCTGATTATAAGGGCAGAAAAAGTTATTTAATTCAGAAAAATGGAGAAAAAGTGAAACAAATTCACTAAAAACTGCAATTACGAACAAAAATACCGACAGGAATTTCATAAGATATGCAAACTAACCTACAATTTACCAACGTATGGTTTTACCATTCGTAGGCATTTACGTTTGAATTTTTTTACTACTTTATAAGTTAAGTCGATTTAAAACACAGATTATAACAGTTTTCACAGTAATTATTAATTCATAATACATTGCAACAATCTAAAACCGAAAATAATAAACGAGAACCGAAAAACCGTTGAAACTTGAAACCAAAACAGTAAACACCAAACCAAACACTTTGAAGTTGCTGATCACATTCACAGATAGCGCTTACCAAGGGCGGCAAAAACGGGAATATTTAAATTGTATTTTGCTTTAATTTTAGAAAATTGTAATTTTTATTATATCGATTAACTAAAAATCTCTTTTTAGCGAAAATAGATGTTAATATTTAAATATAAAAACAAACAAGTTAAAAAGGAATATTTTAAGGGATTTTTGGAATGGAAAATGAATACAGATTGAAACGATATTAGGAAACTATCACAAATTTATTTCCAAAGCTCCTTCAATATTAATTATAAAAATAATTTTCTATAATTATTTATAACAATGTTTTCCTTTGGTGTCTTACACTTATTAGATTGCAAATTAAATTTAAGAGTATCTAATCAAATTAATCTTATAATAAATAAAAATAATCTTTAAAAGACTCTTTTTATAACTAATAAAAAAAACAATATAAATATTAATTACAATAGTTTTCTATGAATATACTTATTACGATATTTTTCTTTGGTGTCTTATAATAATTATCTCATACAAATAATAATATAAAATGATTTCTCTCTGATGAAAGAAATATTAGTTATTTTCTGCGATTCTAAAAGTCATAAAATTAATCTCCATTGTTAATTAATAACTGAATTTATTGTAAATAAGTTAAAATAATTTAAATTATTCTTTTAATAAATTAAAATAATCTTTGTCTCTTTTAGAATTAATAAAAAACAATAAATAAATATTAATTGCAAATATCATCTTCCATTAATATTTATAACAATATTTACATTTGGCGACTTACAATTATTAGATTACACATATTAAATTTGATAGCATCTCATACGAACAATAAAAAAATATTTCTCTCTGGTGAAACAAATGGGACGACTAAAAAACCCAGAAAAATAAAATTCTCGAAAGAGAAAATATTCAAAATAAAAAATTTCCGAAATTATAAGCAAGTCCGAGCAAGTCACGCCTACCCCGAAAGGTAAATGGTATAATAATAATAATAAAATTGCCCCAATATAAAATACCGAATTCGAAAATTTCTTAAAAATACAATTCCCGATAGCTTATAATATTACCGAAATTTAAAAATTCCCGAATAATTAAATTCCCAGCAGAAAATTGTCGAATTATAAAATATTCGAACTAGAAAATTCGCGAATTCAAACAATTAACATTATTTTATTTGTTAAAAATACAATAATCAAATATTTTCATAGAAACAAATATTTTTACTGTTTAAAGTTTCTAAAATTATTGTTTGAATTAAAAATAACTATAATTGAAAACAAAATTTCATCCAGAAATATATTTTTTTCAATTAATGTTATTTTAAATTCAAACAATAATTTTAGAAACTTTAAACATTAAAAATATTTGATTACTGTATTTTTTATAAATAAATAAAATTTATAAAAAAAATTAATTGTTTAAATTTGGGAAGTTTCTAGTACGGATATTTTATAATTCGACAATTTTCTATCGGGTATTTTATTATTCGGGAATTTTATTATTCGAAAATTTTATTATTCGGAAATTTTATTTTTGGAGAGTTTTCAGTCATCCCTATAATATTATCGTATAATGAAATTCTCAACAGAAAATTGCTGAATTATAAAATATCCGACACTGTGGAATTCTCTACACTATAAAATTACCGAATTATGAAATTCCCGAATCCAAAAAATGAAAATAATTGTTTTTTAATCAATATTATTCATTTATTGAAAATACAATAATCAAATATTTGTATAAAAAAAATTATTTGTAATGTTTAAAGTTTCTAAAATTATTGTTTGTAGTTAAAATAACAATAACTGAAAAAAATATATATTTCTGGATGCAATTTTTTTTTCAATTATAGTTATTTTTATTCAAACAATAATTTTAGAAACTTTACACATTAAAAATATTTGATTATTGTAATAAATTCGGGAATGCAAGTTTTCTTGAAAATATGCATGGCAGTTTTTTGAAACTTTTTCAATCGAAATCTTGTTCTTGTATTGTTATTTTGCATTGAGAAACATTTTTTCCATTATTGCTATTCAAATTTAAAAACAATAATGAAAAAAAAATACATTGGACATGCAAAAACATTTCATTTGATCAAGATATTGCATTATTGTATTTTCAATTCGGTCATTTTGTCGTGCCCCCAAGTTTGCAGTACCGGATATTTCATAATTCGGGCATTTTCTGTTGGAAATTTTATTATTCAGAAATTTTCAAATTCGCTAATATTATAAATTGTTCGGGAATTTTATTATTCAAGAATTTTCCAAGTCGGGATTTTTATATTTCGACATTTTTATAATTTCGGGAATTTTCTTTTTCGGGAATTTGACAGTGTCGGGATATTTATTTTTCAGGATTTTTCAGTCGTCCCAGACAAATATTTATTTTATTTTCTGCAACTGATTTTAAGAGTATCCCATAAAATTAATCTTGATTTTCAAATAATTGAAATTAATATTGAGCAAAATGTTTAAAGAGACTCTTTTATAATGAATAAAAACCAATCATTTTTTTGCGGTCAAAAGCAAACGTCCTAACAGACTTTCTAAAAACTAAAAAACTATTTTGCCGTCGGAAAATAAAACATTAAAAAAGTAATTAAAAACTTACTGAATAGATAATATAAAAATATAAATTGATCCTTACTTCTTTCTCGCGAAGCAAATATTTATGTTATTTTCTGAATTGATTTTAAGAAATTAATCTTGAGCCAAATGTTTTAAGAGTCTCTTTTAGAATGAATAAAAACCAAGCATTTCTTTGCGGTCAAAAGCAATCGCGGTAAAAGACTTTCTAGAAGCTAACAAAATATTTTCCCGTCGGAAAATAAAACATTTAAAAAGTAATTACAAACTCACTGAATAGATAATATAAAAATATAAATTGACCCCTATTTTCTCCCATAAAATTTTGAAATTAATTTTGGACAGTGTCTTAAAAATCTCTTTTAGAATTAATAAAAAACAATTTATTTGCGGTCAAACTCCCACTGTTTAAAAGTCTATAAAAACTAAAAATATTTTCCCCTTGAGAAATAAAATATATTTAAAGTTGTTCTATCAGATGAGAATTTAAAGAGTCTCTCCTTAAGAACAAATAATACTGAATAAATAAAATAAATATACAAATTGATTCCTACTACTTTTGAAGTATATATCCTAAGCACTTTTCAAAAGTACTAATTATCCATTTCAATTAAGTTTTGCTTTTTTAGCAAGAGCTTTCTGCAATAAATCCTCTACGTGCCTGTTTCTCTTCAAAACAACATGCGGCACTAAGGAAATCTTTCTGGAAAAGTCTGGTCGAGATCGCAGTGAGGAAATCTTTTTGGATGATTCTGGTTGGGAGGAATAGACGTATTCACTTCTGGGAGATCCGTAAGCACTACTACTGGCTTGAGAAGTAATCTCACTCGAAGCTTCGTATTCGACATCAAAAAACAGCCTCTCTCTCTGCAATTGCTTCTTTCTGCGCCTCTCCTGTCGACGTTTTGTGTCTTCGAATAAATCTCTTCCCGTAAGATTCATATGCTCCTGATATAATTTCGTATTTACAAAATGTTTGATCATCGCAAGAGCGGCTTCTTTATCGAAGGGCTTATTAGGTCCGACCTTTTGTGAATTGTTCTGATTAGCTGAAAATCCAGAGTCCTGAGAAATTTCAACTTCAATCTGACAAGTTTCTTCAAAAAGATCAGCGGAAATAGATGTCGTTTGGGTTTCCAGGGCAACATTTTGTTCCAGAGATGATTCTGGGAAAACAGGAATCTCTTCTTTTTTTAAAGCAGGGATTTGAGAGAACTTTTTATAATTTGGTTTCCTCTGTCTTGATGATTTCATTATACCGATACGGCAGGGCTTTCTCTTTTTGTATTTTCCCTTGGATATCTTCTCGAGAATTTTACCATCACAGCGAGAAAAGAAACTATATTTTTCGAGTCGTTCTTTAATCGTTAGGGGTATTGTTGATTTAGCTTCTTCGAGGTTCTTTTTTACTTGCTCGGCGTAATTGATTCCACGGTAGACAAGCTGAAAATAAAATTCAAATAAGTAAAAAAATAAATAAAATTTATATATCAGGGTATCTACTTAAATCCTGGAAAAAAATGCCCTGACAATTCCAAGTTTTTTCCAGATATCTCAAAATTTTCCCGGTATAATTTTTCATAAAACGATTTCAAATATTTCGCATCTTTTTAAACAATCGACATAAATAATGTTTAAAATTAATAAATAATGTTTTGTTTCTGTTTCATGAAATTCAATTAATATGTTTAATTTAGAAAGCTTCGACAAATTATATTACAAGATATTTTAAACATATTATTAGCACTATCGATTAATTAAATAATACTAAAAACATGATTAATCATTTCTTCAATTAGTCTTAAGGTTCATGAATTTGGATAATAATTCATGCAAATTTTTATTTTATCTTCTTATACTTCAAATTCCGTGCATAGTTAGGTAAAATTAATGTGGGTACTATAATGAATTAAATTTAAACCGCTTAATACTCCTAACATTTCAAGTAAAAATATTGGATTTTCAACAAGATAGATTAAATTTAAACCAAATAGTTGAAGTTTTAACCAAAAAGATTAATTTTCTACCAAAAATGGAACAGTTAAATTTTCCGTTAACAAAATTTATTTTCCACCAAAAAAGACAAACAAAATTTTCAACCAAAGTGATAAATTTTCAATTAAAATGATGAATCTTCAACTGCAATAGATGAATATTCAACAAAAGAGTTTAACTTTAAACCATGCAAGTTTATTTTCAACCAAAAAGACGAATTTTCAACTAAAATCATGAATATTCAACTAGAATATATGAATTTTCAACCAATAAGATGAATTTTCAAACAAGAAGATTAACTTTCTACCAAAAAATACGATTTTTCAACAAAATACATGAATTCTCCACTAAATAGTTGAATTTTCAACTAAAAAAATCAATTTTCGAACCAAATAGTTGAATTTTCAGTTACAAAAAATTAATTTTCCACAAAAAAAACCACAAATTTTCAACCATATTGATGAATTTTAAACTAAAATTATGAATCTCCAATAGGAATACTTGAATTTTCAATCAATAAGATGACTTTTCAAACAAGAAGATTGATTTTCTACCAAAAAAGACGATTTTTTAACAAAATACATGAATTCTCCACCAAATAGTTTAATTTTCAACTAAAAAAATGAATTTTCGAACCAAATAGTTGAATTTTTAACTTAAAAAATCAGTTTTCAACCAAAAATAGAATAGTTAAATTTAAAGTTACAAAAAATTAATTTTCCACAAAAAAAACACAAATTTTCAACCAAATTGATGAATTTTCAACTAAAATTATGAATCTCCAACAGGAATACTTGAATTTTCAATCAATAAGATGACTTTCCAAACAAGAAGACTGATTTTCTACCAAAAAAGACGATTTTTTAACAAAATAAATGAATTTTCCACCAATTTTCGAACCAAATAGTTGAATTTTTAACTTAAAAAATCAGTTTTCAACCAAAAATAGAATAGTTAAATTTAAAGTTACAAAAAATTAATTTTCCACAAAAAAAACACAAATTTTCAACCAAATTGATGAATTTTCAACTAAAATTATGAATCTCCAATAGGAATACTTGAATTTTCAATCAATAAGATGACTTTTTAAACAAGAAGATTGATTTTCTACCAAAAAAAGACGATTTTTCAACAAAATACATAAATTTTCCACCAAATAGTTGAATTTTCAACTAAAAAAATCAATTTTCGAACCAAATAGTTGAATTATCAACTTAAAAAAATCAGTTTTCAACCAAAAATAGAATAGTTAAATTTTCAGTTACAAAAAATTAATTTTCCACAAAAAAAAACACAAATTTTCAACCGAAGTGATGAATTTTCAACTAAAATGATAAATCTTCAACTGGAATACTTGAGTTTTAAACAATAAGATGACTTTTCAAACAAGAAGATTGATTTTCTACCAAAAAAAGATGATTTTTCAACAAAATACATCAATTCTTCACCAAAGAATATTTTTAACTGCAATAGATGAATTTTTAAAAATAGAGTTTAAGTTTTAACCAAGTAAGTTTAATTTCAACCAAAGAGACAAATTTTCAAAAAAGATGATGAAATAATATAATATATAAGAATAAGAATATAAGATAATAAAATATAAGATTCATTTTCTACCGAAAAGAACGAATTTTCAACAAAATACATGCATTTTCAACCAAAAATAGAATAGTTACATTTTCAGTTGAAAAAATTAATTTCAAACAAAAAAAAAACGAATTTTCAAGAAAATGGTTGAAAGCAGTAATGTAAAGCTACTTTTACAAATGAAGTAATTTTTATTTAATTTTATATTGCAATTTTGAAAAAATGTGAGCACACTTGCGAAAAAATTCCCTGCCTGTAAAAAAAATTCCCTGATAATTCCAGGTTTTCCAGGTAGTGTATATGGGGCAGAATACGTCAAGTGTTCCCACCTAAAATTATTATTATTTTTTTTTTGTCGAGTTGAAACTTGGCTGAATTATAGTCCTAGTGGACCTATAATAATTCACCAAGCCATACGTCAATTTATCAACCGGTTGTCAATATACAGAGGCTTGAAGTTTTCACTTTTTCAGGTGCTTTTTCACCTTCAGGTTTGTGTAACTTCTTTTAGGATTATCCGATTGGACTTTTTGAGTAGCGTTTTGGAAAGCTCTTTTCATGTACTTTGAGACTATAACAATTTTCCTTTGCATTGTGAATTTTTTTGTTTGAAAATCAAAATTAAAATTGATTTTTGGAAAAAAACCCTACTTTTAATTTTTTTTATTTAAAAAAAATAGCTTTTTTACACTCTTTAAAGTCATGCAGAAGAAAAAGTGGGCTGGAAATAATTTCATGGTCAAATTGAGATTTTTACGCTCGAGGGGGCCACATTCA
The DNA here is from genome assembly GCA_932195095.1 of Andricus curvator. NCBI lineage: Eukaryota > Metazoa > Arthropoda > Insecta > Hymenoptera > Cynipidae > Andricus > Andricus curvator. Next base: position 427,906 of record CAKNYM010053158.1, on the reverse strand, counting down.
ATGTATGAAGCGCCCGGGAACGAATACTGTTAGGTTTAATTTTCCTCTAATCTTACATTTAACTATCTTGAGATGATTTTTGTGTTTATGCATATTATATAATAAAAACGTAGTACCCTCGAGTATAAAAATCTCAACTTGACCATGAAATTATTTCCAGCCCACTTTTTCTTCTGCATGACTTCAAAGAGTGTAAAAAAGCTATTTTTTAAAAAAGAAAAGAAATTGTTAAAAGTAGGGTTTTTAAAAAAAAAATCAATTTTAATTTTGATTTAAACAAATAAATTTATATTGAAAAGAAAAATGGTTATGATAGTCTTAAAGTACATGAAATGAGCTTTCCAAAACGCTTTACTAAAAGTCCAATCAGATAATCCTAAAAGAATTTACACTAACGTCAATGTGAAAAAGCACCTGAAAAAGTGGAAACTTCAAGTCCCTGTATATTGACAACCGGTTGATAAATGGACCTATGGTTTGTTGAATAAACATAAGTCCACTAGGACTATAATTCAGCCAAGTTTCAACCTGATAAAAAAAAACAATTATTTTAAGTGGGAGCGCTTGAAATTTTGTATTTTAAAATCATTACCCTCTTTCTTTTTCCAGGCTGTATTACGTCGTCTTGTTTCAGAGGCTCTATACAACGGGGGGTAAGCCATGCACGCACTGGTTTCTCGTCGAAAAATGTAACATGGTACCTTATCTAAGAAATAAAAAAAATTGGTTTAAAAGCCGCAAATGAATAATTTTAAAAGACTCTTTAAAAGACTTAAAAATAATTTTGAAAGTCTTGTACACAAAAATATTATAGGAAATTCCATATACAGGTCTAGAATGATTTTCTTATAATGAATTTCTTATAATTTTTTCGCAATTCTAGAAAAATCATTAGAGAAAATCATAACAAGAAGATCAGTATCGAAATAAATAATGTTAAACTATTGAATGAATTATTACAAAGAATAGAGGAACTGCAAACGATTGATATATTTATTTAACGTACTTTTACGATTTTACACTTTTTTTACAGGATTCCAAGACTTAAAAGATTTCAAATACATGAACGGATTTCAAGGGAATGCGATTTCTCAGATTTCATCAAGTTTCATGGGGTGTCAAATGATTTACAAGATTTCCAAATATATCAGGGGATCTTAAGGGACTCCGAAGGATTTTGAGGGACTTTCAGAGATTTTAAGGATTTTAAAAGGATTTCATGGGATCTAAAAAGATTTCTACGAATTTCCAAATATTTCCTCTAATTTTGAGGGATTTTATAGGATTTTAAATATTTCCAAACATATTTCCGCGGATTTTAAGGATTCCAAAGAATTTAAAGAAATTTCAAAAGACTTCCTCGAATTTTAAGGCTTTTCAAAGGACTTTAAAGGATTTCAAAAGATTTTTAAGATATGTAAACAGGTTCCAAAGAATTTCTTAATATTTCGAGAGATTTCAAAGAATTTTGTAGGACTTCCAAAGATTTTAAGGGATTTTTAGAGAACTAAATTCTAGAGAATGAATTTTCAAGAAATTTCACCACATTTAAAGAATTTTATTGAATCTCCAAGGATTTCGAGCTACTAACAAAATGTCGAGGGATTTAAACGGTTTTTTTTAGAGAACGTTAATGGATATTTCCGATTTCCTAAGATTTCAAAACATTTTATGGGATCTCAATAAATTTCTAGAGAACTCAGGGAAATAAATAAAATCTGTTTTCAAGGAATTTCTGCGGATTTCAATCATTTCAAGGGATGCGAAGGAACTAAAGAAATGTCAAAGAATTTGAAGAGATTTAACAAATTTCAAGGAATTTCTAGAGAACTAAATTCAAGAGATTAAAATTTCAAGAAATTTCTAGCGGTTCCCAAGATTTCAAGGGATTTTAAGGCATTTCAAGGAATTTTACCAGCTTTACAAAATTTTATTGAATCTTCAAGGATTTCGAAGGATTTAGAAAATTCGAGGGATTTAGAAAATTCGAGGGATTTGAACGGTTTTTTTTTAGAGAACTTTAAGGAATAAGTTTAATTTAATTTACATTCAAGGGATTTCAAACGATTTTTACTTATTTGAATGGATTTTTACGATATTCAAAGATTTCAAGTATTTCAACTAATTTTCTAGACAACTTTTGGAAATATATTTTTTCCCCCAATGATTTCTACGAGTTTCAACAATTTAAAGGGATAGGATTTTTGAAAATGTTGTAAGATTTTTAAAGATTTCAAGGGATTTCTAAAGAAATAAATTCTAGAGAATGAAATTTGAAGCGATTCCTAGCGATTCCAAAGATTTCAAGGGATTTTAAGGAATCTCAACTAATTCTTAGAGAAATTTAGGGAATAGATTAAATTAATTTTATTTTTAAGGGATATTAATTGATTTCTACAGATTTCTCCCTGTTTCAAAGATTCCAGAGGACTTCAAACAGGTTAAAAGATTTGAAGTGATTTCTACGGATTTTAATAGATTTCAAAAGATTCCAAAGGATTTTCACGGATTTCAATGGAATTTCAAGCGATTTAAAAAATATCAATGGAAATCATAGATTTTTAATAATTATCTCAAATTTATATGAGCACAACCGCTATTTTTGTGTACTTCCATATACTATGCGTTGTCTGAAATAAATAATTTATTTGTAGTTTGGCTGCTTTCTATATTAATTCTTTCAATATTTTTGTATTAATTTATTCAAATGCTAATTAGCTTATAATCGTTTTCTACATTATGATCTTCTGTAATGAATTTCCTATAATCGTGAAAACATTGATTTTCCTATAATATTTTTTTGTAAAGGATTGGATAATTTCAAAGAAAAATATTTAGTTAAAATATTATTTAATTAAATATCTCACCGGAACTTGGGATCTGCCACTGAGTTGGTAGTAACTGAAAGTTTCTGGACAATCATCGATCATTCCTGGCCACCAAGGAAATCCGTTTACCCTCGCCCAAACCAAACTTCCAGCATTATATTGATTATGGATCAGATCTTTTTTATACAAAAAGAAACTTTCTTGTATTGGATCTTCGCATGACGAGTAAAATTCGCCTGGAACGTGTAAAGTTAAAATGTAATACTTTTTATTTAACTATTTAAATATTTTAAAATTAGAAGAAATATTTGGAAAATATAATGGAGAATACTTACTAGGATTCAAGGAACAAAACCAAACTTCAGGAACGTTGAGGGGATCGTGGATTGATTCTACAAATCTCCATTTTTGACAAGTTTTATTGCAACATTGGATCCAAAGGCCGACATCTCTTCGTGCCTGATACCACTTAAGTTTTTCATGTACGTCCATATCATCAGGAGGTTGCGAAAGATTCGTGCAGATTGAGACTCCTAAATTAAATACAATATTTAAAAAAATTTTATTTGGGTTCGACATTTTCTGTATTTTCCTTTATCGTTAAGGCTGAAAAATCCCGAAAAATAAAATTTCCGACAATGCAAAATTCTTGAATTGGAAAATTCCCAAATAATAAAATTTCCGAAAAGTTTATAACATTACAAGAGAATAACAAGAGTCCTGACAGTTTATAATATTACCGAATTTGAAAATTCCCGAACAATAAAACTACCGACAGGAAATTGCCGAATTATAAAATATCCGAAATAGAAAATTCCCGAATTGAAAGAATTAATTTTTTAAATTATTATTATTCATTAATTAAAAATACAATAATCAAATATTTTTATAACAAATTTATTTTTAATGTTTAAAGTTTCTAAAATAATTGTTTTAATTTAAAATGACATTAATTAAACAAAATTTTCACCAAATAAATAATGTTTATGAAAACAATTTTAATTGTTTGAATTCGGGAATTTTTTTAGTTCGGACATTTTATAATTTGGCAATTTTTCAATTAGGTAATATTATAAACTGTTTGGGAATTTTTCAATTCGGGAATTTGCCAATTTAATTGTTTGAATTCGGGATTTTTTTAGTCGTCCCTTATTATCTATATCACCTTTTTAAAGTTCAATTTAAAATATTTCAGATTTGAAAATTGGTGATGAAAACGTTTCTTCATAGTTTGGGATGATTTTTTTTTAACTTTCGAGAAATAATGAATTCATGAATTATTTCATAGGTTTTAAGAGAAATCAAATTGCAAGATTTTAAAACTACTTTAAATTCTTGATTTAAAATTATTTTTCAAGTTTAAAAATTATTCTTGAAGTAATCGAAATTGAGATTGAATACAACATATTTGGTCTTTTGAAAGCTCTTTAAAAATTGAAAAATATTAGAGTAGATTACAAATATCGAAATATCTACAATAATATGACTAATATTTTTAGTGAAAATCTACATGGATCTTAAAAATCTTAATATCGCAACTAATACATTTTTTTAACAATTTGAAGTAATATGCATAGTTTAAAAAGCTGTAAATAGAAAATTTCAACTCGAAAATGTTCGAAATTGAACAACTTCATATGTAGAGTTCAACTTTTTTTAATCAAATATCGAAATATCTACAATAATATGAGTAAAATTTCTAGTGAAAATCTTCATGGACCTAATCTTGAAAACCTTAAATTCACAACCTATACATTTGTTTCCTCAAATTATGCATCCAAATAAAAAAAATATTTCCAACTCCAAGAATTTTGGAATTGTAACTTGCAAAATTAAACAATTCGGATTTTGAATCACTAAAAAATAAAACAAGTACTAAATTTGAAAACTATGATTTAAAATAAAATGCATATAAAATAGAACAATTGAAGTAATATGCATTGTTTAAAAAGCTATAAACAGAAAATTTCAACTTGAAAATGTTTGAAATTGAACAACTTCATATTCAGGCTTTAACTTTTTTAATGAAGTGTTCAATATTAACAAAATTTATAGCTGAATGCCTACAAAATTGAACAATTCCAAGCAATTAAACATTAAAATTATTAAATTAAACCACTGCACTGTTAATTACCACAGAAAAAAAACATTCTGTAAAATCGAAATGACAATTTAAATATGAAACGAAAGTCCACTCCCGAGCTGACGTGTTGCTAAATTTAGCCCAAAAAGGTTTGATTAGAAAAAGTTATCCAGTTTCAAGGAAAGAGATGTGTCATTTGACAATCTCAAAGTGCCACTTCTGGGCAAATCATCCCAGAATTTTAATCGGCTTTCGGTAGCGGTAAAAATAGAATTTTCAATTTTTTACAAAAATAAAAACATTCTCTCTAGATATGGGGACGCTGAACTAGAATGCAGAAAAATTATTCTTTTCCCAGGAAATCAAAAGGAAATCTGAAGGGAAAAAATTACTGTGTTAAAATCCTAAGCAAAAATTTGTATTAAAATTAAATTTGTTTAGTATTGATTAAGAACCGAAAATTCGAAGAAAAAATTTGACACAACCTTTATTTGATTTTTTTTTAAATTTTTACATCCTTCAAAATCCCCAGAAATCCCTTGAAATCTGATAATTTTTGTGTAAATCCGTTCGCATCCCTTAAATCTGGTGAAATCCCTTGATATCTCTGAAATCCCTTGAAATTTCATTTAATTTATTCCCTAGAGTTATCTAGAAATCTGTCGGAATTCATTGAAATATTTTAAATATCCTGGATACCTTTTTAAAATCCTATAAAATTTTCTGAATTCCTACGAAATTCTACGAAATTCTACGAAATTATTTGAAACCCCTTAAAAATGTCTAAATCTCGTTAAATTTCTTGTAATTTTTTTAAATACTCTCAACGCTTTAAAATTCATTGAAATACCTTGAAATTTGTAAAATCCATTATATCTTGTGAAATCCTAGTAATCCCAAAAAAATCGAATGAAATCCCGTAAAACATTTTGAAATCTATATCTTTCAAAATTCTTTCAAACATGATTAAATCATTGAAACCCTCTGGAATCCACTAAAATCCATAAAATGAGATACAGCCTTTTAAAGTCCCTTGTAATCTGATATTTTTTGGAAATCCTTTAAAATAACCTGAGAGATTTGAAATCTCTTGAAATTGTTGAAATCCATTGAAATTCACTGAAATCTATTAAAAACCCTTGAATTTGGTTGAAAATCTCTGAAATCCCAGGAAAACTTTCCAAATTGTTTTAATCTTTTAAAAACTATAGAAATTCGCTGCAATTTTATACAATCTTTTAATTTACGTTAAAATCATTTGAATCCCTCAAATATTTTTAAATTCCCTGAAATATTCAAAACATTTTAGGTTTCTAAAATCTTACGAAATCATCTGAAATTTCTTGAAAATTGTTTAACCTCTTGAAGTTTTCTATAATCAGGACATTTTAGTCGAGGAAAATTTTCTCGGTCATTTCTCGGATCGCTAAAATATTTTACTATCATTGAAATTAAAAAATTTGAACTTTTAGGGCCGAAAATTGTTTCATTTAAAGTAATCAAAACTAAACTGCAAATTAAAGCACTCAAGTTGAACTCTTTTGAATTTTAAAGTTTGAAATTTTAAGCAGAAAACATTTTTAATTCACAATTTTTGTATTCAAATGCTAAATAATTTACACGTGTAAAATGGAAGCTTTTAACACTTTTCAACTGAACAATTTTAAATTAAATGGCGTTAAACTGCAAAATTTTAAATTTCTAATTTTTATAAATTGAATAGTTGAATGATTTCTGGTTAAAAAATATAAATTATCAAATTGAAACAATGAAAATTGTAACATTCAAAGTTTAAATTTAGCAATCTGAAATGTTAACGATTGAAGGTTTACTATTTCAAACAATTGAGATTAAAATGGTTTAGTTCTGAATATTTAATTCATAATTGCTCATTTTACATGAACAGTCAAATGTTGCTAAATATTACAAATATGCTCTTTTTTAAGTTAAAAACTTACAAATTTAATGGGTTAAAAATGGAATATTTTAGATTGAAATTTGCAATTTGAAATTGAATAAAAGCGTTCAATTATGAATCTATTAATTTTAAATTTTTGGAAAATTGAAAATAGCTTATAAAGTTTCAACTGGGCCATTACATTTGTTTAACTATTATGGCTTTCGAATTGAAACAGTTCAATTTTTTAACTTTAAATAAGTAAACTGTTTAATTTTGAACAGTTTCAGTATCGTCTTGTAAAATAAATTATTGTTCCATCTTTAGTACTCGAACTACAGTTCAATTTTAAAAATCATAAATTAATTTATATTTACAGTTGATGTTTTCAAAACTGCATTTTAAGATTCTTAAAATTGAAAATGTAGGCTCAAAAATGATTTCATCATGAAACAAGTTACCAATTAAAGTTAACAATTAATCTTAACGTTGAAAAAAGTTAATATCGAACTTATTTTAAATTGCATTACATCATTTGTTATGAAATTTGTTATATTTCAAGTGATTAGATAGATTTTTCTTCAAAAAATTTGCAAAAATTCACGGTCCAAAAATATCTTCACTGTCATTTCCTGCTCTAGCGGCCACCTTCATAATCCTACAGAATTTTTTGAAATATCATTAAATGCCTCGGTATTTTTTTAAATACACTATATTCTTTAGAATATTTTGAAACTTTGCAAATCCCTTAAATCTTCTAAAATCTCGTAAAACATCTTGAAATGTTTAATATCTTTTCTTTGAAAAAGGTTTAAATCGTTGAAATCCTCTGCGGCCCCATAAAATCCGTAGAAAACTCTTGAAGTTCGTTAAAATTTCATTTCATTTTTCCCTAAAGTTCACTAGAAATTCTTTAAAATTCCCTAAAATCACTTGAAATCTTTGAAATCCTTTGATACCCTTTTAGAAATCCTTAAAAACTTTGAAATCTTGAAATTTCTTGGAATCTTGTAAAATATCCTAAAATCTTGTAAAATATCCTAAAATTTTTAAAATCCATTAATTACGTAAAGTCTTTTGTGTGGGGAAGGGGGGTCAACGACTTTCTATGCTGTTTTACATGGGAGGTACATGGTTTTTGATTGAAATTTTGTATCCTTCTTGACAAAAATTTTTTTCTTGTTCAAAATTCAACTATTTTGTTCAAACTTTGTATTTTTTATTTGAAAATTCATCTCTTTTTGTAGAAATTTCATATTTTTTGGTTAGAAATGCAACTGCCTAATTAAAAATTAACCTGTTTTGGTTGAAAATACACATTTTGCGCTTGATAATCTGTTTTAAAGAAAATGCGTGCTTTCTTCTTGAAAATTCAACAATTTTGTAGAAAATTAAACTATTTGGTCAAAAGTTGAACTACTATGTAAAAAATTAATTTGTTTAGTTGAAGATTCATCATTTTAGTTGGAAATTCATTGCTTTGATTGAAAATTGAACTATTTTGTTGAAAATTATTTGTTCTTTTTTGGTTTAAAGTTAATTTTTTTAACTGAAAACTTAATTATTCCATTTTTTCTTAAAAATTTATCTCTTTTAGTTAAAAATTCAACTATTTGGTTGAAAATTTCTTCTTTTCTATTTTGGTTACATGAATCTTTTATGTTTAAAATGCAACTGCATAATTAAAAATTAACCTGTTTCGGTTAAAAATTCATTTGTTCTGAAGATAATTCGTACTTTCTTCACCAAAATTAAACAATTTTGTAGAAAATTATAGTATTTGGTCAAAGGTTAAACTACTTTCTTAAAAAAGAAATTATTTAGGTGAAGATGCCTCATTTCAGTTAAAAATTAATTTCTTTGGATGAAAATTCAACTAATTTGTTGAAAATTCGTTTTTTTTGGTAGAAAAGTTATGTAATTTGTTGAAAATTCGTTTTTTTTTTTGGCTGAATTCAATTATTTTTTTATTCAAATTCAAAATCTTTTTGGGTAGGAATATCAACTATTAAATTTTTTGTTGTTGAAAATTCATTTTTTTAGGTTGAAAATTAAAGTACTTTGTTGGAAGTTGAACTACATTCTTAAAAGTTCATTTGTTTGTCTTAAGATTCACATCTTACGTAAAAATTCATCTTTTTGGTTGAAAATTGAACTGCTTTGATGAAAATTCCTTTTTTTTTGTAAAAATTAATTTTCTTAACTGAAAATTTAACTATTTGGTCGGAAATTGAACTACTTGGTTGAATATTCAACTGTTTGATTGAAAATTAACTTTTTTGTTGAAAATTCATATTCTTGGGTTAAAAATTGAAATGTGTTGTAGAAAATTCGTCCCTACGACTTGAAAATTCAACAATTAGGTAGAAACTTGAACTATTTGGTAGAAAATTCGTTTATTTTATGGAAATTTTTATTTTTATTAAAATTAATCTTCTTGATTGAAAATAAAACTATTTTGGCTAAAAGGTTATGTATTTTGTTGAGAATTAATCATTTTTAGTTGCAAATCTTGTTTTTTTGACTTGAAAATTCAAAACTTAGGAAACAAAATTTCTTCTCTTAGGACTGAAAAATCTGCCGTAGTTGAAAATGCATTTCTTTCAGTAGAAATCATCTTTCTTGGTTGAAAATGCAACTGTTGTTTGAAAATGAATTTATTTTGGTTGAGGATTCAACTAGTTTGTTGAAAATTTATCCTTTTTTGTTCAATTCAACTGTTTTTGATTTAAAATAAAAATGTTTCCTTGCTTGAAATATCAACTATTACATTTTTTTTTGAGAATTCATCTTTATTGGTTGAAATTTCTACTACTTGGTTGAAATTTGAACTAATTCTGTAATTCATAAGAAACAATAAATGCCCTAACAAAGGGGGGGGGGGGATTCGTGGTTCAAAATTTAAAAAAAAAACTTGACGTAATTTATGCTCCGCCCCTTAGCAGAAAGGAGAACACCAATAAAATGATTTACTAATAGAATCAAATATATTGCATGAAAAGTTTATACTGTTTACAGTGGTTATAGGATTGGTTTAAAGGAACAAAGGATGGAGAAGTGAATGGATCGCATTTAAATTCTTAAATGAGTGAAGCTTCCTCTGGAACTGGAATCCTTTCGGCTCAGGGAATTTGGGATATTGGGATCGGATCTTGAGGATTGATGGGAAAATATTTCTTTACCACTCGTGCTTGCAATCTCGAGTTGAATGTTTTCTTTCTCGTCTTCGAACTCCCTTTTCACAATAAATCTCTTCCTTGGCACCATTTGCTTAAGTTGCCAAATAGGAATTTTATTCCTTCGTCTCAAGTTGTATGGATGTTCAACTTTAATGTCTTCGTTTTTAACTTGCTCGGACTCATTATCAAGCTCATTTTGCTCAACATGTTTTCCGAGAGATTTTAAATCAGGCGATTCTTTTCTTTTGGATTTTACTGGTGATTGAATCTTTTCTTGGATTTCGAGTGACTCCACAGAATAAATTACGCTTGTTTCTTCTTTCGAGAGCATTTCGAATTCCTGGTCGTTATACAGCAATTTTTTTGGTTTCACATCCAGTTTGTTGACTTGTTTTCTGCTAGATTTGACAGGTGCCATTGGCAATGGAGCTGTGCTCATTGTTGGCGGAGTATTCATTCGATTTTATTCTGAAAGGGAAATAAAAATAAAAATTAGGATGTTTTGAATTAGGAATGTAGAAATTCTTAGTTAAAAATATGAACCATAATTATTTATTTTGGATAGAAAGATTTTTATTTGGATTTATATAGAACGGGACTAAGTTTTAGTGAATTTCTTTGAAGTAAAAATATTTTCTAAAGTTTTGATTCAATTTTGGGGAAAATAAAAATATTTACAAAGATTAATTAAACAATTTCAAATTATTTTTCTTGTCATTATGTAGATTTGTGAATACGCAATACCTGGCAATACTTAAGTTGATACATAAATTTTAAAAGCTAGAAATACATTGTTCAGGGTGTTTACTCGAATCCTGGAAAAAAATCCCCGACAATTCCAGGTTTTTCCCAGGAATCTGAAGATTCTCCAGGTATAATTTACTGGACTCGAAATATGCACCTATACAATTTCGCGAGTTTATCACAAATAATTTTTTTCCATTTCTTGTGAATATATAAATTTGAAAAAATCGTACTATTCACATGTAAAATTCAATAACTGTTTTTTTTTTTTCATTTGTAAAAGTGACTTTATTAAAGGATAAGTAATTTCTTAACGGTAAAAGTTTCAAGAGGAATTCAAATAATATCTTCAATTTAGAAAGCTTTGACAAGTTATATTACAAGATATTATCGAATACATTATCACCACCGAATAATTAAATAAATAAATAATACTGAAAATATAATAAATTAATAATTTCTTGAATTTGTTCCCATAGTCCATAACACATTTTTCTTTCACCTTGATATACTTAAAATTCCGTGCATATTTAACATATTATTATTTGGAATTAAAGATACTTTCCAGGTAAGTAGATACCCTGTAAAACAGGAGAAATAAGGAGATTTTTCACGAAAATAGGGAAATATATTCATGAAAGTAAAATTTATGTGAATAATATATTAATTTAAATTTAAAAAACTTCAAATTCCTAACATTTCAAGTAAAAATATTTAATTTTCAACGAGGTAGATGAATTTTTAAACAAATAGTTGAATTTTCAACCAAAAAGATGAGAAGACGAATTTTCAAAAAAATATTCAAATTTTCAACCAAAGTGATGAATTTTCACCTAAAATGATAATCTTTTAAACTGGAATAGTTTAACTTCAAATAAAAAAGAATTCACAACAAAATATTTACATTTTAAACCAAAGTGATGAATTTTCAACTAAAATAATAAATCTTCAACTGGAATAATTGAATTTTAAACAAAAAAGATTAATTTTTAATTAAAATTATGAATCTTTAAGTGGAATAGTTGAATTTTCAACCAAAAAGATGAAGTTTCAAACTCGAACATTAATTTTCTACCAAAAAAGGGGATTTTTTAACTAAAAAAGATCAACTTTCAACAAAAAATAAAATAGCCAAATTTTCAGTTAAAAAAATTAATTTCCGACAAAATATTTTAATTTTCAACCGAAGTGATGAATTTTCAACTATTCTAAACAAAATAATTTGTAAGAAAAGATTTTAACTGTCAACCAAGTAGCTGAATTCTCAACCAAAAAGACGAATTTTCAACAAAAAATGTAATAGTTGGTATTTCAACAAAGAATGATTTGAATTTTTCTGTCAAAAACTGCTAAATTCAATTAAAAAAGACGAATTTTCAATAAAATACATGAATTTTTGACAAATAGTTTAATTTTTATCTAAAAAAATCAATTTTCAGCCAAAAATGGAGCAGTTAAATTTTCCGTTAAAAAATTAATTTTCAATAAAAAACGAACTTTCAACTAAATACTTAAATTTTCAAAAAAATTTATGAATTTTCAAAATAAATGATAAATCTTCAACTGGAATAGAAGAATTTTAAACAAAATAATTAATTTTCAACTACAATTATGAACCTTTAACTGGAATAGTTGAATGTTCAACCAAAAAGATGAAGTTTCAAACTCAAACATTAATTTTCAGTAAAAAAAATTAATTAAAAAAAAAAAATAATCTTCAACCAAAAAGATGAATTTTCAATAAAAAAAGATGAATTCTCTACCAAAAATGTTGGTATAAACTAAAAAAAGTAAAAATAGTTGATATTTCAACAAAAAAGATTTGAATTTTAAATAAAAAACAGTTGAATTTAACCAAAAAGACAAACTTTCAACTGAACATTTAAATTTTCAACAAAATTTATGAATATTCAACATAAACGATAAATCTTCAACTGAAATTATGAATTTGGAACTGGAATAGTTGAATTTTCAAACGAGAAGATGAAGTTTCAACCAAGAAGATTAATTTTCCACTAAAAAAGATAAATTTTCAACCAAAAATTGAATAGTTTAATTTTCAATAAAAAAACAAATTTTTAACTAAAAAGATGAAATTTCAATTAAAATGATGAATCTTAAAAAAAAAAATTTAACTGCTAACCAAGTAGCTAAATTTTCAACCAAAAAAGATGAATTCTCAACGAAAAATGTTAGTATTAAAATTAAAATAAGTATATATACATATATATATATATATAAATAGTGGGTATTTCAATAAAAAATTTGAATTTCAAATAAAAAACTGCTGAATTCAACCAAAAAAGATGAATTTTCAAGCAAAAAGATGAATTTTCAACCAAAAATGGAATGGTTAAATTTTCAGTTCAAAAAATTAATTTTCGAACAAAAAACGATTTTTCAAGAAAATATTTCATTTTTCAACTAAAATGATAAATCTTCAGCTGGAATATACGAATTTTAAGCAAAAAAAATTAATTAATTTTAAAGAGGATTGTTACAAAAAAATTTTAAACAAACATTGAATAGTTAAATTTTCAGTAAAAAAATTAACTTTCAACCAAAATAAAAAACAATTTTCACTTAAACTGATGAATCTTCAACAAAGAAGTGAAAAATTGAAGTTTCAAGCAAACAGATTAATTTTCAACCAAAGAGATCAATTTTCAACGAAAAATGTAATAGTTAAATTTTCAGTTCATAAAATTAATTTTCAATCAAGAAAAAAAAGAATTTTCTACTAAAATGATGAAAATAGATGAATTTCAAACAAAAAAGATTTATTTTCAACTAGAATTATGAATCTTCAACTGGAATAGTTGAATTCTCAACCAAAAAGATGAAGTTTCAAACTAGAACATTCATTTACAGTAAAAAAAAATTAATTTTCAACAAAAAAAAAAAAAGAATTTTCAACCAAAAAGACGAATTCTCAACGAAAAATGTTGGTATAAAATAAAAAAATGAAAAAGTAAAAATAGTTGGTATTTCAACAAAAAAGATTTGAATTTTTAATAAAAAACAGTTGAATTTAAACAAAAAGACGAATTTTCAACAAGAGTTGAAGTTTCAACGAAAGTTTTTTTTAGTCGAGAGATAAAAAGAATGTCAACCAAACTGTTAAAGTTTCATGCAAAAAGATGCAATTTCAACCAAAAATAGACCAGTTAAAGTTTCAGTTAAAACCATTAATTAAAAGAAAAAAAATTTGCAACACAAAAAAAAATCCCTGGCTTTAAAAAAAATCACTGATATTTCTAGGCTTTTCCAGGTATAATAAAATTCCCTGACTATTCCAGGTTTTCCAGGTGAGTGGACACCCTGATTTTTTCACGACAAACCTACAAAAATAGAAAACTGACAAATCCTTGAAAATTGCTGACATATTGTAACCTATAAATTGTTTGACATGGCAACTAAAAAATTGGCTATGGTGGCAATAACAAACAAACTTACCAAATTCGATATGTTCGCGATCAATAAAAAAATCCTCAAAGGGATATCACTCGCGAAACTTTGGAAAATTAATTAGCAAATTATTTTAATCGAAAACTCGTCACGAAAATTCGAAGAAATTGGTGCTCTGTGAAATCGGCGGGTCCACAGATGACAATCACAATAAAGGAAAATGAGGGGAAAACACTTGAAATTTGTCGCAAATCCGCTCTCGATTAAAAATCACATTTTTTTAAAATTAATCGAATTCTATTCTAATTTTAAAAGCGAATAACAAAGTACGACAATAATCAATACATTTTTTTACTGGCTTTCTCCGATTTTTCTACAAACTACAAAAGAGCTAGTATTTTCGGATCATAGAAAAGATTGAATAATTCTTACTAAAAACGTCGATGATCATTTTTCCAGATCCCTACATAAAATCAATTGAAATACTTTTCACGCCCGATAATAATTAGCACTCAAATAAATAAATAAACGGCAGAAGTCTCAGAGTTTCGCAGCTGTCACTTGTAAAATGAATAATGCAATAAAAATATGCAACCGGCTAGACAAAGACGGGGTTCTCTCGCGCTTCGGAACGGACTTAAAAATTCTCCACTTTTTCGAATCACTCAAACATAACCTCAAACTCAAATACAAAACCGGGCACAGTGCATATTGATGAGACAAAAATCCCGTTGAACTTCGGGTAAACATAGGAATGAATTGAGTTAAAAAGTGGAATACTAGAGAAAAGAGCGTTTACCTTTTCAAATAGTCGCTAATTTCCTCGAGTGAGGCGCGGTTCCGAGAATGGACGGAAAGAGCCGAAAGCGAGATCGGCTTCCGCCAGCAACCCACATGGAAAATGGAGATGGAGGTAGAGGCAAAGGAGCGAAGCAGCAAACGCCATCGTTGATAGGCACAAACAGGCACAAAACGAGTCTTCTGGCTCTGGCTTGAGCAGGTCAATAGTGTCGTCAAAAGTGTAGTTTTTTGTGTTTAACGAAAGTATAAAGCAGAGCAGGAGGCAAGGGAAGACGACGCGGGTCCAGATTGAGGTGAGTTTGTACTCGTAACGTGGCATTCAAGCTAGAAAAAAGCTAGGTGAAACGATTAGTTTTGTGAACCATCCGTTTTCCAAGTGCATATCCATAAACTACTCCATGCGCATGCGCGAATGCGGGAGTGATAAATTTACGCGCTAGACTTCGATCATTTTGATAAGACTTTTGTAATCAATTTTCCAAAATTAGAGGTTAACGAAGGTAAGTTTCTTTTTATTTCAATAGGTAATAATCTATTTTTCTCGTCTTTTTTTATTTTGTCATTAACCTCGACATTTTCATTTTTTATACGTTTCGAAACGTTTAGTGCTTTTTGGGAATGTCGAATAATTTGGAATAATTTTTTTTAGAATAATTTAGTTGTGAAATATGATTTAAAATTGTGTAATTGATAGTGTGATTTGTTTATTTTGGAGATAAAAAGAGATTCTTGTTTATGCACGTGACCTCTCTGGCGGGTTTGAACTTGTTGGATACACTTAATTTAAGTTTATCGTAGGGTGAACAGATGCCTTGATCGGAAAATCAGGACATTATCCCACTTCTCACCCCCCTTCAAGCTCTAATTTCCTTCACCCCTAATACAATTTAACTTGAGGCGCGTTATTTAAAAACCAGGGTTGCTACGAAATACTAATTTACATTATAAATTTTTCCTTCTGGATACATTTTCAACCAATAAGATTAATTTTCTACCAAAAAAGATGAATTTTCAACCAAGTAGTTACATTTTTAACCAAATAAATAAATTTGCAACTAAAATAATGAATATTTAACCAGAAAAATGAATTTTCAACGAAGAAGTTTAATTTTTTACCAAAAAGACGAATTTTGAACAAAATACATTTCGGGTTGAAAATTCATATTTTTTGTTGAAAATTGAAGTATTTGGTTCATAAATTCATTTTTTTTATTGAAGATTCGTCATTGTAGTTGAAAATCCATTTCTTTGATTAAAATTTTAAGTATTTTGTTGAAAATTCTTCTGTTTTTTTTTATTGAAAATTAATTTTTTTAACTAAAAAGTTAACTTGTCCATGTCTGGTTGAAAATTCATCTTCTTAAGTTGAAAATTCAATTATTTGGTTGGAAATTCAGGGTTGCTGCACAGGCACTATTAGTCACTTTTTTCTCAAATCACTTTTTACTTATTTTTTTAAGATAAAGTCACTATAGTCACTTTTATTTCATTAAATAACTCGCGGGTTTATCACTATTCATTATATATTCTATACCTATTTCTGAATTGTCTTCAATTCTTTTGAAATATTTCAGGGTATTTTTAAAGATTCCGATAAATTTTCAATAGATTTCAATAATTGGAAGGGATTTTTTTAAGATTTTAAGATATTTTTAAAAATTCTAAGGAATTTTCAAGAGCTTTTAAAAGTTTCAAGGGATTTCAAAAGATTTGAAATATTTTTGGAAATTTTAAAAGATTCCAAGGAATTTTTTTATTATATGTATTAATTTGATGGGATTTCAAAGCGCTTGAAATATTTTAATATAAAGAATTCTCTAGAATTTCGGAAGATATGGAAGGATTTTACAGGACCTATGTACTACAAGGTTTTAAGATATTTAAAAAGATTTCACGGGATTTTATAAGATTTCCGAGGATTTTAATGATTGTAAGGGGGTTTTAAAGCTCTCAAGGTATTTTAATAAATTTTCCAGGATTTCAGAAAATATCACCAGATTTCATAGAATGTCACGAGATTTTATAATGTTTTAGTGAATTTTAAAGAATTACCCCGAAAGGGAAATGGCTTAATGGTATAATAATAATAATAATAATAAATACTCACGAGAAGTGAGGTGTTTGAATGATTTGAAGGGATTTGAAATTAGTTTTGGAATTCGCCCTGAATTCTTATTAATT
Organism: Andricus curvator; assembly: GCA_932195095.1. Classification (NCBI taxonomy): domain Eukaryota; kingdom Metazoa; phylum Arthropoda; class Insecta; order Hymenoptera; family Cynipidae; genus Andricus; species Andricus curvator. The sequence goes on along the minus strand of CAKNYM010053158.1, from coordinate 410,785 downwards.
TATCCTGAGTTCTTTTTAATTCCTTGGAGTTCTTTCGAATTTTTTTTATTCATTTGAATTCTTCTAAATGTCCTCAATTTTACTTAATTCAATGAATAATTTGAAATATTTTAAGGTACTTTTTAAAATTCCTTTGCATTTTCAAGAGCTTTAAAAAATGTCAAGGGATTTCAAAAGATTTTAAGGGATTTGAGATCTTGTAGGTTATTTTAAAAGATTAGCAAGAAATTTTAAATTGATTTCAGTAATTTAATATAATTTCAAAGGATTTGAAATATTTTAGGGTATTTTAAAAGATTCTCAGGCATTTTCAACAGTTTTTAACAAGTTTCAAGGGATTTCAAAGGATATATTAAGATATATAATATAAACGATTGCCAGAATGTTTTTATTTACTTCAATAGTTTGAAGGAATTTCAAAGACTTTGAAATATTTTAGCGTATTTTAAAAGATTCCAAGGCATTTTCAAGTGATTTAAACAATTTCAAAGGATTTCCAAGGGTTTTAATAATTTTAAAGGATTTTAATATTTTAGTGGATTTCATCAAAGAATTTATTCACAAAAAGTGAGTGATTTCGTAGGGTTACAAAGATTTGAAGACATTTTCAAATATTTTGCAATTCATTTGGAATTCGCCCTGAATTCTTATTAATTTATCCTGAATTCTTTTAAATTCACTCAATTAAATGGATTTTAAAAAAGTTTTTGCTTAATTCATCTTGAAGTCTTTAAATCTCACCTTAAATTCGTAGGCATTTCATCAAATTCTTTGAATTCTCTTAAATTTTTTAAAACTTATTTCAAGTTCATCTTACTCAATTCAAAGAATTTTTTCATATTTTTGAATTGTTTTGAATTCACTTGTTTTTTGTTTTAATCCAGTTTAATTTTCTAATGAGTTTCATCGAATTCTTCTCATTTCCCTTGAATTCCTCTAAAATAACTTACATTTTATTGTAATTAATGAAATTTTTTCGATTTGTAGAATTTTTTCCAATTCATTTGAATTCTTTTGAATTTAACTTGAATTGTTTAGTAGTCATTAGTGATTGGTAACTCCTTTAGTTAGCGATTAGTCTGGTAACTCCTTTAGTTAGCGATTAGTCATGTTTAAAAGATTTGAAGTGATTTGAATTTTTTGAAATTCACCCTGAATTCTATTACATTCTTTGGAATTCTCTTTATTTTTTTAAATTTACTTGAATTCTTCTAAATTCACTAACTTCTATTTAATTCAATGGATTTTTTGAATTTTTAAAAGTTTTTATTCAATTGATCCTAAGGTCTTTTAACCTCATCTTGAATTCTTAGGCATTTCATTAAATTCTTTTGAGTTCAATTGCATTTTTCTAAGCTCATTTCAAATTGATTGAATTCAATGGCCAACAGCCATACCACGCTGAAAAAACCAGTTCTCGTCAGATCACTGAAGTTAAGCAGCGTTGGGCGCGGTTAGTACTTGGATGGGTGACCATTCGAGAAAACTGAGTGCTGTTGGCACATCGTGGGTGTGGTGAGCCCACACTTGTAGTTATTTACTACAAGTTATCAACCTAGAAACACTACCCGAATCGGGTAGTGTCACGCCTACCCCGAAAGGGAAATGGCTTAATGGTATACAATGAAGTTTTTTCATATTTTAAAATTGTTTCTAATTCATTTGATTTCTTTGAATTTAACTTGAATTGTCTTGAAGTCTTATGAATTTTTCTTGAATTTGTTACCTATATTTAATCCCATAGGGGCTGTGAGGCCTGATTTTGTTGCAAATTCGTCTTTTGTGGTAGAATATTAATCTTCTTGGTGAAAAATTAATCTTTTTGTTTGACAATTAATTTATTTGTTTGGAAATTTAACTATTTTGTTAAGAATTCATTTTTATGTTTAAAAATTATTTTTTGACAGTAAATATAACTATTCCATTTTACGTTAAAAGTTGATCTTTTTTTATGGAAAATTCATGTATTTTGTTGAAAATTAATTTCTTTGGTTAAAATTTTATTTTGTTCAAAATGCATTTTTTTTTGCTGAAAGTTAATTGTTGCAACTGAAAATATAACTATTAAAAAGTAACTAGTCGTAACTAATAATAACTAGTAACCAAAGAAATGAATTGTCAACCGAAAATAAATAATTATGACGTTGTAATGAATTATATCACCATTTAGGATCTTATATTGCATAAGTTTTGCAATAATTGAACAACAAACAGTTGATTTGAGTTATTTTTTTTTAAATTGTATAATCTCGTTTATAAACGTTGCAAACTTCAGTGACATAGAAAAACGCCCTTAAATTTTTGGTCTTTAAAAGTGAAGGTTTCTGTGAATTTACCGGTCTCTGATGCTAATCTGCAATTCCAGGCTCATATTTTCGTTAAATCGTACAATACCGTCTTGAAATCGTACGGGCAAGTCGAAATTCGAACGACGACTGAAACTTAGAACTCTATTTTGCGCAAGAGTCAGGGAGAAGGGACAGGTGCCGGCCACCACACGATTTGATGCGTTCGGTCTCTAAGATCATTATTGCGTAGCATTTCGTTTTAAAATTTAATTTGATTTGAAAGAATTTATTTTACGTTTTGTTAAAAGCCTCCTGATATCCCCTGGTTTTAGAGTATTTTGGCCTGTGAAGCCTGTTATCCATACAGTTGAAAAAATATTGTTTCTTGTCTTCTTCTTGGAAATTGGGCGGGGGGGCCGACATAAAAAGGTGTGTAGTCCGAAATTTGAAACAGTTTAGGTCCTCAGAGTGTCTATCCTACCTGGAAATGTCAGGATTTTTTTTTCAGAAATTTTTTTCGAGAGCGTGCTTAATTTTTGTTCAAATTGCAATATCAAATTGAATAATAATGATTCTTCATTTGTAAAAGTAGCTTTATATTACTGTATTTAACTGTTTTATGAAAATTCGTTTTTTTTTTTGTTTTAAATTATTTTTTCAGTTGAATTTTTTTGTTTGAAATGTCAACAGTTTTTGCATTTTTTTCTCTCTCTTAACTGAAAAATCTTTCTTAGTTTAAAAGTCGTCTTTTGGTTTGAATTCAGCTGTTTTTGATTAAAAATTAGCATTTTTTGTTGTTGAAAATTCACCTTCTTGGTAGAAAATTTGTCTTTTCGACTTGAAAATTTAACTGATTAACTGAAAAATCTTTCTTGGTTTAAATTTCAACTATTCCAGTTGAAGCTTCATTATTTTAATTGGAAATTCATCACTTTATTTGAAAATTTAACTATTTTTTTGAAAATTAATTTTGGTGTTTGAAAATTATTTGTTTTAACTGAAAATGGAACTATTCCAATTGAATATTCCATCATCTTAGTTGAAAATTCATCTGTTTGGTTGAACATCAATTTTTTTTTAACTGAAAATTTAACTATGTAATTTTCGGTTGACAATTTATCTTTTCTTTAATTGAAAATTCATGCATTTTGTTGAAAATTCGTCTTTTTTAGTAGAAATTAATCCTCTTGGTTGAAAATTGGTATTTTTTAGTTGAAAATTCATCATTTTAGTTATTTTCACCTTTTTGGATGCAAATAAAATTCCGTGGTTGAAAGTTATACTCTTTTGTATAAAAGTCCTCTATTCCATTTGAGACATGGTCATTTTCGTTAAAAAGTCATCACTTTGGTTGAAATTTTTGTGATTGAAAAATTGTTTGTTTTTTTCGAAAATTAATTTTTTAAAGTGAAAATCTAACTATTCCATTTTTGATTGAAAGCTGATATTTTTTCGTTGAAAATTCATGTATTTTGTTGAAAAATCGTCTTTTTGGTAGAAAATTAATCTTCTTGGCTGAAAATTCATCTTACTGGTTGAAAATTAGAGTATTCCACTTAAATATTCATCATTTTAGTTGAAAATTAATCTTTTTGGTTTGAAAATAAAACTACTTTGGTGAGAGTTAAACTTTTTGGTTAAAAAATGCATATTTTGGTTTAAAATTCATCTATTCCAGTTGAAGATTCATCATTTTAATTGAAAATTTATCAATTTAGTTGAAGATTTTTTTTTTTTTTTTTTTGGTGGAAAATTAGTTTTTTAAATTAAAAATTTAATTTCCATTTTTGGTTGAAAACTGATATTTTTTAGTTCAAAATTCAACTTTTTGGTTGAGAATTCATGTATTTTTTTTTAAATCGTCTTTTTTGTAGAAAATTCATTTTTTTGTGTTGACAATTAAACTATTTGGTTAAAAATTCATCTATCTTGTTAAAAACGCATAAGTATAAGAAGATATAAGAAGATAAAATACAAATTTGTTTGAATTATTATTCAAATTCATGGACTTTAGAGACAAATTCAAGAAATGATTAATTATATTTTTAATATTATTTAATTAATTGATGGTGCTAATAATATTTTTAAGAATATTTTGTAATATAAATTGTCAAAGTTTTCTAAATGAAACATATTCATGGAATCCCTAGAAACTGAAAAAAAAATAATTTATAATAAACTCACGAAACTGCATACATATTTCGAGTCGATTGTTTAAAAAAATGCGAAACATTTGAATGGCATCGTACTATGAAAATTATACATAGAAAAAACTTGAGATACCTGGGAAAAACCTGGAATTGTCAGGGAATTTTTTTTCCAGTATTTGAGTAGACACCCTGGTCCTGAAGTTTACTAATAAATTATTTATATTTTCAGAGCCCAAGATGTCTTCAGTGCAAGTGGATCGCGCCACGAAGCTGGACAAGCCGAATAGAAAGGAAAACGAAAAGTCTCGCAAGCCTTTCCCTCCACACAAGAAGCATAAGCACGATGACAATCGTCACCATAAATTTAGTCGGAAGCGTCTCCAGAGTTACAATGTCAATGGGAAATGTCCACCTGCCAAGCGCTGGAAAAAGGAATTTGGCTGCAAGAAGGACATTGTCCTTCCAACGAAATTTCTCCTCGGAGGCAGTATTTACGATCCTCTGAACTTAAACAGCTTGCAAGACGAAGAAGTAAACAGAGCATTGAATGCTGTTACTCCAAAATCGAGTCCACTTCCAACTCCGAAACACAGGAAGGGAACAATTGAAGTGATTATTCCACCTAATATCTGCGATCCTCTGAATCTCAGCAACTGCAATGATGACGAGGAGTACGAGAAGCAGCTGATTTCCCCAACAAAGAAGAGTTCTAAAAAGAGGAACAGGAAAAAGAAGCGAGCCCTTTCTTTTAGTTCTGCGACTAGCAAAATTATCGAAGATACTGAAACTAAGGGTAAAGAAGAGGTGGTTGTTGAAAATAAAGATGCAGAATCGGGGAAAACGGAAGTTGAGTCTCAAGTTCCTGAAAAGTGTAGTTCTCCTTCGAAGGAGCCGGAGAAAGAAGCGAAGGTTGAAAGTCAGGTGAAGGATAAAATCAAACCGCGGTTGAAAATATTCGAGGAACCGAAAGACAAGAGATTGAGGAAGGTCGATGTAAAGGATAGAATTGTCAGTCCTGTTATTCCACAACCTGGGGCTTGGAAAACCAGATTCCTGCACAGACCCAGTCAGGATAATAAGAAAAAGCCGCCACAGCAGATGCCGAAATTCAAACCTAAGGATGCGCAGTTTCAGTATGGGAATTACAACAGGTTGGTGATTTGAGTTTTCTATTTGCAGGGTGGCCGCAAGTCAGGGATTTTGAAAAAAATCTTGCCAAAGTCAGGGAATTTCTATAAGAAGCACTTTAAATAACTGTTAAGGATAGTTAATTTGAAATTTCTTTTATCAAATATTGTATGTTTAAAATGTTGCAAGATTAAAATTCTGGACTTTGAATATTAATGGTCAAGAAAAATGAGAAATTGGTAACAAAAAAGTTAGGGAATTTTGAAGACGAAGTTTTGCAGTCACTCTTGTTAGTAATTTATTTTCCTGATAGTATTTCTGTTTCTATTTCTTTTTTTCAGTTGCTTCCCCCTGACGATTATGTTTTTAGTTACAAATTTTATTATTTGGCTGAGATTTAATAATTTGGTTAAAAAGTCCTTTATGGTTAAAAATTCAACTGTATTGTTGAAAATTCGTCTTTTTGTGATAAAAATTTAACTAATTTTGCAGAAAATTCATATTTTAGTATGGTAAATTCATCTATTTGGTTTAAAAAGTTACCCTGTTTTAGTAGAAATTTAATCTTTTTTTTTGCTAATTTTCTTTTATTGAGGATTTAACTATGTTGTTGAAAATTCGTTCGACTGTTTCAAGAAAATTCGTCTTTTGGCTTGAAAGTTCAATAATTTAGATGAACTTTTTTTTCTTACTGCACTGACAAATCTTTATTGGTTGGAAAATTCATCTCTTTGGTTGAAAATTTGACAATTTTGTTGAGAATTAGTGTGAATTAGTCATTTATGATAGAAAAATAAATTCTAGGTTGAAAATTCATCTTTGTAGGTAGGAAAATCAACTATTTTTCCAAAATTTAATTATTTTGTTGAAAATTGGACTGTTTTTTTTAATTCGTTTTTTTTTGTGTGGAAATATCAACTATTACATTTTTCGTTGTGAATTCATATTTTTGTCAAAAATTCATCTCTTTTCTTCGAAAATTTAACTGTTTGTTGAAAATTGCTCTTTTTAGGTTGAAAATTCAACTATTGTGGTAGAAAATTAAATTTTTGTTGAAAATACGTATTTTGATGTGGAATATTCCACTGAAGTCTTTTTTGGTTGAAAATTCAACTATGTTTTTGAAAATGCGTCTTTTCGGTTTAAAAATTCATCTCTTGGTAGAAATACAATCTTTTTGGGTTAAAAATGCAAATGTTTCGTTGAAAATTAATCTTCTTTGGTTGAAAGTTTGACTATTTTGTTGAGAAATTCGTTTTTTTTTGTTTGTTGAAAATTAATTTTTTTACTGTAAATTGAAATTTGTTATTTTTGGTTGAAAATTGATCTGTTTTAATTGAAAATTTAACTATTTGTTTCAAAATTCATGTATTTTCTTGAAATTTAGTCCTTTTTGGTAGAAAAATAGATTCTAAGTTGAAAATTCACCTTTTTAGTTTTAAAATTCTTCTCTTTTGGTAGGAATTTCATATTTTTGTGTTAAAAATGTAAGAATCACATGTTTTTTTTTTTAAATTCATCTTTTTTTGGTAGAAAAATCAACTATTTTTCCAAAAAGTAATTATTTTGCTGAAAATTAAACTCTTTGGTTGTAAGTTTAACTCTTTTTTTAATTCTTTTTTTTTGTCGAAATATCAACCATTAAATTTTTTTTGTGAATTCATATTTTTCTTAAAAAGTCATCTCTTTTGTTCGAAAATGTATGTTTTTTGTTGTTGAAAATTCCTATTTTTAGATTGAAAATTCAACTATTTTGATAGATTAAATTTTTTGTTGAAAATACATATTTTGATGTTGAAAATTCCACTGAAATTTTATTTTGATTAAAAATTCAACTTATTTTTTTGAAAAAGCGACTTTCCCGTTCAAAAATTCATCCCTTTCGGTAAAAATTGAATTTTTTGTTGTTTAAAATGCAACTGTTTGGGTTGAAAATTCTTCTTATTTGGTTGAGGATTCAAGTATTTTGTTTGAAGATTCGTCTTTTTTGGTTGAGTTAAACTTTTTTATTTGAAATTAAGATAATTTTTTTTTTGAAATATCTATTATATTATTTGTTGAGAATTCATTGTTGGCCGAAAATTCAATTAATTGGTTGAAGGTTGAACGACTTCGTCAAAAATAATTGATTGTTAAAGATTTAAAATTTTTAGTTGAATATTCATCTGTATGATTTACAATTCTTTCTTTTTGTTGTCGTTGAAAATTGTTTTAACTGAAAATTTAATTATTCCAGTTGAAGATACATAATTTTAGTTGAAAATTCATCTAATTGATTAAAAGTTTAACTACTTCCGTTGAAAACTAATTTTTTTCGTTAAAAATGAATTTTTTCAAGTGAAAATGTTTTTTGGGTGAAAATTCAACTACAAATAAATTTAATTTACAAAATATTTTATATATTTATTTATATCACGATTTTGAACTTTAAGTAAGACTGTTCAATCTATTTTACTGTTTCAGTCAATCAAATTAAATAAATAACTGATTTATCAGTTGAAATCCGTAGTACTGATTTAATTAGTTAAATTTTTACTAATTCAGATTTAGAGAGTAATCTTCTTCGTTAAAATTTCCTCTTGTTTAGTTAAAAATGCAACTGTTTGGTTGAAAATTCGACAGTTTTACAGAAAAATCGTCTTTTGGCTTGATAGTTTAACAATTTGTATAGCAAATTCTTTGTTTCTTTACTAAAAAGTCCTTGTTGATTGAAAATTTTCCTTTTTGGTTGCAAAAAAAACTTCTGGGTTGAAAGTTAAAATCCTTTGTTAAAAACTCATTTTTTGTTGAGAGTTCATCTTTGTAGGTTGAACATTTAACTATTTTGTTGAAGATTTAATTATTTTGTTGAAAATTAGTTTTTTCGTTTGTTGTTGAAATATCAAGTATTATATTTTTTCGTCAAGAATTCATCTTTTTGTTGAAAATTCGATTGTATTTGGTGTAAGTTGAACCTTTTTTTGTTTGAAAATTCGACTATTTGGTTGTAAATGCAACTATTTTTGAAAAAAGTCATTTTTTTGGTCGAAGATTCAACCTTTTTGTTGAAAATTCGTCCTTTTGGATTGAAAATTCATCTTTTGTGGTAGAAAAGTCATCTTTTTCAGTTGAAATAAATAAATGTGAAATTTTGTTATTTAAATTTGAAATTGTTTTATTCCGTATTTATGCCACCCTTTTGCTATCCTGTATTTGTGAATAATTTAATTTAATCTTTTGGATCGATTTGTCTGGAATGAAAGTAATAAATTCTTTTTCAGGTATTATGGGTATCGCAATTTACACCAGGAAGTGGACACGAGGTTGACAGTCTTCGCCCAACGAAAAGAACTATTCTGTGATAAGGACATTCTCGATATCGGGTGCAATATCGGCCACATCACATTATCAATGGGAAGGGATTTTTCACCTCGCAGCGTCACTGGAATCGACATTGATCGAAATCTAATCAAAATTGCTAGGAAGAACATTAAGCATTACGTTAACTGTGCCCAATCTCCCGCAGCTAAGGATGATGGAGATAATACTAAGGACCATGATGCGAATTTTTTCCCAATTTCAATGCCAATTAATTATGGACCCATTGACGTTCCTGGATTTGTAAAGGACAAGAGCCACAAGGGCTTTCCTTATAATGTCACCTTCGTCCAGGTATAAAATAATTTTTACTAGATTTATTCTGGATTCACAGTCATTCTCACCTGTGTTTCTTGCTTTTTTTTTAAATTCCACTTTTTCCCCTATTTCCGGAAAACTTCCCCTTTTCTCTTTAAATATACGATATAGTTAAGATACGATACGTGTGAATATATTAAAATTAGAATTGATTATTTCACGAATATTTTTGCTTTAATTAGTGATTATATATCTACTGTAGGTTGTCTCGCGCATTTTTTAAATTAAAGTATAAAGTTAATATTAATACAAAAATTGCAATAACGTAACCTAAAGTGGTTCAAGTTATATGTTTAATTTTTTTAGTCAAATGATTTTTGTTTAAAATAATATTTTCTGTGGAAAACGCTAAAATACCCTATTATTGTCCAAATATTCTAAATGTCCTTTGAAATCTAATTTTTTTTATTAGCAATATGAATTTTAGACGAAAAGCGCTAACATAACATAATAAATTCTGTAAGATTGTAATTCCTCTTTTAAACCTATTTATTTTGTTCAAGACAACCGATTTCCGGGGATAAATATTAAAATAACCTAAAATTGTTCCCAAATTGTAAATCTTCTTTGAAGTCAATACCGGTTTCCGGTGAAAAACGTGAGCATAGCCTAAAACTGTTCAAATTATTTTTATTTTCGAAATCCAATGATCATTCATTAAATTTTCAGTGTAAAACGCCAACAAAACTAAAAATGGTAAATTATATGATTCTGAATGATAATCTGAAAAATATTATGACTTTTTAAATTAAAAATTACCATTTTTCGACAAGAAAAACTAACATAACAAAAATTGTTCCAAATTGTAAATCTTCTTTGAAATTTAATTATTTTTATTTTAAATAACCGATTTCCGGTGAAAAACATTAATATAACCTTAAATTTTTCAAAAATAATAAATCATCTTCGAAATCTATATCGAGATTATCGGTCAAAGCCGCTAGCTTAAGTTATATGTAATCGTAAAATATTTTAATTTTTTTAGTTTAATGTTTTTTTTTTTTACTGAAAGTACCGATTTCTGGTGTAAAACGTCATCAGAACCTCATATTGTTAAAAAGTTGACAATTTTCTTTGAAATATAATTTTTAAAATTTTAAATACCAATACTTTTCTAAGAAAACATGAAAATAATCAAAAATTGTTAGAATATTCTAAATCTTGTTCAAAGTATAAGGAGTTTTTTTGAAAATCCTAATTTTCGGTGTAAAACTCCAACTTTACCTAAAAAATTGTTAAAAAATTATGAATCTTCTTTGAAACCTGATGATTTTTGAATAAAAATTTCAATTTCTGACAAAAAAACACTAACACAATCCGAAATTTTTCAAGCTTGTAAATTTCATTATTTAAAAAAAGTCATTGGACTTAAACAAAATGATTTTTGTTTAAAAATACTAATTTCTGGTCCAACCCCCTAACATAAACTAAAGTTGATGAAAAACTGTAAATATTATTTTAAATCTTATAATTTTGTATAAGAAATACCAATAATATGCGACGAAAAACACTAACATATCATAACATAACTGATGTTCAAAATTGTCAATCATTTTCGAAATCTAATGGTTTTTATTAAAATATCCGATTTCCTGTAAATAGCGTCAATATAACCTAAAATTGTTAAAAATTGCAAATCTTGTTTGAACTATGATGATTTTTGTTTTAAAATACCAATTTCTTGTGTAAAATACTAACTAAACCGGTATAGGACGATATCATATCCTAAAATTGTTGGAAATTGGGAATCTGGATGATGATTTTTGTTTAAAAATGCTAAATTCAGGTGAAAAACTAATACAGCCCAGAATTTTTAGCCTAAAATTTTTAGAATTTTTAAGTCTTCTTCGAAACTTTATGATTTTATATTAAAATTATTTTATGCAAAACCGGACGGTTTTCGTACCTTTCTGTGCGCGTTTGTGGGACGCGAAGTTCTCGTTTGTCGGAGGGGGTATTTTTCCGGCCACGGCCGTAAAAGTATACTTTTACGGAGTGCGCGCATGCGCTTTTGGTCCAAAGCGGCGACACTCCTGGCTCTCTCTTCTGACGCATGCGTGGTACATATCACAAATGTTTGTAGACTGTGCAATACAAATGAACAGAGCATGCCGGCTGGCAACACGCAGCAACACGTGGGTCCGCGAGTCTTTCGTTAACCGATAGATAACAATTGTGTCGCGATGGCAAAGATTTTATTTGACTAACTTAAACTAAAATGAACATAACCGCACATGTCTATAATAAGACTAGTATGAAGCTCACGTGCAACATTTAATGTTATGTTTAATTTTAGTTATAGTTATTCAAAATGATTGTTATATTTTTCCTTACGGGGGGCTTCGCCCCCC
>CAKNYM010053158.1:378717-398793 GCA_932195095.1 Andricus curvator | reverse complement strand
CCCCACCCCCATTAAAACTTCACACTCAATGCCCTCTCGCATACTAAAACTATATCGGTTTTGCATAAAATATCGTGTGTCACTCCGCAGCAAACCTTTGACGACCTCGCCCGCTGTTTGCAGTACTCGGCTATGCGCGCGCCTTCGGCGCGCGCATGTACGCCTCGTACAGCAAACATCGGCCTCGGACGTCAAAGACGCGGTTTGCTGAGTCGTAACACAATATACTATTTTGTTTAAATACTATTTTCCAGCAAAAGGCAAAAATATTTGTGGATTTAATTTTCAATATTTCAAATTTAAGATATAAAACAACTTCAAGTAATGTAAAGTCAATCTGGTTTTTAACAATAATGATAGCAAGATTTTCGAGACATATCGTTACACCACTTTTTTAAAACAGGATTGATTAAATTTTTTAAAGCTGAAAACTGTAGGCCATTAAATATAAAAACTCTTCAAAATAAGTTAAAGCTGAAACGTTCAAAATTCGGCCACTTGAATTTTAAATCTGTATGGAGAGTGTTGAGCAGTTTTAAATTTAAATTTCAAATCTTATCAATCAAAAATTTACAAATGTATATTTGATCGATTTCAAACTAAACTACCTAGGATTAAAATAAAACTTTAAAGCTAAAATATTTTTTCCTTGAATCTATCCAAATATATTTTTGAAATGTAAATATTTTAAGCACTCAAACTTGAAATATTTTTAATTTGAGCTTAAGAGCACTGAAGAGTGTAGTATTCAATTTACATTCAATGTATTACTTATAGTAAAAACGAAATAATAAATCTTGAATTGAAAAGTTTAATGATAATTTTAAGTATCACAATTTAATTATTAATGATGGGATTTTTTAAAGAAAAAATATTCTTTAATATGAGAAAGATTTCAAGCATATAAAAGAACAAATTTTATGTTTTGTCGAACTTTTTTTTATGTTGCTGTGAGTTGGCTTCCAACGGCCTGAGTATATTTAACTTTTAATAATAAATTGTTTATAATGGCAGAAATAATAAAACAAATCATTTAACATCATTTAAAAATATAACATTTCTTATAGAAAGATTGTTCCTTCTTTTCTACATGCAAAAATAAATGTTTAATCTTTCTGCTATTTTTCCCCTTTTTTGTGAAAAAATTACCCTATTTCTCCTTTTTTGAGCTCCTTTTGTGCTGTGATCCCTGGCTTTATTTTACTCTGAAAGATTCTCAGTTTTTCTGATAAACTATATTTGTTTTCTTTTTATTTTTTATTTCAGGGCAACTACGTATTGGATGATGACTCGCTTCTTTCTTTGGAGCAGCCACAGTTCGATGTAGTTCTTTGTCTTTCTACGACGAAATGGGTTCATTTGAATTTCGGGGACGAGGGACTGAAGCAGAGTTTCAAACGAATGTTCGCGCAATTGAGGCCAGGGGGAGTTTTGGTTTTAGAGGCTCAAAACTGGAACAGTTACGGAAAGAAGAAAACTCGTACTGTAAGTATTTTCCGTATTTTCGTAAAATATATTTAGTTTTAGTAGAAAAACTTACTTAATCACGATTCCAGTTGGGAGTTTTACAGTTAAATTTTAATTTTTAAATATCCGAATTTTTAAGTGCTTAATTCCTAAATATCAGAACGTTAAAAATTTGAAAATGCAGATTTTGAATTTTTATTTCTCAGAATGTGTATAATTTAAAAATCACGGCCTTGCGAATTGAAGAATTTATAATTCATAACGTTCCTAATTGAGTAATTTTAGGTTGAAACTTGATAAATTTCATAATTTAAAATTGATAGTCCTTGCAACTAAAAAATTGTTAATTGGGCCCTTCTAGATTCAGGAAATTTGTTTGAAATTAAAAGTCTAATAGTAGCGAATTGTAAGTTTGAATTCTTAAATGTTGAATAATTAGAAAAAAGCGGTTGAAATAGAGAAAGTTTTGAATTAGGAATGGAAGCCCAAATTAATACCAATTTTTATATTAGAAAATTGAAACAAAATTTGTTCAAATTCAAATCATTCAAAATTCTGCAGTTTAAAAATTAAATACTTTTAATATTTGAAACAAATTTACTTTAAAATTTCGTAGACTACGATGGAAATTTCGAGATTTAGAAAATAAAAAGCGCTTGAAGTTGTACAATTTTTAATTGAAGCGTTAAAAACTGTCCGATTTAAAATTTAAATTGACAAATTTGTACAATTTCCATTTAAACCCGCTAATAATTAAAGAATTAGAATGAAAACGTTCAAAATTGAGAATTTATAAATAAGTCATCATCTTTAATCTGGTCAAATTAAAAATTGAAAGTCTTATTGATGGAAAAATATTGAGTGATTTTTCTTTAATTGATCAAATTTTGATGCCCTAAATGTAAAATTATTCAATTTTAAACGTTCGAATTTTGAATTAATTCGATTTAAAAGCTACAAATTGTACAATTTTAAATGTCTTTCATTCGGATATTGTTAAATTTTTGATTGTAAAGCTTCAAATTGTACAGTATTGATGCTTTTAGTTTCAGATTGTTAAATTCTGAATGTTTAATTTACAATTTTGAACGATTTTATTTTAGAATTGTTCCGTACTATATTCGAAAATCTTGTAGACTAATCGACTTTATCCGTTTTCTCAAAAGTTCGCTATACTTAGTTTCAATTTTAATCACTTTAATTTAATTAAGAAAGTTAAAAATTGAATAATTTCTCCTTATAGTTTTATACTTAGAAATTTTGTAATTAATAGCGTTTGAAATTGAGCAATTTCTACTTGCGTGAATCCGTATTCAAGCTTGTACTGTTTTCAAATTGCAAGCTTTAAAAAAGTTTAAAATTGATTAATTTTAAATTAAATTACAGACTTCACACTCTTTCTCCTATTCCCCTTTTTTAAACAAATCCTCTTTTTTCCCCTGTTTCCAAAAAACTTCCTCTTTTTACCTTTCTCTCATTTTATCGCTAAAATTTGAACTGAATTAATAGATCCCAATAAGAAAATTTATCTGTCTTTGGTTGAAAGTTAATTCTTTTTGGTTAAAAATTTCACTATTTGGTTGAAAATTTAATCATTTTGTTCAAAATTCAACATTTTTGTCAAAAAGACATCTGTTTTGGTCGAAAATTTAACTGTTTTTTTAACATTCGCTTTTTTGGTTAGAAAATTCATTCTTTTGGATTGAGAATTCCTCTTTTATGGTAGAAAGGTAATCTTTTTTGGTTAAAAACTCATCTTTCTTGGTTTAACTCTTTGGTTAAAAATTCATCTATTTTGTTAAAAAATTCGCCTATTTTGTCTTTTGGTTTGAAAATTCAACTATTTGTTCAAAAGTTTTCTTTTTTTTTTTATCAAAAATTCATCTTTCTTAATCAGAAATTCATCCTTTCTTGGCTGAAAATAAATTTTTTTGTTGAAAATTCAAGTGTCTTCTAAAAAATGTATCCATTTATCTTGAAAATTCAACTATTTGGTTAAAAAATCAACTATTTTGTTGAAAGATCAACTGTTTTTGAAAAATTCATCTGCTTATCTTGAAAATTAAACTATTTTCTTGAAATTTCAACTGTCCCTGAAAAAGTAATCTTTTTATCTTAAAAATTCAACTATTTTGTTGAAAATTCGTCTCTTGATTGAAAGTTCAACTATTCTGTTGTGAATGCACCGGTTTGGTTAAATTTTTTTGTTTTAATTTAATTATTTGCTTGAGGGTGAACCTTTTTTGTTTGATAATTTGGCTATCCAGTATAAAATTCATGTTTGTAGGTTGAAAATTAAACTATTTGGCTAATATTTCAATTACTTTGTTAAAAATTCCTCTCTTTTTGCTTGAAAGTTTGCAGCTTTTTGATTCAAAATAATTTTTCGGGTTCAAAATTCACCTGGTTTCTAAGCCATTCGACTTTTTAACTTGAAAACCCAACTCTTTTTTTAATTCGTCTCTTCTGGTTGAAAATCAACTATATTAGTATCTATATGAATTTTATTTAAAAGAATTTATTCCCTATTATTCCTGTATTTGCGTGAAAAATCACCCTATTTCCCCTGTTTTGAGAGCATTTTAGGCCGTGAAGTCGAGATAGGCATTTGATTAGTTCAAATTGTAAATTGTTAAATTTTGAGGACATGAATTTGTAACTATAAATAGCCCGGAAATGATCTAGAATTTTTTCTGAGTCTTGAGTTGCCACCCGCTAAATAAATAAAAATTAATAATAATTCCTTTTTGATTTTCACAGGAGCGAATATTCAAAAACTACCAGAGCATCAAGTTCTTCCCAAACCAATTCACACAGTATTTGCTCTCGCCAGAGGTCGGTTTCAGCAAATGCGAGGTAATTTCGATTCCTCCGCATCCTTCCAAGGGATTCCAACGACCCCTTCACCTTTTTACAAAAGCGGCACCTGTCGAGGACAGTCCTGTTTATGTACCAGCCACCGCCAATCGATTCGAGCACAGAGATCAGGCGCCAAAAGAAGCCGATGATCAATATTATCTACGAGGTCTTTTTCCATCAGATCCACACAATCCAGCATGCAGCCAGAGAAGCCTCGAATCCTTGATGCAGTGCGAATTTGATAGTGCCTATAGTCCTTATAAAACGCCCGTTTATCATTATGACACTTCAGGTCCCACAAGCTATGGCGCCGAACTCTCGCCGATTTCACTAAGTCCGACATACGACGTCGAGGTGAGTGAGACAGTTCAGCATGTTTCGAATCCCAGCGAAGCAGCTCTCGAGAAAATGGAAGAGGAGACGAGTATTCCTGAATCTCCATCCAACGATACGTGAATTGGATTAAATTTCCAGGCATTAATCACGGTGCTTCTGTAAAAAGCCTGTGATTCCACATTAACTTGTTTCAGTGTTGACTTTTTTTTATCACGTAGGAATCCTAGAGATTACTTTCAACATTCACAGGGATTAGAGGTTGCAAAGTTTGTTCTCATCTGAATTCAACTTTTATCAATTCTGGATCCTAAGGGCGTTGTCGGAAATATAATTTTCTTAATGAAAGCCCTCATTCATTTTTCATTTAAAAAAGTGTTCTTTTTTATTTGAAAGTTGCATTAACTGATATGGCAATTATCAACTTCTGTAAAGAGTTTCCCTGGATTTAATTTCTTTCTTAAAGTGAGTTAAGATGCGAGAAAAATGTCCTTGAACGTGTTCCGAGAGTGTGTATTCTGCTGGAATAGTCAAAATTTTAAGTTTAGTGGGCCAATCTCGACGCTTCAGATAATTCAGGGTGTCTATCTGACCGGGAAACTGGGGAAAAAACGATTTAACCACGAAACGAACAATGAAAACTACTTTATTTATCGCTAATGTAGATAATATAAGTGATGGTTGTTTTCAAATTTTTTAGAAATATTTTGCAATTTGTGAAATCTTGAAATCCGGTCTATTTCAAACTCGTTAATTAGTATTTATCGGAAATTGTAATATATATTTATTTAAATAAAAGAGAGAAAGATTTACATTTCAAATAAAAATATGGAAACTGTAATTATGATTTGGAACAGGGAATTTTGGAAGAGATATCTGTAAGTCTGAATTTGAAAAAGGAATTTTCTAAAATGATTGTTTCAGTTCTGACTTTGAACGGGAAATTTTTATGTAATTCTGAATTGAATTAGAGAATTTTCGAAAAAAATTATAATTCAGATCTTGAACAAGGAATTTTCAAAAAGAATTGTATAATTCTGACTCGGAACAGTGCATTTTCCAAAAGAATTGCAATTTTTATTTGAAACGGGGAATTTTTAAAAATTATTATTCTGATTTGGAACAGGGAATTTTCGAAAAGAACTATACAATACCGGCGGCAATTATCTACACGCCTATTTTTTAAGCTGTTGCAGTCCCTAAATTTGTAGAATATTACCATACAATTTTTTCTCATAAAATTCTGCGTCTAATAATACCAAGTTGACGGCAGAATGTGAATTTATTTTTAAAATATTGCAAAAAAGCGTCAAATTTCGTAGTTTTTAAAAATTGTAATTCCATCCTGGGGTCGAACTTGGTGCAAAATGTCGCAAATTTCAAACCATGAATGTATTTACCAAATGATTAAAAAAAATCGAAAACAATGTTTTTATAATTATTATTAAAATATTATAAATAATGTTTTTAAACAAATTTTTTCACTCATTTTTGATATCTTGGGACTTTTTTGCATCTCATTACACCCTAGGGCTTAAGAAATAAAAAAAATGTTAATTATTTCCAGAGTTATTCCAATTTTCCGAAAACATCGAAATTTTAAGTTTCTTGTCACATTTTTTTATAAAAGTAACATTTTTCCTTCAACTTGGGTTTATTAGACGCAGTGTTTTATACCTTTCGCAGTATTGAGGGAAACAATTTCATGTTAATATTCTGACATGGAATAGGGAATTTTCCAAAAGAATTAAATTGTTGAGCTACGACATGGAAATTTTAAAAAAGAAGTCAGGTTCCCATATCAGGCAAATGAAAAATTGACCGGGAATTGAAAATCATCCGTCGGGTAGACACTCTGGAATTCGTGTCATTGAGCGCTTCCCCCTAAAGATTGGACATTTGTACTTTGCATTTTTCTCGAAGAAGTATGATAAGCAATTCCAGTAGCTTTACGACATTTTTTTAAGAAACATCGGATAATTATTAACTTGCTCCACATCACGAAATGCCTAAGGCGTACAAATAAAGTCTATAAATCTCACCACAAACTAAATCTTAGTACTATACATTTTAATGGAAAACGAAGAAAGTTTCTACAAGTTAGTACTACTTTTCAGTAGAATCTAGATCTTGACCTTTTTGCACTTTCCACTAAAGTTCTTTAAAATCTCCTTTGATTGAATTTTATCCACTCTTGAAAAAAGCTCATAAATCAATATTTCCTTTGGTGGTTTAATTCCGGTTTTAGTTATTTGACCTGGTTTTAGTCATTCATGTTTTCAAAGAGATTTTCTCCTACATTTTCTCCTCAGTTTCGAAAATATACTTTTGTGGTGGATCTGGGTTCAGAAGTTTTTCGAAACGCATTTTGAGATGGGACTTTCGGTTATGGTTGCTTGCGAGATTGACATTAAAAGCTTCGGTTCGGTCGTATTTAAAGGCGCAAGCGCCACTTGGGTGCGAGCTATCTGTGTTTGTGTGAGTGATAATCGCAAGTTAGATCAAAAATATGTAACGAGACTCCGACTCGTGTTCCGCACGAGTCGTTTGATTCGAAGACTGACTTCTGGCTTTACACGATTAATGTTACAAAAAGAAAAAGAAAATACAAAGAGAAGAAAAATGCAAAATAATCTAAGAAAGGAGCTGGTATCCAATGTTTACACTGTACACAAACAAATACTGCTTGCTTCGCCCTTGCTTTTTCCGAAAATCGCAAATTCAGGGCGGCCGTTGGACCGGGAAATCGGGAATTTTTTTCAGTTTTATTAAAAAATGCTTTTAATGGTATGAAAAGTTGCCAGTAGGGATTAGTTGAGATATTTCTAATGTTTCATTGAGTTAAAAAGAGTCAAAAGAAAAAGCTTTCACTAATGGACATCAGTAATAATTTTAAAATTTCCTAGGATGCATTCACTTTTTATATTTGCAGTTGAAAAAAATATATTTTTATGACTTAATTCAGATATTTAAATTTTCTTTCCGGATTCAAACAGTTGAAAATTAATAAAATGAGGGTTAATTTTTTGAAAACATAAAAAGTATATTTTTATTTTTAAAAAACAACATTGTTTCCCAATTTTTTGTTGAATTTGTATTGTAATGAGAAACACATCCTGTGATCAGACAGGAATTTAAGAAAAGGAACTCAGAAAATGTAAAGAATTTCATAAGAGTCACTTTAAATAACTAAATCAAAGTCAGGTAATTTAAAAAATGAAGTTTTGCAGTCACTCTGGAAAGAAGACAGTAAGCCTCACGAAAAAGTGTGAAGAAAATTTAAATAACTAATTTAATTTGAAAACTACTGACGTTTAAAGAAAAAATTGGTATTTTTTTAAGTAAACGTCAATATTTAAATAGTTTAAATATTTCTAAATAAATTATTTTTCTCTCAAATGGGAAATCGAACAAAAACCTGGGAATTGATTTAGGATCTGGATTTTTTTTCTATCGCAAAATATACCTACATTTCTGTACTTTATCTTTTTATTAAATTACATTTTTCGATGATTGCTGAAGTTCTTTAAATGTTAATTATGTAAGAGTTAACATTTTTTCTTTTAAATGGATTAAAAGCTAACAGAATTGTCTATAAAAGAAGCCATGCAGAAGGCATATTTTAAGAAGATATTGCAAAAATACTGCAAATTTTAATGTTTTCTTAAAATTTAAGTAATGCCTAATATAATGAACATTTAAGTAAGTTGGAAAAATATAAAGACTTCTCATCTTTAGAATATCAAATGAATATATATATTTTTAATACATTTGTTAGAAAACTCATGATTCCTTATTTCGTGTATTTTACAAAAATATTTCTTTTAGCAGAAAAAATATTTAAATTGTTCCAACATTTTTGTTTTAACTTTGAATATGTTGCACCATGCAAGCAAAAGTTTTTACTATAGTGATGATATGTTGGTGCGATTTTATATAAATTTGCGTTTAAAATGATTCCAAGGATGCATTGAACATGGTTTAATACATTAAATTTTAAGAAAACATTGAAATTTGCACTACTTTTGCAATATCTTAAAAAATTGACAAAATAACTTCATCCTGGCTCATTTTGTAGAAAACTTCGATAGCTTTTAACAGTTTTGGGACAAATTAGAAAAAGTCTTTTTTAAATTGGTCGGGGAAAAAAATGTGGTCAGAAAAAAACCGGGAATTTCAAAATGATTAGATTCATTGGTGATAGTACTGCAAAGTTTCTATATGGCATTATGAACGAATTTTTTAAATTTCAAAAAAATTCTCACTATTGGGCAAGTCGATTGAAAATTTTTCCAAATTTTAATTTTTTGTTTGGAAAAAAATTGTTTTCATTTTTTTTTGGGTAAGTTTATGGAAATATATTTCAAAGAAGGACAAAAAGTGAAATTTTGTTAATTTTTGCCTAAAGTTGCAAACATGTTTTTTCATGCTCTTTTTAAGAAACACGTTCTTATTTTAAGGTTTCAAAGAAATTTAATTTCTATTTGTTTACGGATCCTGAAAGTGAGCCATTTTTAACCAAGAACCGTAAAAATCCGTTTACACAGGATCCGTAAAGAATAGAATTTTTTTTAAACTTTAAAATATGTACCTGCTTCTTTAGTTTATTAAAAATAGCATCATAAAAATAAAAAAAGTAAAAACCTTTTTTTTTGGCAACTTTAGGTACTAATTAACAAAATTATATTTTTCGTAATTTTTCAAGTATTATATTTTGACAAAAAATTATTTTCTTACTTTTTTGCCATCTAAAGTTATTTACTTCAATGGACTTTACAAAAAAATTGAGAAAAACATGTTTTCCCATACACAAACAATTAAAATAAATTAACAATTTGAACATTTTCAATCGACTTGTCCAATGGTAATCAATTTCAGTTTTTTCGGCCCACACTACTAGACACCCTGATTATCCTTCGTGTTTGATTTTACAAAAAAAAATGCGATAACATTCATCATAAATTATTTTTTGAATGACCTCGGAAAATCTTTGATGACCGGAAAATGATCGGAATTTTTTTCTGAATAAAAACGGCCGCCTTGATAATTGGTTTTGGAAATCAGATGTTTCGTAATCTGAGCAACTTTTACAAGAAGAATTATAACACGATCTTTTGAAACTTTTTAAGTTTGTGGATAAAATTCGTATAAAATTTAGACTATGCTTCTTTATTGTAAATGTTCTGATGTGTTGTGAATTATTTTTTTAATTCACTTGAGAAAAAAGTTTGGAAAGTAGCAATGGCGAGGGAATGCGGTATGTTGAAAGTGTGAGAGAGAAATAAGATTCGTTGGAGTGTAGAAATGTAAATTTCTGTAATTTAGGGGCGGATATAATCTTTACCTAGACATTATTTATTTCTATACATATATTAAAGTGCGTCTTCCGCACTGCGTTGACGAAAAACGGGACGATAGGAAAGTATCGTGTAATATATAATTATTATATAAGAATGCGGTGTGTATGATACTTGACGCGACGAAGTAGAATGAAATTGAATATTATATCTTATGGAATTTTTATACGCAAATGCGAATTGTAAATTAATCAACGATACCGCGAGTCTCATCGTCCCCTTTTTCTACCTACCTGTCTTTCGACTAATTGTTTCGTACTATAAGCAGCTGGGAACGATTTACTCTTTTCGACCATGACTTGATTGAATCAATTTTATTTCAGAGCGATAATGTTGTACCTTTTCAGATATGTACAACTTTTTTAAGTTCTCGTTTTTTAGAAACTTTACAAGTTTTATCACAATGAGGTAAAGTCTACAGGGTGTCTACTCTTCTGGAAAAACTGGAATTATCAGGAAATTTTGTATATACCTGGAAAAACCTGAAAATGTCAGGGAAATCGTTTAAAGTCAGGGTATTTTTTCGAAAACGTGCTTAATTTTTTTTTTAAATCGTAATATAAAATTAAATAAGAATTTTTCTTCATTTGTAAAAGTAGCTTTATATTACTGGATTTAAATATTTTTATGAAAGTTAGTTGTTTTTTTCGGTTGGAAATTAATTTTTTAACTGAAAATTGAACTATTCTATTTCTGGTCGAAAATTCAAGTGTTTGATTGAAAATTCGTCCTTTTTCGTAGTTAAATAATCTTCTTGGTTGAAAATTTATCTTTTTTCTTAAAAAATCAACAGTTTGGTTGAAATTTTTTCTATCTTTTGACCGAAAAATCTTTCTTAGTCGAAAATTCGTATTTTTAGTTAAATTCAATCAATTAAATTCATCATTTTAATTGAAAATTCTTCTCTTTGGTTAAAAATGTAACTATTTTGTTGAAAATTCGTTTTTTTTTTTAAATTGAAAATTATGGTTTTTACTGAAAATTTAACTAATCCAGTTGATCCTGTTTTGTTGAAAATTCAATTTTTTTAACTAGTCAATTTTTGGTTAAAAATTAATCTTTTTTAGTTGAAAATTCATGTATTTTGTTTAAAATTCAACTATTCCTGTTGAAGATTCATCAAATTGGTTGAAAATTTAACTATTTTGTTAAAATTCATTTTTTTATTGGTTGATAATTAATTTTTTAACTGAAAATTTAAATATTCCATTTTTGTTTGAAAACGGATCTTTTTTATTTCAAAATTAATCTATTTGGTAGAAAATTGATCTTTTTTAGTTAAAAATTCAACCATTCGGTTGAAAATTCATGTCATTTGTTGAAGAATCGACTTTTTGTAGAAAATTAATCTTCCTTTTTGAAAATTAATCTTTTTTAGTTGAAAATTCAACTATTTGGTTAAAAAACCATCTATATTGTTGAAAATACAATATTTTTACTTGAAGATTTAGGAATTTCAAGTGTCTTAAATTGAATTTAATATAGTACCAAAATTAGTTTTACTCAAATATGCACTGAATTTGAAGTATAGGAAGATAAAATAAAAGTTTGTTTGAATTATTATTCAAATAGATGAACTTTAGAGACGAATTCAGGAAATTACGATTTTTTTTAAGTTATTTATTTCAAACCTTTCTAAATCAAATATATTAATTGAATCGCTAGAAACTTGTATAATTAAGAAAATACTTATCCTTTAATAAAGGTACTTTCCTAAATGAAAAAACAGGTATTTAATTTTACATATTAATAGTAATATTTTTACACATTTAGATAGTTACAAAGACTGAAAAAAATATTATTTATAATAAAGTCGCGAATACTAAATACTGCGATAAACAGCGACACTGAAAAAATTTGTAGGTACCTGTAGAAAACCTGGAATTGTCAGGGAATTTTTTTCCAGGGTTTGAGTAGACACCCTGGTCTAGAAAATTGATAAACGGTGTAAAATTGCTAATTACTGCGAGAAAACAAAACTCTGTGAGCACGAAATCGGAAAAAATTCTGAATCACTTGCTCGGTAAAACGTGTAAAGTGTGTCGTTTTATTTTGCAAAGAAACTGGAGAGTGAAGTTATTTTTGAGAGTGAAGTAATCAAAGTATTTTGAGACTAGAGCACGTTTCTTTTTGTAATTTTGTATAGAATGAATTCAAAGAGAAGTTAAGTTATGAGATTGTGAAAACAGTGAAAGCTCCTGGATATAATTTGCTGCGAAGAATTTTGAAAATAGCTTTTACCAAACAAATGAGTCGGGAACGATATGCATCAATTTTACAAGTCGTTCGAGGCAGAAATAAGCTACTCATAGAACAGAACACAAATATTGTAAGAAATAATGTAATAAAGTAGTCGATCGTACCAAGTTGATTGGATTTTATTCGTTGAAACTTTTCCCAAGATTTCCTCTAATGTTAAAGATTCTTTTTTCAGGTCGGATTAGGTTAATTAGGTTTTAAGTAGTGATTTTAATTTCATCGTAAGTTGTTTTATGTCTTAGGTCTTCAACTTTAGATGGTAATTCGCTAATATTTTTCAGGTGGATTTGGTTTTTAGGTGGTGCTCTCAATTTCACCGCAAGTTATTTTTTCATTTTTAAGTTTTCTCTAATTTTTCCCTAGAGCGTATTTTTTTCTCAATTTCGTTAGATATTAATTGCTCTCTATTTTTTGTTCTGATTGGAAAAATTTTCAATGGGAAAAAACTTTTTGCATCCTCCTCCATTAAATTCGAAGACCATTTTTTGGTAAATATCCAAACGCTTTTTGAAAATAGAAAGAGTTTGAAGCATTAAATGTTGGTAACATCAAATTTTAACGCTTTTATTTTCTGAAATATTTTAAATTTGAAAACTAAAGTATACTTTTCAAGCTTCGTTTACATTCAAATTTTTTAAAATTTAAATTTATGATGTATGAAAATCAAAAAAGAATATATAAATTTCCTACAATTAAATTTTGAGAAAATTTAAATTACGTACTTCAATACTTTCGAAATTTTCAAAAGCTTCAAAATTTAAGAATTTCAAATGAAAGGTTTTTAAATTTTAAAGCTTTACAGATTTTTTACAGATCTGTTTTTTTTTCTGAGGGGGGGGGGCAGGAAAATGTCAAGATCTATTACATGGGGGGGGTATATTAATGCTGTACGTAATATTTTTTAAAAATTAACCTTATAAAAAATCATGTATACAAAATTATATTATAACGTTAAAGTTCAGTAATTACAATAAACTATTGTATTAATGTTATAAAAATTTCAATATCAGTGTAATTAGATTAGTATTTTTATCTCTTTCCATCATTGTGTAGAAAAATATCCATATAAACAAAGTCTTTTTTATAATATTTTGAATTCTACCCCCAAAATTATTCAAAATTTTGTATGTGTATCGGGCTTTGCACTATTTACTAAATACATCCTCAAATTTAGTCATCTTTTTTTCTATATTTGACGACAGATTAAAGAGGAACTAAAACTATCTGAAACATTATTAAAAAATTACAATCTTCTAAATTATTGTTAAAAATATTAAGTTATAGTAAATAGCGCTATTTACTAACCAACCCGTAAAAAGAATTCTGCACGCAGTGCAGAATTTTATCTTTACAATGAACTTCAGAAAAATGAAACATATTAAATAATTGGAGATGTGTACTAGTAACAAATAAAAGCTAGCACAAATAGCGTCCTACGTGCGCTTTTAACATGTTTTTTATTGTGCTTGCCTAATTATCATATTAATATGTATGCCGTAATTTAAAATACTGTGAAATATAATTAATAATCAATTAAAGTTAATTTGGGATTTTTTATCGTAATAAAATGTTCCTAAGCCACATTCTGGAATTCTGAGCCTTTCTGAAAGTTCGCCACCTAGTTTAATTTTAAATGTTTACAGTTTAAAATCATAAAATTGTTAACAACTTTTGGAAATGGCTTCATCTTGAAAATTTGCAATTAAAGAATTTTCAATTAAATTGTTGATTTTGAAGATCAAAAGTCAAGTTTTCAATTCCAAATCTTCAAAATTGAAAAAATTTCAAATGCAGATCATCAGAATTAATCAATTTTTAATTGTAAGTGTTCAACATTAAATACTGTTCAATGTTAAAGATGTATAAGTAAAATTCCAAAATTTGGTGATTTTGAATACCAAAAGTCAAGTAAATCATCAAACGTACAAAATTTTTAAATGCAAAATTTTCAAAAGTAAAAACTCTTCAATTTCAAAAGATTTACAATTCAAAGTTCTGTAATTTTGAAGAGCTACAATTGAAAATTCTTGAATTTTGAAAACATAGAATTGAATATTATTCAATTTTTAAGATTTATAGTTTAAAGGTATATAATTTTGAATATTTTTAAAAATATTTCAGTTCTGAAGATTTACAATTGAAAATTCTTCAATGTGGACGATCTGCAGTACTTAATGCTTCCATTTTTAAGATATACATTTGAGGATTCATTAATTTAGATGTATATAGTTTTAAATGATGTAATTTTAAATGTTATTTAGAATATTTAGTTCAATTTTGAAGATTTGCAATGGAAAATTCGTTAATTTTTAAGGTTTGCAATTGAAGATTCTTTAATTTTAAAGATGTATAAAGCAAAATTCTTAAATTTGAATCATTTTGAAAAACAAATTCAAGAGTTGTCCATTCTAAATCTTTCAAATTTAAGAAATTTGAAATATAAATTATCAGAATTACGGAATTTTTAATTGTAAAACTTAAAACTTGCATAATTTTTAATTGTAAATTTTCACAATTTTGAAAATATAGGATTGAAAATGATTCAGTTTGCAAGACTTATATTTGAAACGTATGTAATTTTTAACATTTTTTTTAATAGTTCAATTTTGAAGATATAAAATGGAAAATTCTTCAGTTTAAAAGATTTACAATTTTCCATTTTTAAGGATTACTGTTGAAGATTCATTAATTTGGGATGTTTAAGGTATTTTGAACGTTTTTCTTTGGGAATATGTAGTTCAATTTTGAAAATTTACAATGAAAAAATCTTTAATTTGTAAGAATTACAATTTGTCTTTAATTATTAAAAATTCATGTTTTTGGGTTCAAAACACAACTCATGCTTTTCAGGAAATTCGTCTTTTTGGCTTGAAAATTCAACATTTTGAATGAGATTTTTTTTCTTTGTTGGCTGAAAAATCTTTCTTGGTTAAAAATTCAATTCTTTTGTTCAAAATTCTTCTTTTTAGTTTGAAAATTTATTTGCTTTAGGTGAAAATTCAACTATTTTGTTGAAAATTCGTCTTTTTTGGTAAAAAACTAATCTTATTAGTTGAAACTTTATGTTTTTGGTTAAAAATTAATTTATTTGGTTTAAAATTGAACTATTTTGTTGAAAATTCGCCTTTCTGGTAGAAAAGTAATCGCATTAGATAACATCATTTTTTTGGGAACAATTACCTTCTTTGGTTGAAAATTTGTTTTTATTTGGTTGAAAATTTATCTATTCTACTTTTGGCTGAAAATTGATGTTTTCAGTTGAAAATTCCTTTTTCTTTTTGAAACCTCATATATGATTTGAAAATTTTATTATTTTGGTAGCAATCTCATCTTTTTGGGTTAAAAATTCAACTTGTGTGTCAAAACTTCATGTTTTCGGGTTGAAAATTCAAATGCTTTTTGAAATGATTTTTCTTGGTAAACAATTCAACTCTTTTGTTGAAAATTTATGTTTTTGGTTTGAAAATTAGTCTATCTTGGTTGAGGATTCACCTAATTTGTTGAAAATTCATGCGTTTTGTGAAAAGTGAATCGTTTTGGTAGAAAACTAATCTCATTAATCGAAACTTTATCTTTTTGATCAAAAATTCATTTCTTTGGTTGAAAATTGAACTATTTTGTTGCAAATTCTTTTTTTTCTTGTTGAAAATTTATTTTTCCAACTAAAAATTTAACTATTCTATTGTTGGTTGAAAATTGATCTTTTTTAATTGAAACCTGATGTATTATGTTTATTATAATACTTTTGGTAGAAAATTTATCCTTTGGGTTGAAAATTCAACTATTTGGTTAAAAATTCATTTTTTTGTTGTTGAAGATTTATCGTTTCATTTGAATATTCAACTATTTCGTTGAAAATACCTTTTTCCTATTTGGTTGAAAACTCAGGTATTTTTTTATGTCTTACATAATTTGTGCTATTAATTAATCATTTAAAAAAATATTAATATCCTATATATTGAGTTTTAATCCTGCCAATTATATTTATTCACAAATAACATCTGTTTTAACTTTTACTCTAAAAATTATTCCTTGCAACTCAATTTCGGAAAGCCTAATCGTTAATAGATATTTTTAAAATAAACTTTCCATGAATTTTAATCAAAATTGGGAATAAATCCTGAAATTTATCAAAAGCGAAGACAATTTTTATGTTGATTCGAGGGAAGTTTAAAAAAAACTACTCCTTTTTCACCATGCTTTTTTATTGAGACTATATAACATTCCTCGAACGTTTGAACTTTTCTTTTCAAAAAGTCCTCACATCCATCACCTCTACATGCATTACACTTTATCATTATGATGTGCATTCTTTTTTTCTTTTATATCTTAAAACGAGTGAACGAAGATGTTTTATATTCTACGCGTTGACCTGCAACAGTTTTTCTGGTTTAAATATGTATGTATAATATATATAATATTTAATATATAATATATATAATACGTATACTCTTAGTATATGTGCGTGTTACAAATGGCAATGAAGGAGCGAGGACGATATCGAATTTATGACACTAATTACCAAGGCTATTAACGGTACTTATAATTATCAAGGAACGCCAGCGCCCCTTTTTCTTTTTTAAGTTTTAAAATTTTTATTTTCGTATTAGACCTCAAAGGACTTCTACTTTTTCTATTCTATCTACATTATCTACGTGTCATTATTATCCTTACGTAATAACGTGATAACCGTCATGGGTATAGTTATATATCGTTTAAGGCGTGAAAAGACGTGTTTTCAAAATTTTTTCAGGATTTAGCTTCTTAATTTTGTGGCGAAGAATCGTTAGCAATTCAAGATTTTGAGCGAGTGCAAAAAAGGGGACACAGGGTGTCTACTCAACCGAAAAACGTGGAACACCTGGAATTGTCAGGGAATTTTTTCTAAAGTCAGGGAATTTTTCGAGAGCGTGCTTAAATTTTGTTTCAATTGTTATACAACATTATATAAAAAAACTTTTTCATTTGTAAAAATATATTTATATTACTGGATTTCACTTTTTTTTTGAAAATTCGATCTTTTTTGGTTGAAAATTAATTTTTTAACTGAAAATTCAACATTTTGGTTGACATTTTTTTCTCTCTTCACTGAAAAATCTTTCTTAGTTGAAAATTCATCTTTTTTGGTTGTATTAAACTGTTTTTTTAAATTAAAACTTAAAATCTTTTTAGTTGAAAAATCAACCATTACAATTTTCGTTGAGAATTCATGTTTTTGGTTGAAAATTAATTCTTTAACTGAAAATTGACGTAATCTAGTTGTATCTTCTATAATTTTAGTTGAAAATTCATCTCTTTCCTTGAAAAATTATTTGTTCAACGGAAGATTTAACTAATCCAGTTGAATATTCCACAATTTTAGTTCAAAATTCGTCTCTTTGATTAAAAATTATTTTTTTAACTGCAAATTTAAGTATTCAATTTTTAGTGGAAAATTGATTTTTTTTTTACTTGAAAATTCATGTTTTTTGGTGAAAATTCGACTTTTTGGGTCGAAAATTAATCTTCTTTCTTGAAAATTAATCGTCTTTGAAAATTCTTTTTTTTTGTTTCAAATTCAAATATTCCATTAGAAGATTCATAATTTCAGTTAAAAATCCATCACTTTGTTGGAAAATGTGACTAATTTGTTAATAATTCGTTTTTTTGTTGAAAATTAATTTTTCTCAACTACAACTTTAACTATTCCATTTTTGATTGACAATTTATCTTTTTTAGTTGAAAATGCAACTATGTGGATGAAAATCCATGTATTTTGTTGAAAATTCGTTTTTTTTGGTAGAAAATTCATCTTTTCGATTGAAAATTCAACTATTTGGTTAACAATACATCTATCGTTCAATATAGTTACTTTTGCAAATGAAAAAAGTTATTTCCGAGTTGATTGTTAAAAAAAATGCAAAGCACTTGAATGGCTCCGTACTATGAAAAATCTTGGGATACCTGGAAAAAACCTGGAATAGTCAGGGAATTTTTTCCCAGGATTTGAGTAGACACCCTGGGACGAATATAATTATTTCAAGTTGGAAATTGCATCGCAACTTTTCTATATTTTAAAAGTTTTAAATTAACTTTAATTAGAAGAATCAAATATGTATGTTAAAAAGCTGATAAAAAATACTTAACAAACTCGACAGACCAGCTGTATAAAAAAATCTGTGTAAATAAGTTAGTTTTAATTCGAAAATATCAGAGTGAAACTCAGATTTTGTTAAATTTTCAACAAGTAGTTGTTATTAGTTGATATTGTTTTATGTCACAATCTTGTTTCAAATCTTGCTGAAATCGTCAATTATTCCGGCTTATGTAGTCACGTCAGTTTATTGAAAAGATTTTGAAAATTTAATTTTATTCGGTTAAGATTCTGAAATGTGAATAATTAATGTCCTAATCTCGTTAACTCGAGTCTAGTTTAAATGATTTTGTAAATTTACATGTCTGGGAGAAAAATCGTCTAAATATTTGTCTAGTCAATATTGACTATATGCTATCTTTTTCTAGCATTCAGTGTTTTATTTCAAGTGAACTCAGAAAGGCTTCTATGGATTGCACCGCTTTTACTTAAAATCTAAGTAGCTCATGAGACTCTTTTCTAAATATTCTTTAATTTCCAAACAAATATTTAATCCATAATTTGTGATACCAATTCTAGATTACCAGTGGGAATTTTGTCTTATACTTAGACGTTAAGCAAAATCGGTGCAGGCCTCAATTCACAAAGATGTTTTCATCAACTGAATTCCTGCAAAGTGTTCTTGCATTCAGTTTAAAATGTCGAGTCTAGGAGGAAGTGATGCCATTTCTACTTCCAGTGAACGCACCAGCGTTTAAGAATATTTCGACCTGGGAGGTCAGAAAGACTCGAAAGTCGAAACTCAACTCCGATGAGGAGTTGGGTTGAAAGGTCATTAGCTCAAAATGAGGATCTGATGATCTACTCGTCGACGAGTTCCCAGAGCATCAGGGCAGCATCTGTGCCACCGACGGTGACGACGTTTTGGTCGTTGTATAAAAATCGAGCACAGGCCACAAGAGAGCTGTAGACTTTTTCCTCGACGTATTCGGCTTTTGCACTGGTACAAGGATATTTGAAGAGCCGAAGATATCCTTCAGCATCTCCACTCACGAGCATATCATGAGCCGCTGAACGACTTGCTGTTGTCAAAACTGTCGTCAGAGGATAGTAACGATTGTTCCACATCCCTGGAATTAAGAATTTTTTTCAAAAAATTGATCTTCGAAGATTTCCAGGGTTGCTACACGTCAGAGCATTCCAGAAAGTCGGCGGAAGTCAGGGAATTTAAAATTGGTCAGGCAAAGACAAGGAAAGTCAAGGAATGTCAGGGAATTTAAAACTGGTTATGGAAAATCAGGAAACATCAGGGAATTTAAAACTCGTCGTGGAAAGTCAGGAAACATCAGGGAATTTAAAACTGGTCATTAAAGTCAGGAAATGTCAGGGAATTTAAAACTGGTCATAGTGGTAATGGAAATCAGAGAATGTCAGGGAATTCAAAACTGATCATCGAAGTCAGGGAATGTCAGGGAATTTAAAACTGGTTATGGAAAATCAGGAAACATCAGGGAATTTAAAACGGGTCACGGAAGTCAGAGAATATCCGGGAATTTAAAACTCGTCGTGGAAAATCAGGAAACATCAGGGAATTTAAAACTGATCATGGAATTCAGGGAATATCAGGAAATTTAAAACTCGTCGTGGAAAATCAGGAAACATCAGGGAATTAAAAACTTGTCATGGAATTCAGGGAATATCAGGGAATTTAAAACTCGTCGTGGAAAA
>CAKNYM010053158.1:365677-378707 GCA_932195095.1 Andricus curvator | reverse complement strand
TCAGGGAATTTAAAACTCGTCGTGGAAAATCAGGAAACATCAGGGAATTTAAAAATGGTAATTAAAGTCAGGGAATGTCAGGGAATTTAAAACTGGTCATGGAAATCAGAGAATGTCAGGGAATTCAAAACTGGTCATGGAAGTCAGGGAATGTCAGGGAATTTAAAACTGGTGAGGGAAAGTCAGGGCATGTCAGGGAAAACCTGACAGAGTTTGGGAATTTTCGATATACTGCATTTAAAGTTAATTTTATTATTTTGGTAAAAACGCAACATTTTTGTTCATGACATTCTTTTTGTTTTGAAAATTCAAATATATTTTCGTAGAAATAGCATCCTTTTTTGTTAAAAATAACAAATTTTTGACTGAAAAGTAATCTGTTTTAATTGAGGCAGAGTTGAGGATTCAACTATTTTGTTGAAAATTCGTCATTTTTGGTTGAATTCACTGTTCGTGGTTTAAAATTGAAATCTTTTTTGGTTGAAATATCAAATATTACATTTTTCGTTTAGAATCCCCCTTTTTTGGTTGACAATTCATTTATTTGGTTGAGAATTTAACTATTAGCTTGAAAATTCATGTATTTGGTTAAAAATGCAAAATTTTTGTTCAAGTCATTCTTTTTGGTTTGAAAATTCAAATATATTTTGGTAGAAATAGCATCTTTTTTTGTAAAAAATAACAAATTTGTTACTGAAAAGTAATCTGTTTTAGTAGAGGCAGATCCCCCTTTTTTGGTTGAAAATTCATTTGTTTGGTTGAGAATTTAACTATTAGCTTGAAAATTCATGTATTTTGTTAAAAATTATTCTATTTTGTTAGGAAATAGTTCTTGTTGGTTGAAAATGTATCTTTTTGGATAAAAATGAATTTCTCTGCTTGAAAATTAGCTTTGTTAAATTGAAAATTAATTTTCTTAACTGACAATTTATCTATTCCATTTTTGTCGAAAATTCATATTTTTTTGCTAAAAATTTAATCTTCTTGGTTAAAAATTCATCTGTTTGGTTGAGAATTTTACAACTTCGTTGAAATTTTTTTTATTGAAAATTTAACTATTCCATTTTGAGTTGAAAATTCGTTTTTTTATTGAATTCAACTGTCTGTGGTTTGGAATTAAAATCTTTTTCGGTTGAAATATGAATTACTACATTTTTCGTTAAGAATTCACCTTTTTTTGGATAACCTTTTTTTTTTTAGTTGAAAATTAATTTTTTCACCAAAAATGTAACTATTCCATTTTTGCTTGAAAATTTAACTTTTTTAGATGAAAATTCATTTTCTTTGTTCAAAAATCGTATTTTTTAGGTTGAAGATTTAATTATGTATTTTGGTAGAAAATTCATTTTTTTTTATTGAAGATTTAACTGTTTTGCAGGAATTCAGTCTTATTAGTTTGAAAATTCAAAATTTTGAATGATATATTTTTTCTTCATAGACTACAAAATCTTCCTTGGTTAAAAATTTAATTCTTTTGTTGAAAATTTCTCTTTTGGTTTAAAAATAATTAGTCTCTTTTGGTTGAGGATTCAACTAATTTGATAAAAATTCATGTATTTAAAAAAAATTAATCTTTTATGGTGGAAAATTAATCTTGTTGGTTGAAAATTTATATTCTTGCTTGAGAATGTATCTTTTTGATTGAAAATTCATTTCTTTGGTCGAAAATTGAACTATTGGTGGAAAATTCGTCCTTTTTGGTAGAAAATTCATCTTTTGGGTTGAAAATTAAAGTATTTGGTAAAAAACCATTTTTTTGTTGAAGATTCATTATTTTAGTTAAAGAATCATCTGTTTAACTTAAAATTCAACTATTTGGTTGAAAATTAATTTCATTGGCTAAAAATTAATTTTAATAACTGGAAACTTAACTATTTCATTTTTTGTAGAAAATGTATCTTTTTTGATGGAAGTTTAATCTGCTAGGTTAAAAATTCATCTGTTTGGTTGAAAATTTATCTATTTTGTTAAAAAAATTTTTTGGTTTATAATTTATTCTTTTAATGAAAATTTAAATATTCTATTTTTTGTTGCCAATTTCTCTGTTTTAGGTGAAAATTCATGTGTTTTGTTCAGAATTCCTCTTTTTTGGTAGAAAAATAATCTCTTTAGTTGAAACTTTATCTTTTTGGTTGAAAATTCATTTCTTTGGTCGAAAATTGAACTATTTGGTTGAAAATTCGTCCTTTTTGGTAGAAAGTTCATCTTTTGGGTTGAAAATTAAAGTATTTGGTAAACAAAATCAATTTTTTTTATTGATGATTCATTATTTTAGTTAAAGAATCATTTGTTTAACTGAAAATTCAACTATTTGGTTGAAAATTCTTTGTTTTTAGTGGAAAATTAATCTTTTTCAGTTGAAGGTTCATCTATTTGGTTGAAAACTCGTCGTTTATCGGTTAAAAATTCATATTTTCGGGTTGAAAACTCAACTGTTGTACAGAAAATTTATGTTTTTGGCTTCAAAATTAAACACTTTGAATGAGATTTTTTTTTCTTAGTTGACTGACAAAATTGGTAAATTTGGTAAATATTAACGTAATTTGTAGATGGCCCCTTATACAATTCTGTATGACTGTTGTCACTAAAAGTGTTCACAATAAATTTAGAAACAAATATTTTTTTGCATCAACATTACTGATCACCTAGGTATAAGATTGTTTTTATACGTAAAAGAAAAATTTAGAATGGCCAGGGAAAATGAAAAATTGGTCAGGGAAAAGTCAGGAAATTCCGAAATTGGGATTTTATAGCAACCCTGATTTCTAAAGAATCTGACGCTTTATATAAAGCTTTTCCTTCAAATATAAATTACCTGAAACCATGTATCCAACTGTACAATTGTAAGTGTACCATTTGACATCCTTCATAACGATAGGACTCTTTTCCGAAGACAAAGATTTAACATCCCCTGCAAGAGAGAAAAAAAGGGAAAATAAGTGAGAAGTTTTCAAATGATAAATTCCTACCTTACCGACATAGAGACCATTCCACTGCTCAAGTGATTCGTGACCGTGCTAAGGTTCTAGAAGGTGCTAGACAAAAAATTGTATTTTTATTTCAGTTGTAAAGCCTTAGCAGTTGAACAAATTTAAACGTCCGATTGAAACTTTATGTATTATTTTTAATTGGAAATAATTTCAAGTTAATGGATTCTTAATTAAACTCTTTTATTCAATTTGAAATATTGTTTTACTTTAAAATATGCAATTTCCAACCCATTCAATTTGAAAATTTTTAATATCGTTCAATATTTGGCTGTTCATTAAAAATGAACAATTATCAATCGAATATT
Organism: Andricus curvator; assembly: GCA_932195095.1. Classification (NCBI taxonomy): domain Eukaryota; kingdom Metazoa; phylum Arthropoda; class Insecta; order Hymenoptera; family Cynipidae; genus Andricus; species Andricus curvator. Next base: position 375,412 of record CAKNYM010053158.1, on the reverse strand, counting down.
CGAAAGTAAATAATTTGAAACAGAAGTGTTTCAAATAGAAAGCCTTAAATCATTTAAATTTTAGAGTGTTAAATTTAAACTTTGAACTTTATAATTTTATTTGTTCCATTCAACAATTTTTTTAATTTGTACGTGAAAGCATTAAATTGGTATGTATAAGGAACAATTGAACAATTATTAATTTGATTTTTATCGATTTGGAAAAGAGGAAATTTTTTATTTGTTTATTGAGCTGGAACGAAGGCAATTCTTGTTTTTAATTTTTTATGAATTTGATGAGGCCCTTTTTTGTTTAAATCGTTTTTATTGAGTTGGAAGGAATGACATTTTTCTTATTTTCTCTCTGAACTGGAAGAAGGTATTTTTTGTTTTTAAGATTTTTATTGTGTTGGATGGAAGGAAATTTTTGTTTTAATGTTTTTTCTGAATTGGAAGAGGAACATTTTTTATTTTTAAGATTTTTATCGAGTTGAAAGGAAGGAAAATTTGGTTTTTAAGTTTTTCTAAACTGGAAGAGGCCAATTTTTTCTTTCTAACATGTTTCGAGTGGACGGAGGCAAATTGGGTATTTTTGACATTCAGGTGATTTTTATTTTAAATTTCTTACTGAATTGGAAGAGGGACATGTTTTGCTTTTAACATTTTTATTAATATGAGCTGAAAGGGTTGATTACTTTTAATTTAGAGCATTGAAAATTATAGCATTATTTTATATTGGTTAACCAGAAACCTTTGAACTGTTCAATTCATAAAAATTTACAGTTTAATGTCATTCAATAAAAAAATTTTCATACGGAAAGTGTTAAAAGATTTAATCATATACGTGTAAATTACTGAGCCTTTTTAATAAAAAAATTATGAATTAAAAATGGCTTAAGCGTCAATTTTAAAAGTTTAAAATTCAAAAGAGTTCCAATTTGAGTGCTTTAATTTGCAGTTCAGTTAGGATTACTTCAAATGACAAAATTTTCAGTTTTAAGACTTTAAACTCTTTAATTTCAGCGATCCTGAAAAATTCGTGCGAATCGAAAAAAAATCGTGAAATGACGGGTGATTTTTTTCTTTATTACAGCGGCCACCCTCAATTTGATGGAGCCATAAAATTTTGTTAGAAAATTAGCACGGACCCGAACCATTTGTTTTGTGGGACAATCTTGAAATAAGTAAAAATCTTTACTTCCAAATGGAAGACTTACAAAAGACCAGATCGTAGTCTTGAGTCACAGTTTGCAAGAATCGACTATCAGAACTCCAGTCCAGTTGAGCTAAAGGTTGAGTTCCTCGAATCTTGTTACTCTTTTTGTAAGAAAATCCATCCCTTGATACCCTGAATAGATAGACGCTTCCGTTCTGGGACCCCATCGCTACCATTTCACCGGCTGAAATAAATTTGAATTCGATTAAATTCAACTTGGAGGAAACGGAAAATAGTTTTTTAAACTGATGAGAATTTAACATACTAGGATTGTATCCGATACAAGATAAAGGAGATCCGCAAACTCTTAAAGTCGCAACTGCGGCTCCTGTATCAGCTGCAAGAACCAGAAGATGTCCCTCTGAAGAACCTGCAGCTAAAGCAACTCCGAAGGGATGGAACGCTATACAAATACATTCGAAACCGACCTGGAAATTAAAAGGAGAAAAAAGTCAAATTGGCTTTCCATCCATTTTTTCAGAAAATTCTGACATCGTAAACTATGTCGGAAATTACGTAGGACACTACATCGGGCAAGGGCGGATCCGGAACATTTTTCGGAGGGGTGAGGGTTCGCCAATGGCTTAAAAGAACTTTTCAAATTGAATAAAAAAAGGCTATAAATTCCACTTAATTTATATTTTTCAATTTTAGTGTTCACATTCATAGGAAACCTGAAAGCATGTGCAGGCCTCACAGACCGGTTCCTATATCCCCTATTGTACCCTATATTCAGTTAAGGTCTCTAAAGTTCCCTATTTTCAAGATTTGGTCCCTATGTTACCCTATTTGCAGCTCCTTAATGGAACTTAAAGAAAAATTTTAATAAGATCAAAGCTTCCAAGAGCATTTTGAAAAAAATAGCGAGAATCAGAGAATTCCTGTAAGCAGTAACTGTAAAAAAAAATAATCAGGGCTGCCACATACAGTCACTATTAGTCACTTTTTTCTCAAATAATTTTTTATTCACTTTTTTAAATGAAAAGATCACATTAGTCACGGAATTGTCTTGAATTCTTTTGATATATTTAAAATATTTTTTAAAAATTCCGAGAAATTTGTAATAGATTTCAGTAATTTGAAGGGATTCTTAAGATTTTAGGGTATTCTTAAACCTTCTAAGGCATTTTCAAGAGCTTTTAATTTGAAATATTTTAGGGAATTTTAAAAGATTCCGAGGCATTTTTTATTAATTGGAATTTTTAAGAGCTTTAACGAATTTCAAAAGATTTAAAAGGATTTAAAATATTCGAGGTTATTTGATGTTATTTTAAAAGATTTCAAGTAATTTTTAATTGTTTTTAGTAGTTTAGTGGGATTTCACAGAATTTGAAATTTTTTAGGGAATTTATAAAGATTCCAAGGAATTATTAATTAATTTGAAGGAATTTCGAAGCGTTTCAAATATTTTAAGATGAAGAATTTTCTCGAATTTCAGAAGATATGAAACGATTTTATAGGATTTATAAGGTCGTAAGATATTTTAAAGGATTTCACGTTATTTTATAAGATTTCCGAGGATTTCAATGACTTTAAGGGATTTTAAAACTCTCCATGTATTTTAATACATTTTCCAGTATTTCAGGAAATATCATAGAATTTCACAGGGATTTTATAATATTTTAGTGAATAAAAAATTTGTTCACGAGAAGTGAGGTATTTTGTAGTATTTCAAAGGATTTGAAATATTTTAGGAAATCTTAAAAGATTCCAAGGAATTTTTAATTGGTTTTAATCATTTTAAGAGATTTAATAACATTTTAGTGGATTTTAAAGAAATTATTCAAGAAAAGTGAGTTATTTCGTAGGGTTTTAAAGATTTGAAGAGATTTCAAATTATTTTTTGGATTTCACCCTGAATTCTTATTAATTTATCCTGAATTATTTGAAATTCTTTTGCATTTTTAATTCATTTGAATTCTTATAATCTTACTCAATTTTACATAATTCAATTAATTTTTTTTAAGTTTTTACATAATTGGTTCTGCAGATTAATTGATAAAATGACCAAAGGATTTGAAATATTTTAAGGTATTTTTCAATTTCCTTGGCATTTTCTAGAGCTTTACAAAATTTCTAGGCATTTCAAAAGATTTTAAGGAATTAGAAATATTCTAGGTTATTTAAAAAGATTATAAAGAAATTGTTAATTGATTTCAGTAATTTAATAGAATTTCAAAGGATTTGCAATATTTTAGGGTATTTTAAAAGATTCCCATGCATTTTCAAGAGCTTTAAAGAGTTTCAAGGGATTTCAAAAGATTCAAAGGATTGGAAATATTTTAGGAAATTTTAACGATTCCCAGAAATATTTTATTTATTTTAGTAGTTTGAAGGGATTTCAAAGACTTTGAAATATTTTAAGGTATTTTAAAAGATTCCAAGGCATTTTCAAGGGATTTCCAAGGGTCTTAATAATTATAAGGGGTTTTTAATATTTTAATGGATTTCAAAGAATTTATTCACAAGAAGTGAGGGATTTCGTAGGGTTTCAAAGATTTTAAGAGATTTTCCAATATTTTTTGCAATTAATTTGGAATTCGCCTTGAATTCTTATTAATTTATCCTGAATTCTTTTAAATCTTTTTGAATTCTTCTAGATGCACTCAATTTCACTCAGGTCAATGGATTTTTTTAAAGTTTTTTTTTAATTCATCTTGAAGTCATTAAAACTCACCTTACATTTTTAGGCATTTCATCAAATTCTTTTGAATTCTCTTTAATTTTTTCTAAAATTCATTTCAAACTTACTCAATACAATACATTTTTTCATATTTTTACATTTTTGTCAACTCATTTGAATTTTTTTTAATTCACCTTGAATTTGTATGCAAATATTATCGAATTCTTCTCGTTTCCCTTAAATTCCTCGAAATTCACTCAAATTTTACAGAAATAAATGGATTTTTTCGATTTCTAAAACTTTTTCCAGATCATTTGAATTTTTTTCAATTGTTTTATAGCCATTAGTCATTTTTTTAGTTAGAAATTAGTAGGGTTTCAAAGATTTGAAATTATTTTTGACTCAATTATACTTGATTCAATGGATTTTTTTTTTGAATTTTCAAAAGCTTTTATTTTATTCATCCTGAAATCTTTTAACCTCACCTTGAATTCTTAGGCATTTCATAAAATTCTTTTGAATTCCCTTGAATTTTTCTAAACTTATTTCAAAGTCACTGAATTCATAAAAGTTTCTTCATATTTTGAAATTTTGTTCAATTCATTAACTTTTTTCTTAATTCACCTTGAATTTTTATGAATTTCATCGAATTCTTCTCGTTTATCTTAAATTCCTCTAAATTCATTTCAATTTGACGGAAATCATTGGAATTTTTTTGACTTTTAAAATTGTTTCATTTTAATTCGAATTCGTTGAAATTTAACTTGAATTGTTTTGAAGTCATAAATTTATCCTGCGTTTTTTACCCTTTGAGCGCGAAAAAAGTACCCAATGAGCGTGACGAAAAGTACCCTTTGGTCTCCATATTTTATCCCAGAGGGACTCTGAGGCCTGCATGTGCATATTTAGGGCCGTGCATAAATTGCGTAAAGTCTTTTGGGCGAATGTGTGTGCATTTTTGGTTAAAAATGCATCTTTTTAGATTGAAAATCCAACTCCTTGGTTGCAACGTGAACTAATTTATTAGAAATTCCCTTTTTTTGTTTGAAGATTCCTAATATTTAGTTGGAAATTAAACTGTTTGATGAAAAATGACCTCTTTTGTCAAAAATTCAACGGCTTTTTAGGAAATTCGTCTTTTTGCCTCATAAATTCAACAATTCAGTAGAAAATACAACTTTTTGGTAGAAAATTCAATTTTTTCTTGCTGTTAAAAATTCATATTTTTGTGTTGAAAATACGACGTTTAGTACAAAATTCACTTTTATAAATTGAAAATTATTGTTTTTCAATGAAAATTTAAATATTCCATTTTTGGTTAAAAAGTGATCTTATTTAGATTAAAAATTCATCTATTGAGTTGAATAATCGTCTTTTTGGTACGAAATTCATCTTCTTGGTTGAAAATTAATGCATTTTGTTGAAAATTGGTCTTTTTTGGTAGAAAATCTATTTTTTTTTTGTTAAAAATGCCTCTGTTTGGTTGAAAATTAATCAGTTTTGGTTAAGGACCCAACTATTTTGTTGAAAATTCGTCTTTTTTGGTGAAGTTCAACGGAGTTTTATTTAAAATAAAAATCTTTTTTTTTTGTCGGAATATTATTTATTATAATAAAAATTCAACTCCTTAGTTGTAAATTGAACTACTTTATTAGAAATCCATTTTTTGTTTGTTTCAACGTTCCTAATTTTAGTTGAAAATTCAACTGTTTCATTGAAATTAACTTTTTTTGTTGAAAATTCAACTGTTTTTTTAGAAAAGTCGTCTTTTTACCTCACAAATTCAACAATTTGGTAGAAAATTCAACTAATTGGTCGTAAATTCAATTTTTGTTGTTGAAAATTCATATTTTGTTGTTGGAAATACGACTGTTTAAAACAAAATTCACTTTTCTAGTTTGAAAATTATTGTTTTTCAATGAAAATTTAACTATTCCATTTTTGGTTAAAAAGTGATCTTTTTTTGACTAAAACCTCAACTATTTGGTTGAAAAATCGTCTTTTTTGGTAGAAAATTAATCTTCTTGGTTGAAAATTCAACGATCTGTTTAAAAATGTATACACTTTATGTAAAATCCGTCTATTTTTTGGTTAAAAATGCCTCTGTTTGGTTGAAAATTAATTAGTTTTGGTTAAGGACTTAACTATTTTGTTGAAAATTCGTCTTTTTTGGTGAAAATCAATGGAGTTTTATTTAAAATTAAAATCTTTTTTTTTTGTTGGAATATCATTTATTATAATAAAAATTCAACTCCTTAGTTGTAAATTGAACTACTTTATTAGAAATCCATTTTTTGTTTGTTTCAACATTCCTAATTTTAGTTGAAAATTCAACTGTTTCATTGAAATAAACTTTTTTTGTTGAAAATTCAACTGTTTTTTTTTTTTTTTTTAGAAAAGTCGCCTTTTTACCTTACAAATTCAACAATTTTGTAGAAAATTCAACTAATTGGTCGTAAATTCAATTTTTGTTGTTGAAAATTCATATTTTGTTGTTGGAAGTACGACTGTTTAGTACAAAATTCACTTTTCTAATTTGAAAAATATTGTTTTTCAATGAAAATTTAACTATTCCATTTTTGGTTAAAAAGTGATATTTTTTTGACTAAAAATTCAACTATTTGGTGGAAAATTCTCTTTTTTGGTAGAAAATTAATCTTCTTGGTTGAAAATTCAACGATTTGTATAATAACGTATACACTTTGTGTAAAAACCGCCTTTTTTAGTAGAATATATTTTTTTTGTTAAAAATGCCACTGCCTGGTTGAAAATTAATCAGTTTTGGTTAAGGACTCAACTATTTTGTTGAAAATTCGTATTTTTTGGTGAAGTTCAATGCAGTTTTCTTTGAAATTAAAATCTTTTTTTTGTTGGAATATCATTTATTATAATAAAAATTCAACTTCTTAGTTGTAAATTGAATTACTTTATTAGAAATTCATTTTTTGTTTGTTTCAACGTTCCTAATTTTAGTTGAAAATTCAACTGTTTCATGGAAATTCACTTTTTTTGTTGAAAATTCAACTGTTTTTTAGAAAAGTCGTCTTTTTACCTCACAAATTCAACAATTTGATAGAAAATTCAACTAATTGGTCGTAAATTCAATTTTTGTTGTTGAAAATTCATATTTTGTTGTTGGAAATACGACTGTTTAGTACAAAATTCACTTTTCTAGTTTGAAAATAATTGTTTTTCAATGAAAATTTAACTATTCTATTTTTGGTTAAAAAGTGATCTTTTTTTGACTAAAAATTAAACTATTTGGTTAAAAAATCGTCTTTTTTCGTAGAAAATTAATCTTCTTGGTAGAAGATTAAACGATTTGTTTAAAAATGTATACACTTTGTGTAAAATCCGTCTTTTATGGGTAGAAAATCATTTTTTTGGGTTAAAAATAATTTTTTTTGTTAAAAATGCCACTGCTTGGTTGAAAATTAATCTGTTTTGGTCAAGGACTCAACCATTTTGTTGAAAATGCATCTTTTTGGTTAAATTGAATTGAGTTTTATTCTAAATTGAAATCTTTTTGTGTTGAAACATCATCTATTATATTTTTTATTAAAAATTATTCTTTTTAGATTGAAAATTTAACTTCTTGGTTAATAGTTGAACTACTTTCCTTAAAGATTCATTTTTTGTTTGTTGAAGATTCATAAGTTTAGTAGAAAATTTCATCCCTTTCGTTGAACATTTCTTTTTTTGTGGTAAAAATGAATTTTTTGTTGAAACATATTTTCCCGTTGACAATTCAACTGTTTTGTATAAAAAAGTCGTCTTTTTGTCTTGAAAATTCGACAATTTTGTTGAAATTACAACTGCTTTGTAGAAGATTCGTTTTTTTAAATTAAAAATTAATTTTTTAAATCAAAATTCAGCTATTCCATTCTTGTTTGAAAATTGATCTTTTTAGTTTAAAAATTCAACTATTTTGTTGAAAATTCATGTAAATTGTTGAAAATTCATCTTTTTTGTTAGAAAATTAATCTTCTCGGTTGAATATTCAACAGTTTGGTTAGAAATGTATGTATTTTGTTAAAAATTCGTCTTTTTTGGTAAAAAAATAATCTTTTTGGTTGAAAATGCAACTATTTGGTTAAAAGTTTACGTATTTTTTTTTAAATTCGTCTTTTTCAGTAGAAAATTAATACTCTTGGTGGACAAATGATCTTTTTGGTTCAAAATGTAATTATTTGATTGAAAATTCAATTGTTTTTTTTAGAAAGCTCGTCTTTTTAGTTTGGAAATTCCACTATTTGTTTCAAAATTTATGTATTTTGTCGAGAAACGGTCTTGTAAAAAGTGAATTATTTAAAATAAATACTCAGAAGTGAAAAACACAAAAGTGCAAGAGAGCAAAGTACGCACTTTTGATAAATAGAACTTTGAAAATATCTTTTATTTAAATAACATTGCATTAAAGTAATGAGCCAATTATGAAGAAAACTATTTCGATACCATTAGATTCTAATGGTATCCAGGAACTTGTTTTGTGAAATTCAAGGACCTTTTTAGGGTTCCTTAAACGTCTAATCCCGGGCAGAAACCCTTATAGTTTCGGTCGGAAGTCCGTCCGTCCATCCGTAGTACTTTTTTCCAAGCACGCGGGAAATGAAAGGAAGAAAAGTAGGGGAAGTGAGGGGATATGATGGGAGGGAAAGTAGGGGAATCGAGGAGTGAGAAACTAGCGGAAGTGGGTGGTAAACGTGGGAAGGAAGTAGGAGAACTGAGTGTAAGCGAAGGGAAGTAGGGGAAATTATTAGAAATGAGAGTGAGTAGGGGAGGGGAAGTGAGAGCTGGGAAAGGGAAGTAGGGGAAGGGGTGAGTTAGCTGGGGGAGCGCGGAGAGGGGAAAGAAGAGGAGGAAAAAGTTGGGGAAGGTGGGGAGAAGCATTAATTGAGGGGGAATTAACGTCTTAATAGGCTATGAAACCCTTTTTTGTAGGCGCGCGGCGCCTACTTTGACTAATTTTTTCATAATAAGCCATCTTTTCTACACTAAATTTTTGTTTTAGATCACGACGACGTAAACTACGTCTGAAATCACGTCGGAAACGACGTAATCCACGACAGAAACTACCAATCTTCTGACGTAGTTTACGACGTCGGGATTTTCAATAGAGAGAACTTCTAATAATGATTTGATAATAATAGGATAATACCTGAGTTGTCCAGAGCAACTTGTGTCGTCTCCACAAAGCGATATTTTTATCGTGACCAGCAGTGGCAAAAACTTCGTCGTCTGGATGAACAGCCAAACCCCAAAGTTGCCTCCCATGGCCGAAAACAACCTGGTTAAATCTTCTTTGAAGTGAACCTTCCAAAATATTATTTCGGGTCGTTCCAACGTAAATGTTACCATCGTTTCTACCTGGACGTTGAGGATAAATGGTCCGGACACCTCCAGCAGATTCTGGCAACTGGATCATCATAAATTATCGAAATTAATTGATTACAAGAGATCAGGAAACCGAAAAATGACAGACAATAATTGAAACGATAAAGGGGCCGTTTAAAAACTGCGTCACAATGTCAGGGAAGGGGGGGGGGAGGGGGTACCGGTTGTTTGACTATTCGTGACGTAGAGGGGAGGTGTTAACGCAGAATGTGACATCACACATGGAAACTATAAATGTGAATAACAATCTTTTGAAATGCTTGAGAAAATGAAAATTAGTGATTTTATTTTACTGTGATGAAATTTGGAGGGCTTATTTTCACCACTAATATCTTGAAACTGACCGAAGGATTTGTAAAAATATTTATTGCATTTTTTTTAGCATTCAATAATATTTGAAAAATCGGTTTTTTGTAATAAAACTTTTTTCATTAACGTAATTCAAAGTTGATGCAAGAATATAAAAGATTCCTTGCTTCGAGACGAATCGATTATTAAAGAGTAGGGAAGTTATGGTAATTTA
>CAKNYM010053158.1:352615-365667 GCA_932195095.1 Andricus curvator | reverse complement strand
AATTTATATATTTTGAAAATCGGTTTTTTATAGTAAAACTTTTTTCATTAACATAATTCAAAGTTGATGCAAGAACAGAAAAGATGTGTTGATTTGAGATGAATCGATATACCTATAATATCAATACATTTTATTGAAGAGTAAGGAAGCTATGGTAATGCATAATATTTGAAAATACGGGTTTTTATAGTAAAACTTTTTTCTTCAACATAATTCAAAGTTGATGCAAGACTATAAAAGATGCCTTGGTTCGAGACGAATCGATTGACCTACAATATTAATACATTTTATTAAAAAGTAGGGAAGTTATGGTATTTTATATATTTTTAAAATCGATTTTTATAGTAAAATTTTTCTCATTCTCATAATTTAAAGTTGATCCGAGAATACAAATGTTGTGTTGATTCGAGACGAATCGATTGGCCTATGATATTAATACATGTTATTGAAGAGTATAAGGAAGCTATGGTAATTCATAATATTTGAAAATACGGGTTCTATAGTGAAACTTTCTTCTTCAACATAATTCAAAGTTGATGCAACAGTATAAAAGATTCCTTGGTTCGAGACGAATCGATTGACTTACAATATTAATACATTTTATTAAAGAGTAGGGAAGCTATAGTATTTTATATATTTTCAAAATCGATTTTTATAGTAAAATTTCTCTCATTCTCATAATTTAAAGTTGATACGAGAATAGAAAAGTTGTGTTGATTCAAGAAGAATCGATTGACTTATAACATTGATACATTTTATTGAAGAGTAAGGAAGCTATGGTGATGCATAATATTTGAAAATACGATTTTTTATAGTAAAACTTTTTTCACTAACATAATTCAAAATTGATGCAAGAACGGAAATGATTCCTTGATTCGAGGCAAACCGATTGATCTATAATATTAATACACTTTATTGAAGATTAAGGAAGTTATGCTCATTCTTAATATTTGAATGATCTGTTTCAAACAGAAAAACTTTTTTCATCGACATAATTCAAAGTTGACGCATGAATAGAAAAAACTTTTTGATCATAAATTTTCAAATAGAATAATTCTGACAATTTTTGTAAATAAATCATACAGCTGGGAAAGGGATAGGGTGCGACAGAACTTTTCCCTTCCCTTTTCCAGCTCGAAAAATTATCATTTCGAATACAAAATTTGATTTGTCTGATTTGTCTTTGTATTTAAAATTTTTTTGTATTATTCTGTAATTTTGTATTTTTTGTACATTTCTATTGTTAAATTGATCAAAATGAAGAGTTTCGTTTGCCTATTATTGAAAAAAATAACTAATGCTTCATCTATGAGGAAGCAAATACATTTGCTAACGGGAAGCAAAGTGCTCGTGAAATGAGCACCATATCATTATAAATACAAACAAAGTGGAAACACTCGAAATCGAATTCACAGCTAGTTTAAAGAATTCCTCTTTTTTCCTCTCTTTTTAAGAAACTTCCACTCTTTCTCTTTTTTCGCGTTTTTTCACTTAATTATATTTTTGGTTCAGAATTCATCTCTTTTGATTAAAAATTCTACTATTTAGTTGAAGATTTCACTATTTTATTCAAAATTGTTTTTTTTTATAGAAAATTTATTTTTAACTGTAACCTTAACTATTCCATTATTGGTTCAAAATTGATCATTTTGAGTTTCAAATTCAACTTTTTGGTTGAAAAAGAACTTTTTTATTAAACATTCAATTGTTTTGTAAAAAATTAGTCGTTTTGACTTAAAAATTCAACTTTTTGTTCAAAATTCGCCTTTTTGGGTGAAATTTTTTTAATTGAAAATTCAACTGTTTTGTAGAAAAATAAAAAAATTTGTTAAAAAAATTACCCTTTTTAGTTTAAAATTCCACTTTTTTGTTGAAAATTCAAATTTTCCAGTTAAAAATTAAACTGTTTTGCATAAAATTCGTCTCTTAACTTGAAAATTCAACAATTTAGTACAAAATTGAACTATTTTGTTAAAAATAAACTTTTGGTTTGAAAATGTATATTTTCTGGTTGAAAATACAATTGCTTTCTAGAGAATTCGCCTTATTGGTTTGAAAAAACAATTTGCTTGAAATTTTGTTTCTCTCTGGACTGAAAAATCTTTCCTGGTTGAAAATTCATCTCTTTTATTGAAAATCCGTCTTTTTAGTTAAAAATTCATAACTTTAGGTAGAAATATGACCTTCTTTGGTTGAAAATTAATATGTTTTGGTTGAGGATTCAAATATTTTGTTGAAATTTTGTCTTTTTTGGTTGAATTCAATTGTTTTTTTATTTAAAATTGGAATATTTTCTTGGTTGAAATATTAACTATTATATTCTTCGTTGAGAATTATTATTTTTCAATTGAAAATTCAATTACTTGGTTGAAAGATGAATTTCTTTGTTAAAAATTCATTTTTTGTTGTTGAAGGTTCATAATTTTTGTTAAAAATTCAACTATTTTGTGAAAAATGTAACTGTTTTGTTGAAAATTAATCTTTTTGGATAGAAAATTCGTCTTTTTGGCTTGAAGTTTCGGCTATTTCGTTAAAAATGCAACTGTTTGTGGTTGAAGTTCCTTACTTTTGTTTGAAAATTCAACGATTTAATTGAAAATTCAACTTTTTTGTTGAAAATTCTACTCATATTGTTTCATATTGAATTCAATATGGTACCTAAACATTCATTTTATTTTAAAGGATTTATTCCTCTATTATTCCTCTATTTTCGTGAAAAATCATTCTAATTCCCCTTTTTTGAGAGTTAGCATTTTGGGCTGTGAAGTCTGTTCAAATATTATGCTCGTATGTTTTTTTTAGTTCAGGCGTTTATCAAATTAAATCTGATAAAAAACTTTGACTTTAAAGGGGATTGGGTGTTCGTATTTGTGACGTCACTCTGGGAGGTTCAAGCTTTGTGTGATGACCTATGACCAAGAAGGGCAGGGATGGAAAAAGTGTTCAAAATAGTGTGACGTAATTTTTGAACGGCCCTAAATATTGTTTTAAAAATTAATAAAAAATTAATCGAATAAATCTAGATGTTTTAAAAATTACCTTAGTGTCTGTTATTCGTTTGTAGTTTTGTAATGAATCCCAGGCAGCGATTTTTCTATCCTTTTCTCCACCGGAAAGCAAAGTTCCTTCTGAAAGCATCACTAGGCAACTAATACCCTTATTGTGAGCCTCAAATTCCATTCGAACAAAATAGGCTCCATCTGCATCGACGGAATAAACTGTAATAAATCCGTCACTATCGGCTGTGACGACGTCACCGTCTTGTTCGAATTGGATACTTGTTACGTGCGTTCGAGAAGGCTGAAAAATATTTTATTGATTTAAAAGTTATTCGATAAGTTTATATACACTCAACTCCCGATATAAGACCGGTTACGGGTATGGCTTGCCTTGGCCTTGATCCTAAATCGGGGGAATCCAAAGGTAAATAGGCAGGGCCGCTTGAATCATTTCGGTTGGATTTGGACGCATGACGCAACTTGATGCAACTAATGCGCTGAGAGTGCGGACGTCAAGGTGTTTGTTACGCTTGACTGAGCATATCTTCTCTTTCGGACCCGCGGCTCCTCTCATCACAAAACTGTGGAGGCCATCAGTTCTAGGAATATCGTAAACCGTTGGGGGGTCTTAGTTCCGGAGGTCTTATATCGGGAGTTGACTGTTATTTTAATTTTAATACTTTTAAGGCTACAATAAATTCTTGATATTGATTATTTATTTATGACTCTCTCATTTAATATTATGGTTATATTAACTTGTTTACTGAAAAAATACAATCTAATTTTTTTTCGCGAATACTTACAGGTTTAATAATATCTGTCCTTTCGAAGAACCCATCCTTCCTTCGATTCCAAAATGTTAAGTGACCCCGACCATGTGTTATTAGGAGATTGTCATCGAGAGGATGAAAGGCTGCCCCCGTCAAATCTTCCTGCAGAGTCTGTAAGTAAACATATTTTTAAAATGCAGTCGATTAAATTTTTATCAATTAAATGAATTATTCCACTTTATTCAGGATTCTTTATATTATTTCATCAAAGTTGAATCCCTCTCAAACTTGAGTATTTTATAATTCAGAGACTTTTAATTTTGGCCGATAATTAAATATGGGTATTCTAAAAATTCGCTATCAATTTCAATTTTAGAAGAAAGATTTTATAAATTGGGTTTTGAAGTTTTGTTTTGTTTCAATGTTTGATGCTTTGAAATTCAATAATTTTATTGTTGAATTTTAATTTTATTTCACTATTTCACACATTCAATTAAAAAAAAATTTGAATATTTCAAATTAATTGATTGAACGAGACAATAAAAATCGTCAAAATTGTATAATTTAAATATAAAAATCATCAAATCCAAAATTTTTTTCAAGATCTTTCGAAGTTTTTTCCCCCAATTTAGTGATTCTCTAATCTGAAGTATTTAAAATTCTTGACCACAAATGTGTGATAATTTTAGATAAATTCAAATTGAAAGTATTGATAGATTTTTAAATAGCTTTTTTCTTTTAAATTAAAAACTTCGGACCTTGATTTTTTTCATATATGAAATATTTCCAATATCAGGGATTTAAAAAATTGTAATCCGTCAATTTGCACCGTTTAGATACCAAAAAATGCGTAAAATACAATTTTTCTAAGATATTTCCAAAGTGAAGCGAAGAAATTTCAAGATTTAAATTTTATTTCCATTTTCCTAAATAAAAAACATGGAGTAACGATATGTCTTGAAAATCTCGCAATCATTTTTGTTTAAAATCTAATTGGATTTTTATTACTTGAAGTTGTTTTATATCTTAAATTTGAAATTTTGCAAATTAAATCTGCAAGTAATCCCTGTTAATAAGAAAAATCATAGAGAACTTTATGCAAATTGAGAAACATTTGTGCTTTTTAATACTCTTGCGCGGTTAAATTAAAACTATCAAATTATCTAATAAATTATTATAAATATCAGATATGTTTTATGTTAGTGCCTTCCGCTGGAAATGAGTGGTTTTTTAAATTAAATTTAAAATTATAAAATTTACAAGAAAGCTTAAAATTTCTAAGAATTTTAGGTTGAGGTAGTTTTTTCACAGAAAATTAGCATTTTTAAACAAAAATTATATTCGACATTTTTATTAATATTAGATTATGTTAGCGTTTTACAATATAGAAATGAGCATTTTTAATCAAAATGATTAAATTTAAGGGATAACATTTTTTCAACAATTTACGTTTATTGATTTGTTAGCGTTTTTTTCTACCATTTAGCATTCTTAAAGAAAAATCATAAGATTCTAAAGGTTCATAATCTTTTAATAATTTTAGAAGAATTTTACATAGAAAATTACCATTTTCAAACAAAGATCGTTATGATATGAACAAGATTTAGAATCTGTTTTAAAAAATTATTTGTATTTTGAATAAGAAATCATTAGATTAAAATCCAATGATTTTTGTTCAAAAATATCAAATTTACAAGCTTCTATAATTTCTGATTGTATTAATGTTTTTCGTCGGAATTTGGTATTAAAAAAAAAGAGAAATTGTATTTGAAAAAAGATTCACGTATTTAACAGCATTTTTCATCGGAAATCGGTGGTTTTAAATAAAAAACATTAGGTTCAAAAGAAGATTTACAATCTTGAGCCATTTTTTGTTATGTTAGTGTCTTTCTTTTAAAATGACTATTGTTAATAATAAATCATAGGATTTCAAAGAATATTTAGTATTCTTGAATAAAAATGCAACGGTTTGATTGCTCATATATTGTACAAATGTATTATAATATATTAATTCTGAAGTAAAGATATCAATTTTAATCAATTATCATAAATGTTGATCTTGATTTTCTTTTATATTATTTTAGATAATATGTAGATTAGGGTGGTCCCAAAATTCGACTTTCGATTTTTGGTGATCATTCCCCCCCCCCCCCCCCGAATTTGTTCGATTTCCGAGGAAAAAAATCCCTATTTTTTTCAAATCGGTCAACAAATACCCGTGTCCCCGGTTTTGGAAATTAACAGTCACCTCTAACGGTCACCTCTAAAGGAATGATCAAGGAATAATTTCCACCCAATAACTTTTAATTTTGACGCCTCAAAACCCCTTGTATTGTGTCCGGAAAATACCCCAAAAAATGCAAAATATCAGTTTTATGTAAAATTCATGCTAAAGACGGTATTTCTTCTTTCTAAATTAATTACTTATATTCGATAAGTCACAAGTTTACAAGTATTTTTAAACTAATTTTCATTTTTTCAAACAATTATTATTTGTTTAAACAATTTTTTTCTTCCCTGTAAATCGTGAAATGTTATGATTTTTCAGGATAAATGATATATAAGTAAAGGATACATAATCTAAATCTAATCTAAAGTTAATGAATTTGAAGAATAATATTTCTAACTTAATATATTTGATAATTATTTAAGTAATTTTCATTTGTTTGAACCATTTATCCCCTGTTAATCGCAAAAAGTTCTTTTTTATAGATATAATGGCACAATTAACAAATCTTAAAAATAATATTTTTTGTTTACAATATTTGGAAATTGTTTAACTAATTTTCATTTGTTTAAATAATTTTTTCATCCTGTAAATAGTAAAAAGTTATTATTTCCTGAAATGAATGCAGCAGGTAATGAATGTTAAGAGTGATATTGTTTGCGAAAGATAGTTTGCAATTATTTAAACAATTAATATCACTTACTTCTCCTTATAGGGAAGATGGAGAAAATTATAGTTTAAAAAAATGATGAATACTTAAACAATTAGGGTATAAGTTCAAAAATAACGAAATACTGAATAATAAGTGACACAGTGTAAGAAATTGAAAAAAAACAAGAATTTTCTCCACCTTTCCTATACAAAGGCGCAAGTGAAAGATATTCAATTTATTAAATAATTGCAAATCTGTCTCCCACAATAAATATCACATTTAAGATTTATTAACTGCATTATTAATTCCATAAAATAGTAAACTTTTAAGATTTACAGGGGAAAACATTGTTTAAGCAAATGAAAATTGTTTAAATAATCGTAAACTGTCTTTCACATAAAATATCACTCTTAGCATTCATTAAGTGCGTTATTGAATCCAGAAAGCAGTAACTTTTCAAAGATTTACGGGTGAAAAAAACTGTTTAAACAAATAAAAATTGTTTAAACAATTTCCAAATATCTTAAAAAAATATATTACTCTCAACATTCGTTGATTGTGTCAGCAGTTTAAGAATAAAATAACTTTTTACGATCAACAGGGGAACAAATGTTTAAACAAATAACAATAGTTTCAATAATTACCAAATATATCAAGTTGGAAATATTATTTTTGAAATTCATCAACTGCATCATTTGTTTTCCGAAAAATAATAACTTTTCACGATTTAAAGGCTATTTTGAATTTTTTTGAGTATTTTTCGGGCACAATACAAGGACACTGAGGGCGGTGGGATTAAAATTGAAAGCTATTGGGTGTAAATTATTCCTTGGACATTCCTTAAAGGGTGACTGAACTTTAATTTAAAAGAAGTTAATAAAAAGTACTTCTTTTTTCATTTTTTCGAAAACCGTATCTATTTCTGGAGAATTTTCGGTCCAAATGCGTGGCAATTACTGTAGCGGCTTTGAGGGGATCTAAATTGTCTTTTTATTGTGAATTTTCGTCTGAAAACAGGTCAAATTTTTCTTTCAAAGGAGAAAATTCGGGATTTTAATCATTTTTGTAGTTTTCTTCCGTCGGGCATCGTGCGTTTTTACGCGAATTTGAGGGTTAGAAATGATTCTTCATTGTTGTCATTTTCGGGCGGGAAACCATTACATCAGACTTTTTGATGAAACATTTTTTAGGCCTTCTGTAGGGCTACCATACGTCCTACTTTAGAAGGATTGGTCGTTTTTTTAGTCATAATCGGAATTTTCAATTAAAATTATGAATCATTAAATGGATTAGTTGAATTTTAAACTAAAAAGATTATTTTCAACTAAAATGATGAATCTTCAACTAGAATGATTGCATTTTCAAACCAAAAAGATGAATTTTCAACGAAGAAGATTAATTTCTACCAAAAAAGAAGAATTTTCAATTAAAAAAAGATAATTTTTCATCAAAAAATTGAATAGTTAAATTTTTAGTTAAAAAATTAATATTCAACGAAAGAGTTGAATTTTTAACTAGAATGATGAAATATCCAACTGGAATAGTTACATTTTTAGTTAAAAAAAATTAATTTTCAGTCACAGAAAAAAAGACTTTTAAACAAAATAACTCATTTTTCAACCAAAGAGATGAATTTTCCATTAATATGATGATACTTTAACTAAAAAAAAAATTTTAACACAAGAGTTTAACTTTCTACCAAGTAATTAAATTCTTCAAAAATGGAATAGTTAAATTTTGAGGTATAAAAATTAGTTTTCCATTAAAAAAAACTAATTTTCAACCAAAGTGATGAATTTTCAACTAAAATTATGAGTCTTCAACTGGAATAGATGAATTTTCAAGAAAAAAATATAAATTGTGTGCACTTAAAAAAAATAACTTTCAATAAAAATAATTAATTTTCAAAAAATAGTTACATTTTCCAAGAAAGTGATGAATTTTTAAGTAAAATTATGCATCTTGAGCTGAAATACATATTTGCATTTTAAACCAAAAAGATGAATTTTTAACTCGAATGATGAATCTTTATCTGGAATAAATGAATTTTCAACCAAAAAGATTAATTTCTACCAAAAAAACGAATTTTCAAGAAAATACATGAATTTTCAAGAAAAAATATAAATTGTGTGCAGTTAAAAAAAATAACTTTCAATAAAAATAACTAATTTTCAAAAAATAGTTACATTTTCCAACAAAGTGATGAATTTTTGAGTAAAATGATGAATCTTGAGCTGAAATAGTTGAATTTTAAACCTAGAAGATGAATTTTTAACTCAAATGATGAATCTTTATCTGGAATATATGAATTTTCAACTAAAAAGATTAATTTCTACCAAAAAAACAAATTTTCAATAAAATACATGAATTTTCAAGAAAATACATGAATTTTCAAAAAAAATAAAATAAATGTTGTGCAGTTAAAAAAAAATAACTTTCAATAAAAATAATTAATTTTCAAAAAATAGTTACATTTTGCAACCAAGTGATGCATTTTTAAGTAAAATTATTAATCTTGAGCTGAAATACATAGTTGCATTTTAAACCAAAAAGATGAATTGTTAACTCAAATGATGAATCTTTATCTGGAATAATTGAATTTTCAACCGAAAAGGTCAATTTTCAACGAAGATTAATTTCTATCAAAAAGGCGAATCTTCAACTAAAAAATATAATTTTTTAACCAAAAATTGAATAGTTAAATTTTGACTTAAAAAAATTAATGTGCAATGAAAGAGATGAATTGTTAACTAAATTGATGGAATATTCAACTGGAATAGTTACATTTTCAGTTTAAAAAAAATTAATCTTCAGCCAAAGAAAAACCGAATTTGCACCAAATACCTCATTTTTCGACTACTGAAGTGAATTTTCAATTAAAATTATGAATCTTCAACGACAAAAAATCTATTTTTAACAAATGAGTTTAACTTTCAACCAAGTAATTAAATTTTCATTCCAAAAAAGATAAATTCTGAACGAAAAATGTAGTAATTGATATTTCAACCATAAAGACTTTTCAGTCAAGAGAGAGAGAAAATTTGCGAACAAAATGTTGAATTTTCGAAAAGATCAATTTTCAATCAAGAAGATTAATTTTCTACAAAAAAATCTAATTTTAAACAAAATTCATGAATTTTCAACCAGATACTTGAATTTTGAACTCAGAGCGATCAATGTTCAACCAAAATTAGAATAGTTACATGTTCAGAGAAAAACATTAATTTCAAACCAAAACAAAAAGAACGAATTTACAAAAGAAAGTTATATTTTTTTAAACAAGCTTTTAATTAATTTTTTTAAACTGATTTTACAAATTAAAAGCTCTTTTATGTTCGAAATATCTATCGCGAAATCTTGTAAAGAAAGTACATAATATAATAATAATAATAATAATAGTACATAAGATACATCATGGCTGTCATTTTCGTAGATAGTGTTATTTTAGATATTTTTTACTTTAAGTTGTATTTTATCCCCGAGTAGTAACTCTAGGCCTTATTTGTTCAAAACTGAATTATTTTAAACTATTTTTCTGCAAATAACAAATTAATTATATAGTATTTTCAATATCTTTAATAATTTTAAAATTAAGATAGAAAAAAAAAAAAAAAAAAAAAAAAATATCTTTAAGTTTTACGATTTCATATTAAGCTCAGAATCAGAGTTGGGTAGTATAACTTGTTACAAGTAACTAAGTTACTAAGTTACTGGAAAGTTAAGTTATTTGTAACTTCTAGGGTAAATTCGTTACTATTTTAAAAAGTAACTGATAAACGTAACTTAGTTACGATTTTTGCAGTAACTTGAAACTTCAATTTCCGTTACTTTGCAGTTACCTTGTGTTTTTTGTATATTTCCTATCAGGAGAGGTTTATGTGTCAGTTATGGGTAGGAAATAAATCTCTTTTGGTTGAGGATTCATCTATTTTGTTAAGAATCCGTCTTTTTTGTTGAATTCAACTCTGATTGATTTCAAATCAAAATCTTTCCTGGTTGAAATATCAGCTATTATATTTTTCGTTGAGAATTCATCTATTTTGTTTGAAAATGCAAATACTTGGTTGAAAATTCATGTATTAAAAAAAAAAAAATAACTATTTTAGTATAAAGTTCAACTATTTGGTTGAAAAGTAACTCTTTCGTTGAAAATTCATATTTTCGGTTTGAAAATGCAACTGGTTTGAAGAAAATTCGTCTTTTTAGCTCGAAAATTCAACAATTTAGTGCACATTTTTTTCTTTTATGGTTCAAAATTTGGATTTTTCGTTTCAAAATTCATCTCTCTGGTTGAAAATTGGACTATTTGATTGAAATTTTTTTTGGTTTGAAAATTAATTTTTTCACTGTAAATTTAACTATTTTATTTTTGTTTCAAAATTTATCTGTTTTATTTAAAAACTTAACTATTTGTTTCAAAATTCATGTATTTTGTTGAAAAATAGTCCTTTTTAGTAGAAAATGAATCTTTTTGATTGAAAATTCGTCTTTTTAGTTTTAAACTTCACCTCTTTTTAGTTGCAACAACAACTATCACATTTTTTCGTTGTGAATTCATCTTTTGGATAAATATTAAACTTTTCGGGTTGAAAATTCAACCATCTGCAAGAAATTTCGTCTTTTTGATCTGAAAATTTAACTATTTGTTTAAAAATTCATCTGTTTTTGGTTAAAATTTATTTTTAGTTTTTCGAAAATTGGACTATTTGTTTCAAAATTTATCTTTGTAGGTTGAAAATACAACTATTTTGTTAAAAGCCCAACTATTAGGTTGAAAATTCAACTAATTGTTTAAAAGTTAAATTATTTTGTTAAAAATTCATCACTTTTTCTTTCAAGTTCAATTAATCGATTCTTAATGAATCTGTTTGGTTAAAAATTAACTTTTTTGTTGAAAATTCATCTTTTCGGGTTTAAAAGTCAAATGTAAAAAAACTCTTTTTTATCTGGAAAATTTAATAATTTGGTTGAAAATAAAATTATTTTGTTGAACATTTAATTACTTTGTTGGAAATTTAACTATTTTGTTCAAAAGTAATATTTTTTGGTCGAAAATTCAACCGTTTTGTTGAAAATTCAACCGTTTTGTTGAAAATTCATCCTTTTGGATTGAAAATTCATTTTTGATGGTAGAAAAGTTATCTTTTTTGGTTGAAATAAATAAATTCAAAAATTTTAAATGTCAAGCTGAAATTATTTTATTCTGCTTATAAAAAATTCTATGTTAAAAATTTTACAAGATTAAAATGCTCGTCTTTGAATATTAATGGTCAGGGAAAATGAAAAATTGGTTAAGGGAAATTCAGGGAATTTTGAAAATGAAGTTTTTCGACCACCCTTTTTATTTTAACTAAATTATTTTAAGAATATAAAAAATGGAATTTAGTTGAATTTCAAATTTTTCTTTGAAGTGAATTATAGTTTACAAACTGCTGATTTTTGCGGAATATTGATACATTCTTGATTCAAGTACTTTATCGAACCGTCCAATTGTGAAGAGGATTTTTGGGATTTGGATCTACCTACTACGGACACATCTGCGAAGCTGGATGAACGTAAATATTTTTGACTACCACGAAAGTAACTTAATATAATTTAAATTTCTAATAATTTTGATATGTTATTTTCAGCTGCTACCGTTACGATGAGGGAGAGCCGTGATGGTGAGTTCATTTTTTGAATCCCTCCCTTCTCCAATCATGTCGAATTATTAATAAATCAAATCGTCACGAGAAGGGTTGTATTTTAATTTTTAAAATCGCACAGCCACTATTGTTTGAAACTATACATTTTAATTAAAACAGAATTTAATTAAAATTATAGTTTTAATTAACAAGTGGATATTTACCATTTACAATTCTTAGATCAGGTTCTGGCTTTACTCGCTTCTCCAAAGATAAATTTATTTCCTATATTATCTAAACTCGTAATTTTCTCTTCTTTGGAAAATTACTAGAGTAAAAGATCGTCAACATTTTTTATTACTTTTAAACCGATAAAAGCCTAAATATTATACTTTAATACAAAGAAAACCTTCGGACTAAATTATTTTGTATGACATATTAAATCTGATAGAATAAATCTTAATAATGAATTAATTTAAATCATTTAACAAAGTTTTAAGTATGACATTGATAGGGACTTCCGGTTCGACGTGGATACAAGGTGGATGTGTGCAAGGTGCCAGTGTGAGTTTTGGAGGTTTTAATCCGGAAAAAGTGAGAAGAAAGGTGAAAGGAAGTTTTGAGAAGGTGTAGCAAGGTGACTGGGCTCAGTGGGAGTGAGTGTGTGAAGGGAGAAGGACTAGTGGATTAAAAAAGTGAAGGAGAAAAAAGTGGCACGCCGAGAGAGTGAGGTCAAAGATATTATAAGCCTAGATGCGGCACGGGGTATAGTTCGAGGAA
>CAKNYM010053158.1:324974-342615 GCA_932195095.1 Andricus curvator | reverse complement strand
TGAGCAGGAAACGAAGAAGAAGAATACGGAGGAGCATGGTGGGGGGGGGCCTAAAGAATATGTGCGGGAGTGAAAAGCAAATTAAATGGGTCAAGGTGTATGTGGGGTGAGAAAAGGGGGTGCTGGGGCACTAGGAGTGAGACGGGAATGCAAATGGAATGTAAAGAATGAAAGTGTTCCTCTGTATTTGTGATGTGTTAAACAGGACAAAAATAAGAAAGGTATAGTAGAATAAGTTGGTTGTAAAGTGAGGCTTAAGAGTTAGAGTTGGGTAAAAGGGTGCTAGGGCACTATGTTTAGAGAGTTAGAGAGAAGGAGAAGGACATACGTAGAGACGTTAAGAAGGACAAGGAGAAGGGTTCAGAGAGAGGGAGAACAGAGATAGGGCTTCCGTTTCGACTTGCCATTTAATGTAAGTAGGGTTAAGTTAGGCTAATAACTTTGAATGTAAGGAGAGGAGGTAATTTTGTAAAGATGTGTTTTTAAGACTCTCAAACCCGTAAAAGGGAGAGAGTATAATAAACTACTTGAACTTGAACTTGAAGTATGACATTGATAGAATAAATGTTAATGATGAATTAATTTAATAACTTAAAGATTAAATTTTGCCAATTTAATATTTCTGTCTTAATCCGTTCGAAAACTTATTAATCCAAATTAGGATGTTTTATTTCAGCGTACACCATTTTAATTTTTAATATATAATTAAGTATCGCACAAAATCTAGTGCTGCTATCTTCATTCTGGGCAATTTATTACTGGTTAGGGAATGTCAGGGAAAACCTGACAGCGTCAAGGATTTTTTGATAAACTGAAGTTGAAGATAATGTTATTTTTTTGTTGAAAATTAAATAATTTTGATAAAAAGTATTTCTTTTTGGTGAAAAATTGAACTCTTTTGTCGAAAATTCACCTTTTTGGGTTGAAAATTAATCTGTTTTAGTTGAGGATTCAACTATTTTGTTGAAAATTCGTCTTTTTTGGTTGATTCATCATTTTAGTGGAAACCCCTTCTTTGTTCAAGATTTAACTATTTGGTTGAAATTTCACCTTTTGTGGTAGAATATTAATCTTCTTGGGGACCAATTCATTTTTTTGTGCAAAATTAATCTTCTTGGTTCGAAAGTCATCTTTTTGGTTGAAAGTTCATTTCTTTGGCTAAAATTTAGTTTGTTTTTTTAACTGAAAATTTAATTATTACATTTTTTGTCGACAATTCATCTTCTTAGTAGAAATTTAATCTTCTTGGTTGAAAATTCATCTGTTTTGTTGAAAATTTAACTATTTCATTGAAAATTCATTTTTTTGGTTCAAGATTCATTATTTTGGTTAAAAATTTATTTTATTGACTGAAAATAGAACTATTCTATTTTTCGTGGAAAATTTATCCTTTTTGATGGAAATTTAATCATTTTGGTTGAAAAATCTTCTCTTTGGTTAAAAATTCAACTATTGCATTGAGCATGTATTTTATTTGGTTGAAAATTAAAATCCATGTATTTTATTGAAAATTTGTCTACTTTGGTAGTAAATTCATCTTTTGGATTGAAAATTCAACTATTTCGTTAAAAATTAATTTTCTTGATTGAAAATTTATCATTTTAGTTAAAAATTCATTTCTTTTGTTGAAAATTAATTTTTGTGCTGAAAAAGTAACTATTTCTTTTTTTCTTTAAAATTTATCATTTTCAGATGAAAATTCATCTTTTGTGGTAGAAATTTAATTATCTTGGTTGATAATTCTTCTGCTTGGTTGAAAATTTTAATATTTCATTGAAAATGTATTATTTTGGTTAAAAAATCATAATTCTAGTTAGAAATTCATTTCTTTGGTTGAAAATGTAACTATTTTGTTGAAAATTTGTTTTTCTTTCAGTTTAAATTAATGTTTTCTGCTGAAAAAGGAACTATTTCATTTTTCTTGAAAGTTCATCTTTTTTTTTGTTGAAAATTCATTTCTTTGGTTGAAAATTAATTTTTTATGCTGAAAAAGTAACTACTTCTTTTTTTCTTGAAAATTGATCTTTTTTAGATGAAAATTCATCTTTTGTGGTAGAATATTGATCTTCTTGGCGACTAATTCATGTTTTTGGTGGAAAATTAATCTTCTTGGTTGAAAATTTATCTTTTTGGTAGAAATTTAATCTTCTTGGTTAAAAATTCATCTGTTTTGTTCAAAATATAACTATTTAGTTGAAAATGTATTTTTTTTGGTTGAAGATCTCTAGTTAAAAATTCATCATTTTAGTTAAAAATTAATTTCTTCAACTGAAAATTGAACTATTCAATTTTTTGTGGAAAATTGATCTTTTTTGATAGAAATTTAATTATCTTGGTTAATAATTCTTCTGCTTGGTTGAACATTTTAATATTTCGTTGAAAATTTATTATTTCGGTTAAAAAATCATCATTCTAGTTAGAAATTCATTTCTTTGGTTGAAAATGTTACTGTTTTGTTGAAAATTTGTTTTTCTTTCAGTTTACATTAATTTTTTCTGCTGAAAAAGTAACTATTTCATTTTTTCTCGTAAATTTATCTTTTTTGGTTGAAAATTTATTTATTTAGTTGAACATTTGTTTTTTTCTGGGTTGAAAATTAATTTCTTTAACTGAAAATTTAGCTCTTCCATTTTTGGTTCAAAATTTATCTTTTTTAGTTGAAAACTCAACTATTTGGTTGAAAATTCATGTATTTTACGTATGTCTTACGTAATTTGTGGATGACCCCTTATAAAATGGTGTACGACTGTTGATAAAATTTAAAAAAAAAATTATAAACAAACATTTATTTTTTTATTCATATTATTGATCTCCTAGGTGTAAGTTTATTTGTATACCTATTTAGAATGATCGCAGGAATAATGAAAAATTGGTCAGGGAAAGTCAGGAAATTTCGAAATTGGGATTTTGTAGCAACCCTGTAATTGATAGTGATATTCCGGGATTTACTGTGGTTAAAATAGTCAGATTATTTTAACAGTTATTTATCATGTTTTAAACGATTAATTACTTTCAAATTTAAAAAATGGTGTACGATTTCAGGTCTTCAAGGTTCTGAGAAAAATGCCATAACGTGGCTTGCAAGCTCAGGTGTTGGACACGTCTCGGGACGTCAGCCCCAGTGTGGGATTTTTCGGGATTTTTACACCTGGGTGGTCTGTGTGAGAACCGTGGCGTGAATGTCTTGGAATGATTGAATTTTGAGATTTTTTAGATATAGCTATAGGAAGGTAGGTAATTTATTCTGGAATGAAAGTATAAATTATAAGTAGGTAGCATTGAGATTAAATATCTTCGAATAAGGCTATTCTATTCCAGATTTTTGATAAGATTTTGCCAATTTCTTTTAACAACGTGAAAATGCTCCAGTTAAAAGTTTGTTTAGATATTTTTATTCATGTTTTTTTTTATCGACAGACAGAACTCGAGCAAAAAGTCGAAGAAAGTTACCCGAAAAATGGCTATATGCCGAAGAGCCCCAAAAATGAAGAGGGGAACTTCTATCAAGAGCCATTTATTCAGAAATCAATGGCTGTTGATAGGTTTTTATCGACTTGTCACTATGTCGATTTTTATTGTTTTATGGACAAAATTTGATATAAAATGTTGACTACTTGAAGCTACTCCATTTTCTATATAAAATTTTGTTACCGTACCATTGAATTGTCTTGAATTATTTTGAAATATTTCAGGGTATTTTTAAAGATTCCGAGAAATATTTAATAGATTTCAATAATCTGAAGGGTTTTTAAGATTTTATGGCATTTCTAAAAATTCCAAGAAATTTTCAAGGGATTTAAAAAGTTTTAAGGGATTTCAAAAGATTTCAAAGGATTTTAAATATTTTAGGGAATTTTAAAAGATATCAGGGAATTTTTTATTATCTTAATTATTTTAAAGGGATTTCAAAACGCTTGAAAAATGTTAGGATAAAATTTTTTCTAGAATTCCGGAAGATATGGAACGATTTTACGGGACCTATCAGGTTTTAAGATATTTTAAAAGATTTCGCGGGATTTTATAAGGTTTCCGAAGGTTTCAATGAATGTAAGGGGTTTTTTAAAGCTTTCAAGTTATTTTAATAAAATTTCCACGATTTCAGGAAATATCAGATTTCATAGGAAGTCACGGGATTTTCTAATATTTAGTGGATTCTAAGAATTTATTCACGAGAGTTGAGATATTTTGTAGGGCTTCAAAGATTTGAAGAGATTTGAAATTTTTTTTGTAATTCACCCTGAATTCTTATTAATTTATCCTGAATTATGTTACATTCTTTTGAATTTTTTTTCACTTGAATTCTTCTTAATTTACTTAATTCTACTTAATTCAATGGATTTTTTTTCTAATGTTCAAAAGTTTTTATTTATTTGATCATGAGGATCAATTGATAAAATGATCAAAGTTTTTGAAATATTTTAAGGTATTTTGTCAAATTCCTTGGCATTTTCAATAGCTATAAAACATTCAAGGGATTTCAAAAGATTTGAAGGAATTTGAAATAGTTTAGGTTATTTTAAAAGATTACGAAGAAATTTTTAATGCATTTCAGTAATTAAATGGGATTTTAAAGGATTTGCAATATTTTAGGGTATTGTAAAAGATTCCCAGGCATTTTCAAGAGCTTTAAAAAGTTTCAAGGGATTTCAAAAGATATCAAAGGATTTAAAGTAAGAAACGATTCCCAGAATTTTTGTATTTATTTCAATAGTTCGAAGGGAGTTCTAAGACTTTGAAATATTTTAGGGTATTTTAAAAGATTCCAAGGCATTTTCAAGAAATTTAAACAATTTCAAGGGATTTCCAAGGGTTTTAATAGTTGAAAAGGATTTTAATATTTTAATGGATTTCAAAGAATTTATTCACAAGAAGAGGGATTTCGTAGGGTTTCAAAGATTTCACGATATTTTCAAATATTTTTTTGCAATTTATTTGGAATTCGCCTTGAATTTTTATTAATTCACCTGAATTCTTCTAAATTAACTCAATTTTACTCAGTGCAATGGATTTTTCACAAGTTTTTGTTTAATTCTCTTGAAGTCTTTAAAGCTCAACTTAAATTCGTAGGCATTTCATCAAATTCTTTTGAATGCCCTTTCAGTTTTTCTAAACTCATTTCAAACTTCTTTAATTCAGTCAATTTTTTCATATTTTTGAATTGTTTTCAACTCCCATACATAATTTATTTTTAAATTCAATTTTATTTCTTTATGAATTTCGTCGAATTCTTCTCCTTTCCCTTAAATTCATGTAAATTCACTCAAATTTTACTGAAATCAGTGGAATTTTCCGATTAAAATTTTTTGTCCCAATTCATTTGAATTATTTTGAATTTTACTTGAATTGTTTTGTAATCAAAGATTTGAAGAGATGTGAAATTATTTTCTGGAATTCACCCTGAAATCTTCTTAATTTACCCTGAATTCTTTTAAATTCTTTGGAATTCTGTAGGTTTTTTTAAATCACTTGAATTCTTCTAAGTTTATTCAATTCTACTTAACTCAATAGATTTTTTTTAATTTTTAAAAAGATTTTATTTTATTGTTCTTGAAGTCTTTTAAACTCACCTTGAATTCTTAGGCATTTCATCAAATTCTTTTGAATTCCCTTGAATTGTTCTTTGCTCATTTCAAAGTTACTGAATTTAATTAAGTTTTTTCATACTTCAGATCTCGAGACGGGTTACTTTTTAGTAACTTAGTTACTTTTTTGATCCGCGGTTACTAGGAAGTTACTTATTTTATGAAAAGGTTACTTTTGGTTACATTTTTTTGCCCAAGATGACGAAATAAATTAATTCATTAATCGTATTATTTAAAAACTTGTGAAAAATCTCAAATTTTTTCAGTAATGGCACTACAGAGCCGAGAAATCCTAATGCAAATTGCGATTTAGCTAATATTGCTAGTTTTTAATTTAAAATTTAAATCGTTTTTGTTGAAATATCGAACTATGTATTATATTTTTCGATGAGAATTTATCTTCTTTGGTTGAAATTCGGTTAAAAGTTGAAAAATTTTTGTTAAAACATTATTTTTTTGTTGAAACTTCATCATTTTAGTTAAAAATTCGTCTTTTTGGTGGAAAATTAATCTTCTTGATTAAAACTCACCTTCTTGTCTAAAAACGCAGACTTTTATTTTAAAATTCATCTTTTTGTTCAGAAATGTACTTATTTTGTTGAAAATTCGTTTTTTTTTCGGTTGAAGATTCCCATGTTTTCGTAGAAAATTCAACTTTTTTGTTGACAGATAACTTTTTTGTAACAAGTCCATACTTACTAGTTGAAAATCTCAACGATTTGGTTGAAAAATAACCTATTTTGTTGAAAAATCTTCATTTTTTAATGAATTCTACTGTTTTTTATATTAAATTAAAATCTTTTTTGGTTATTATATCAACTATTAAATTTTTCGTT
This sequence comes from Andricus curvator, assembly GCA_932195095.1. NCBI lineage: Eukaryota > Metazoa > Arthropoda > Insecta > Hymenoptera > Cynipidae > Andricus > Andricus curvator. Next base: position 336,197 of record CAKNYM010053158.1, on the reverse strand, counting down.
AACAATTCATCTTTTTTAGTCAGAAAAATTCAACCATTTTGTTAAAAGTTGAACTACTTTGTTAAACATACATTTTTTTGTTGAAGATTCATAATTTTGGTGGAAACTTTGTCTTTTTTGATAAAAAATCTTTCTTTTTGGTTACATTTTTGCCACATTATTGTTACTTTTCGGTTACTTTTTTGAAAGAAGTATGGTTACTATTTTACTATTTTTTTAAGCTTGAGCAGTTCCGAGCCCTGAATACTTTTAAATTGTTTTTAATTGATTTAAATCTTTTTTTTTTAATTCACCTGCAATTTTTATGAATTTCATTGAATTCTTCTCGTTTACTTTAAATTCCTCTAAATTCATTCCAAGTTTACGGAAATCAATGGAATTTTTTTGATTAAAAATTTTTTTCAATTCATTTGAATTCTTTTGAATTTAACTTGAATTGTTTTGAAGTCTTTTGAATTTATCCTGAATTTGTTACCCTTTAAACGCGAAAAAAGGACCCTATGAGCGTGACGACAAGTATCCTTTGGTTCCTATATTTTATCCGATTGGATCTGTGAGGCCTGAATTTTATATATAATTATATATTATTATATATTATGATTGAGTTGCCGCTCTTTTTTTTAATCACACAAGAATCCAGTTTAAAGAGATTTAAATTTGGATGGACTCAAAACTTTTAAGGTACACATCCTGAAACATTATTTATTTAAATGGTTTGAAATTATGACTCATTGGAAGTCTTTCTTTAATATGAAAATGGTAGAATACTCATATCTCTGATTTTCTTTGAATTGAGTATTTAATAAAATTTACTTACCGCTACTTTTCCTAGTAAATGACCCCATTGCCATTGCCATACCGAAAGTATTGCTTCTCTGCCGGCATCGACAACGAGAACATAACTTCCACCGTTCTGAAAAGACATAAATAATGCTATTGATTCGATAATTTTATTTTTCTTCTATAACTTAAGGAAAGTCGTGACGATTTGCCTAAGATTTTCTGAATTTCAATGAATTTGGATTATGACTGAAAATATTTGGGGTCGTCCCTATATTTCGTAACGTTTTTAGGAAGGCGTGAACAAAATTATTTTTTGAAATCTGTTTTTGAGCTACAGTACCGGCGGAAATTATCTACACGCTTGTTTTTTAAATGTTTGCTAAAGTCCCTTGATTTTTATAATATTAAGATGAAAAGTTGTGCCACCTAATACCGCGAAAGAAAGAAAATAATTATAATTTTTTCAGTCATTTGGTTCATGTTTATAATTTTTTCCGTAGATTCTTGTCTAGGGTCAAAAGTTTAAAAAATTATTATTTATCAGATCACATTTAAACCAAGTTTAGTAATATTTATGAAAATATTATTTTATGTTTTTTTAAATCATGTGGCGAGTACAATCATTATTTGAAATTTTGCGACTTTCTTGCACTAAGTACAGTGTAGGAAAAAAATTCTAAAAATATCTTTATAAGTTAGCAAGATGCGACGGACGCTTGCCTCTAAAATAAGCCTGAGAACTTTGAAAAATGTTTACGATTTCCAGAGTTATTCTAATTTTTCGAAAACATCAAAATTTGAAGTTTGTTTGCAATATCTTTTTATAAAGTTGATATTTTGCCTTCAATTTGGGCTTATTAGATGCATAATTTCATTATCTTTCGTAATTTTTAAATCATTTTTGATCTGAATCTTTAAATAATGTTTTAGATAAGGTTTTTAACAAATAAATAACTGATTTTGAAAAAATGTTCATAAGTTCCAATCTAATTTTGACCATTAAACATCTTGTGAGGAAAAAACTCATGTTAAAATTATAAATATTAAGATTATCAAGCATTTGTAAGAGTTGAGAAGAAACCCATGATTAAAAAAACTTTAGCTATTAATTTTCCCCATCACAAAAGGGTTAAATGTTTTTAAAGTTTAAAAAATTACATCCATAGGTTAAAAAAGTATTGCGAATTTTTTATGTGTAAAGTTTTTGATAAAAAATAATAATGTAAAATCATATTTTAGAAAAAATAATATTTGAGTAGGTTAGCATTTTTTTAATTATCAACAAAAATTAATTTTTTTTTGTATTTAGTTAATGGGATACTTATTTACTATTTTTCAAAGTATTTTCCATAGAATTAGTTTTGTTTGAATGGAAGAAACACAGCACTATTTCCTTGGACCTGAATTTTTTTTTTAACTTAGTTCTTAGGCTACTACTAAATAGTAAAAAAGAAATGCAAAATTAGCATAATTAAAATTTGTAAGGTTTCTGAAATAGAAACGAGAAAGTATGTGTGAAAGACATTTATTTTAAGTTTGAAATAAGTTTTCAATTAACAAAATCCAAAGATAAGTAATATTTTTGTTGATATTTCAAAACATTCTTAAACAAAAATTATTTTTTTAGAATATGATTTTAAATTATTATATTCTATCGAAAACTGTATCGTCCAAACAAGCGATAGGTAATGAACGGACGACCCCTTTAAGCAAAATGTACATTATTCTCTGGCTATCCTGAAATTCCCTTAATTTAAGCAGATTTCTAGAATTCGAAAATAATTTGAGTTGAAAATTTTTAAATGCTACGAGAAAACAAGAATTTAAAATATCAAATTTAAAAAATAAAATTACAATTAATTTTACAAAATTTCTGTGTAATTTATAAGAATATAATATGATGATTTACCAGTTGTGAAAAAGCGAGAGCAGAAACGCCCATTTGAAATTCTGTCATTCCAAAAACGTAAAGGGTGAGGAGAGTTTCGGTTGACCAAATACGAACATGTGGTTGTGCTTTTCTATGCCTTCCGGCTCTTTGACCGGAAGCTACTAATTCTCTGCTAGGATGGACCTGAAAAATAAAAAAAGTTTAAGTTCTTGAATAAATATGTATTCAAGCAAAAATTAATTTCGTGAACTTATCTATTACGATAAGCGTTGAAAAAAAAGAAATCCAAATCTAAACTTGCATTTCAATTTTTTTGTTCTATTTGGGTTAAAAATGAACCATGTGGAAGAAGAAATGAATCGGATAATATTTAGAGATCGCTCACCGCGAATTTGTCTGCTTTTACAGAAAATTAAATTTTTCTCGAAAACGGAAAAACATAACGCAAAATTATATAGAACATAGAGGATGCAGCTCATTAAAATGAGTATTTTTTATTATAAGGCTTTTGATAATTATGCATTCTTAAGGAGATATGCAAAGAAAATTGTTATAAAGAAGCGTTCGTCATAACCAATTTATAAGAAACAGCGATTTTACATGTTTATAAGAATTGTTTTTTAAGAAACTAAAAATAATTTAAATGTATTTCCTCAAGGGGGTATTTCCATTTGACCGAGCTTTTTTCAGGCGTTTTTCAAAAATCTATAAAAAATACAATTGTTAATATTTTTGAATGGAAGTATTTTTATATTTTTAAGCAGATCTTAAACTAAACAAATACATGGTTAACAATTAGACAAAAAAATAATAGGGGGCGCTGTAGAATTTCAAAAATGTGTCCCGGAAACGACACCCTCACTTGGCTGACATGATTCAGCTGCTCCAGGTTATTCCAAACAAAAAAATCGAAGAGATTCTTAAAATATACGAGTACGGCTATAGCCGGGACTATAACAAATCAAAGATATTGAAAATTGACAAAATGGCGCCCATTTGAAATTTTGTTTGCGAATTTTGACTTTTTTGGGGGTAGTTTTTGACTTGCTAAAAATTGCAAAATCATTATTTTTTATTTATTCTAGTTCGGGCTACAGGCAAACATCTGCTAAATATATCCTCCAAATTTGAGCTTAATCGGTCTAGTGGTTTTGACGGAATCATGTCAGCCATTTAAAAAAATCGTGTTTGGAGAAAAACGACTTGCTCAACATGTAGCGTGACACTGGAAATTCAGACCTAACACTGAAAGTTTTGACTAGACTTTGGATACAAAATCTATAAATGCTTTCGGAACATCGTATTGGGGAAGGAAAACCTATTTGAGAGGAACAATGACTCTATTATACACATTTATGACCTGCCTGCGGTCACAGCCGAGGCGGCCCTCCACCGCGTGCGGCTGAGTACTCTCCGCTCTGCGCAGTTGACCCTGCTGCAGCTTCGTTAAAAAGTCCGAACCAAACAAATTCCTTTGCTTACAAATTCCACATACTATATACTATCAAAGAATCAACAAAAAAATCGAATTTTTGGTCCGGTCAAATAGAAATACCCCCTTAAGTATGCATAATTATTAAAAAACCTATGAAAAAAATACGCATTTTAATGAGACGCATCTTTTACCTTGTGTATAATTTTGCGTTATGATCTGCCATTTTTCCGGAAAAATTAATTTTTATGTAAAAAAGTCAAATTCGCGATGAGCGACCTCTAAATATTATCCGATTTATTACTCTTTCTATGCGGTTCATTTTTAACGAAGAAGGAACAAAAAATCGAAAATGCAAGTTGAGACTCGAGATTCCGGTTTTTTAATGCGATATAAAAGCGATTTTATAGAAAAAATATTTTGGCAGTATTAAAAGGTAGATTTTTGATAGTTTCTTGTTGTAAATTTGAAGTACCTCCATGCAGGTGATATCCTCAGTGTGGCCAACGTAATGTCGTTGAGCATTTTCTTCCCTATCAAAGAGAACAGCAACGGCAGAAACGTAATAAAGAAGTTCTCCACTTGGCAGTACCCAGAGATTTCTGCGGGTATCGGTTCCCCGATACCCGTAAACCCATTCTAATTGTAATTTTTTATCCGGTGGTGAATTATCGACAGGTGCAAGGTGTGCTGGTGGATAAAAAGATCGCCTTAAACCTCTAATTGTCACCCTCGCTGGTTCTTCGCGCAGTACTTCTACAACACTATAGTCTGCAATAAAAAAGTCTATTGATTAGAATTATTACTGATAGATTCAAAAACTCTTTTATATATAACACATTCATGAATACAGCCGTTTTTTATGTATGCAGAACGGACCTGAAGTTCCCATTTTCAGCTCATAGATATGTGATGGCCATTACATATCCATGCATTTGTTATATAAAATATAGCATGAATCATGGGAGAGAGGGACTTTATTGACTTGTTATTTTTTCAGTACTCGTCTTCGGCTCGTACTTAAAAGATAAATAGTATAGCTGTGTCGGTACGGGGCCACTTACCGACCGATGGTAATTACCTGATGTCGTTAACTTAGCATAGAACAGAACTTTTCTCGGTCGGTAAGTGGCCACGTAGCCATACTATTAAAATAAACTCGTTAATCCTCCCTCTTCTCCCCCTTTTATTTTATTTTCTTTTTACTTTATTTTCTTCTCCCTCTTTTTATTTCTAATTTCCTTTACTAGTTTTGAATACATTTGCTCTTTTTTTAAATTTTCAGATACAAATAGAAATTTGTTAAACATGTGACCGTTTAATTTGCAGTCCACTGTAATTTTGATATCAGGCTTCACACTCTTTCCCCTATTTCCCTAATACCCACTTTTAAAGAATTCCTCTTTTTTCCCTGTTTACAGGAAACTTACCCTTTTTCTCTTTTTTTCGCCTGAATACGAACTGAATTATTAGAACTCAATATGAAAATCCGACTATTTTTAGTTGAAACTTAATTATTTTTTGCTGAAATGTCTACTATTATGTTTTTGACCCAGTATTTATCTCTATTGCTTAAAAATTCTACTATTTTGCTGAAAATTTAATTATTGTGTCGAAAATTAAAATATTTGGTTTAAAAATCATCCTTTTGGATTAAAAATTGAACTATTTGGTTACAAATGTAACAGTTTTTGGTTGAAGTTTAATCATTTTTGTTTGAACATTCGATCATTTGGTCGAAAATTCAATTGTTTTGTTGTGCATTGGTCTCTTTGAATAGAAAATACGTCCTTTTGGGTTAAAAATTCGTCTTTTTTGGTAGGAAAGTCAGTTTCTGTGTGTCAAATTAATCTTTCTTGGTTTAGAATTAACTTTGTTGTTGAAAATTAATCTGTTTTGGTTGACGATTCAACTATTTTCTTGAAAATTCGTATTATAGGTTGAATTCAACTGTTTTACTAAATTAAAAATTAAAATCTTTTTTGGTTGCAAATTCAAGTATTATATTTTTGGTTGAAGATTTATCTTTTTTAGTTGAAAATTCATGTATTTCGTTAATAGTTTGTCTTTTTTAGTAGAAATTAATGTTCTTGGTTGAAAATTCAAGTATACTTGGTTGAAGGTCTAACTATTTTGTTAAAAATTAATGTTGGTAGAAGATTCATCACTTTGGTTAAATTTAACTGTTTTTGATTTAAAAGAACAATCTTTATTGGTTGAAATATCAACTACTACATTTTTCGTTGCGAATTGATCTTTTTTGCTTGGAAGTTCAACTATACTTGGTTGAATGTGGAAATATTTTTCAAAATTCATTTTATTGGTTGAAGATTCATCATTTCAGTTGAAAATGTATGTCTTCGCTTAAAAATTCGTCTTTTTGGTAGAAAATTAATCTTTTTAACTGAAAATTTAACTATTCCGTTTTTGGTTGAAAATATATCTTTTTTTAGTTTAAAATTGAACTATTTTGTTGAAAATTCAACAATACTTGGTTGAAAGTTGATCTACCGTATTAAAATTTTTTCTTTATCAAAATTCATCTCTTTGGTTAGAAGATTAGTTATTTTATTGAAAATTTGTTTCCTGTTGAATTCAATATGGTACCTGTATTAATTCTATTTTAAAGAACTTATTCTCTTATTATTTTTCTATTTGCGTGAAAAATACCCTATTTGCCCTGTAATTCGTACTAAAAACCAAGAAATTTAAAAAAAATTTAATTGAAAAATTGAAAATATTGCATATATTTAAGATTTTAGTTGCTGCAAGCAATTGGGAAAGGAGACACCGAAAAATTCGAACACAAACACCTAAATTATTAAAATGATTAAATTTGAAGAAAATTATGTACTTTATCTTGTTATTCTAGAAATTTTAGTAAAACTTTATTACTTCAAATTTACAATTATATTCCAAGTTTCTAGAGAAATGAAGTGAAAAGTTTGGGCTTGTTCAATTTAGAACTTTCAAATTGGGGTTCTTTCAGAATAGATGATTTTATAATCTGGATGTTAAAAATGTTTAATTCGAGAACATTACAAATTTTTGAATTTTAAACGCATTCAAAAGAAAGTTAAAACTGTATAATGTTTCTAAAAATCTAGAATCTAGTTTATATTATTTTTAATTGTCTGAAGAACCTGGAAAAGGCCTAGAAATTTTAATTTTGTAGCAACCTGGAAGTAGAAAATATCCGCCTGTAGTCAGGCATCAATTCTGAAAACTTTTAAAAACTTTTTATCTGTAGAAGCTCATTAAGGTAGTTTTCTTGCCAAAAATCAAATCGCTGGCAAAATAGTTTTTCTATGATTTTAAGAATTAAAGAATATCACTGATAATGTCCTTTCAAATGAAAAACATTATTTTTAATGGAAAAATTGTAAAGCTTAAAAAAAGGTATTTTAACAACGTTTTTTGCAATTGAATTTTTTCTTACTATCGCTTCTCACAAATTTTTGAAAAATGGTTGAATTTTCATATATGATGGTTCAAATAATGAAACAATTAAAAACAAAACCGTTTTTAACAAATAAATATATTGGAAGATTATTTACTTATTTAAAAAATTGGAAACAGTACAGTTATAGGGAATTTTTTCTTCAAAAAAATAAGCCATGATACATTAAAATTTAAATATTTTTTAAAAATAATTAAGGAGTACGGGTAAAAAAAATTCAATTAGAAAAACTATTGTTAAAATAATTATGTTTCGTAAGTTTTAATCTTCTTCCATAAAAGAGAATGTTTTTTCATTCATAAGACGCGATCCATAATAATTTCAATTCCTAAAATCATAGAAAACTGTTTTCTTCCAGAGGCCTGATTTTTGCAGTAACTACCATGGCGAAATTAGAGCCGAATATTCATGATAAAATAAAATTTGTTAAAATTGTTTCTCTTACCATTGATTCGTACTACTTCCGATTCAGGGGCGTACAATGCACGAGGTCTGCTCTTGCTTCGGGCCCTCCTTTGTCGGCTTATATCCTCAACAACCGTAGGTGGTCCACGAGACCTGGCCCGCCTCGCCGGGGAACCCAGGGCCGTACCCATTCCGGTCCCTAATCCAGTCCCCAAATAAAACGTATCTACGTCGGCGAATTCGTTTCTTAATTGCGAGAAACTCCGCACCTGCGTCAAGGACAAAAAAGCAATCAACGTCGATCCAGGGTGGCCACAAAACTTTATTTTCAAAATTCCTTCACTTTTCCCTGATTTTTCCCTTACTAATTCTCATTTTCTCTGACTACTAATATTTAAGGACCAAAATCCTAATCTTTTAACATTTTTAATATAGAATCTTTTATAAATGGATTGCGACAATTTTATATTTAAATGTATAAATTTTTAATTTATCATTCTCAGGGCTGTCACAGCCTAATTCACATTTAGAAAGTGAAAAAGTGACTTATTTAAATCGAAAAAGTAATCAAAAGTTTGTTATTTCTTATCCAAAAAGTGACTAAAAGTAACTAATTAGCATTAATAATGTGACTAAATGTGCTTTTAAATTTTTAAAGAATTCAATGTAATTTACTAGAATTCCAGGTAAAATTTAAATAATTGAGGACAAATTTATAAGGCTTCAAGATAATTCGAGTTAAATTCAAAAGAATTCGATTGAAATGGAAGGAAATCAAAACATTCCATTCATTTCAGCAAAATTAGAGGGAATTTAGAGGAATTTAAGGGAACTGAGAAAAATTCGATGATATTTCTAAAAATTTAAGGCGAATTAAAAAAAAAAGCTAGTTAATTGAAAACAAATTAAAGTGAATTGAAAACAAATTCAAGTAAATTGAAAACAAATTCAAGTGATTTGAAAAAAATGCATTGACTTCAGTATGTTTAAAATGAGTTTAGGAGAATTCAAGAGAATTCAAAAGAATTTCAAAGAATTCAGGATAAATTAATAAGAATTCAGAACAGATTACAAATGAATTAAAATAAATTGCAAAAAATATTTGAAAATCTCTAGAAAAAACTTTGAAACCCATAAACATATATTATAAAATCCCGTGAAATTACATGAAATCTGATATTTCCCGAAATCTTGTAAAATTCATTAAAATACCTTGAAAACTTTCAAAATCCTTTAAAATCATTCAAATCCTCGGAAATCTGATAAAACCCCTTGGTATCTTTAAAAATATTCTAAAACCTTACAAGTACTATAAAATGGTTTCATACCTTCCGAAAATCTAGGAAATTCTTTAAAACCCTATGAATTTGGTTAAATCCCTTGACATAATTCAAATCTTTGAAAGTTCCTCGAAATTTTTTTATAATTTCAAAATTCAATTGAATCTTTTAAAATACCTTAAAATATTTCAAATCCTTTGAAATCTTTCGCAATCCGTTGAAATCTTTTGAATTCCTTGGAACTTTTCAAACCTCTTGAAAATTCTTTGAAAATTCCAAAAATACCCCTAAATCCTTCAAATCTGTTAAAATCCCTTCAAATGATTGAAATCCGTTAAAAAATTCTTGTAATTTTTCAAAATACCCTGTAATATCTAAAAAGTGATTTGAGAAACAAAAGTGACAAAGTGAATGTGCGGCAGCCCTGATTATTCATGGCAGTTATTTAAAGTGCTTCTTAAGGAAATTCCCTGACTTTTGCAATTTTTTTAAATCCCTGATTTTACCCTGACTTTCCTTGACCCACAAAATTCCCTGACTTTTCCCTGACCTGCGGCCCACACTGCGATCAAATGTAGCCCTTTCGAAATCAAATTATATTAAAGGAGACATTGTAGGGCGCGACGTGGGCGTGTGATTTTCATTATTTTCAAAGACTCGGGAAAATTGGTTGATTTGAAATTCATATGCGGTCGTGACCTGAAAGACGGATCTCTGACCTTTTTCTTGAGGGTGCCCTAGTTGCGCATACCTGCGGGTGAATATTTGTATAATCGTCTTGTTTTAATAGAAAAGGGAGAAAAGGGACTTTCTTAAAACGAGGCCGAGGATGAAATTTCCATGATGTTAGAAGAAATCGCGACATGTAAAAGATAAAACAAACACGATCTGGAAAGGAAATCACATCGTGGTCAAAGTCACATCCATCATCGGAGTCGGAAGTAGACAGTGGCCTTGAATGTAGAATTTTTTGTGATTTTAATCGTAATAAATTGCTGAGTTGAAGAGACAAACAGGGATTTAATTACAGGAATTCTGATAAGAATCAACATATTTACTTTTCCAGTCTTTCTTTGAATTATTATAGGCTGAAAAAAGGAAATATATATTGCCTTTTAAATGTTACGTTTTATTTGTTTCTATATTTCTATCTTCAAAATTTATTAACGTATGGGGTGGGTCGAAAATAACAAATTCTCGGATTTGAATTCGCTAAAACGCGAAAAAGTAGCCTATTGGGATCCTAGAAAAGTGTGATTAATTTGGAATCGATAGACAGGCAGCTTCTTTACCCGCGCTCAAAAAAAGTATTGAAACAAAATTTGGAAACTTTCCACTGATAAAAATGCAATAGAAAAAAATGGTCAAGACCCAGGAATCGAAATTGGAAATACAGTGAATTTAAACAATTTTTATTTTCGTATTTAATGTAATCATCTTTATAACTTAAGGTTTAAACATTTTTCCGACCTTATGTGGGGTTTTTTAGCATAGAAATACACTAGGAAAAAATCGAAAATAATTTTATTACATACCAAATTCCAAATTTGGAAAATTTGCTGCAATTATAATTTCGACTTCTGGATCTTGTCGATTTTTATTCGAGTGTATTTTTATCCTAAACCACAAGTTATAAAGATGATTTCATTAAATACCAAATTTAAAAGTTCGCTGTATTTCCAATTTTGATTTTGTCACTGGAAAGTTTTCAAGTACCTGAAAAAATTCTTCTCCTATTTACACAGGTGTCCAGAATTTTGTCCGAAAACAGGAGTGAATTAAATAGGAATTATCCTTTAGAAAGTAATTGATTAAAATCGACAATAATTTGGCAGAAGTGTAAAAAAATGCGAACCCAAGTTTATAGAATTTGCAAACTATCTTTTACAAAAAAAATTACTCTTAACATTCATTAACTGTATCCTTTATCCTGAAAATACTAACTTTTCACAATTTTCAAGGGAATTAAAAT
>CAKNYM010053158.1:298386-324964 GCA_932195095.1 Andricus curvator | reverse complement strand
AATCGTACCATTACTTTCAAATAATTGGAAAATTTGTTAAACAGAAACATAACTATTATCATTCACGAACTGTGTCATTCATCCTGAAAAATAATAATTTTTCATGACTTATCGGGGGAAAAAGTTTATTCAAATAATTAAACATTAGTTTTATAATACTCAAAAAGTTCTGTGTTATCGAATAATAATCATTCATGCCAAACAAAGTTTTGAAAAAGTCGTCTTAGGCATGCATTTTACATAAAACGGCTATTTTTTACTTTTTGAGATATTTTCCGGGCAAAAACCAAGGAATTAACGGGGAGGGGGCAAAATTAAAAATGATTGAATGGAACTTATTCCTTGAAAATTACTTAAGACGTGACTAAACTTTAATCCATAAAAAGTTGATTTTGTTTCCATTTTTTTTAAAACTGAGCTTTTATCATTAAAAATATCATTATCGATTCAAGATAAAAAAACGAAATTTCTTTTTTCGAGTACCTCATAAAATGGAGGGAATTGATCGTTTCTCTCTAGCAAAAAACAAACTTTTTTGGACCATCCTAATGTACACAATGAAAGGGGAAAGTCACGCGTGTTCTCCCAGTGATCTGAAAAGATCATGCGTGTGAACTTAGCCCCCCACTTTCAAAATTTCGAATTTTTTTTAGAGTTCTGACATCCTTTTGAATAGTTCTACAGTTGCTGATAACTTTCAAAAATAGTTCCGGCGTATAAATACTCTAGAAATGGATTTTTTAAAATTGGGAGCTAATTTCACGTTCCCCCGCACTTTTCGAAAAATGAAGTTTTTTTAGAGTTCTGGGTAGATTTAGCATAGTTCTAGAGTTCCTGATACTTATTGAAAATAGTTCCCAAGAATTAGACCCAAAAAAATTTTGTCAAAAAATAGAGCCAGCCCCCCACTTTTAAAAAAATTACAGAGAAATTTTTCGAAAGAGTTCCAGGAGTTCTGATCAGAGTACTGGTAGCCCCCTGAATAGTACTACAAAAAAGTCTGATAACATTTTTCGGTGAACTAAAATCCAAAAACCTACCACATTTTACACATATCCAACAAATTTTAACAATACAAATTTTGAGAGTTCCAGGAGTTCTGATATCCCCCGGAATAGTATAACAAAAAGTCTAATAAAATTTTTCGATAAACTCAAAATCCAAAAACCTACAACGCTTTACACATACTCCACAAATTTTGAAATTAAAAATTGTTAGAGTTCCAGGAGTTCCGAGCAGAGTTCTGGTAGCCTCCTGAATAGTACAACAAAAAAGTCTAATAACATTTTTCGGTAAACTTAAAATCCAAAAACCTATATCACTTTACACATACCCAACAAATTTTGAAATTAAAAATTTTGAGAGTTTCAGGAGTTCTGAATTCTGAAACACGAACTCTGATCAGAACTCCTGGAACTCTCAAAATTTATAATTTCAAAATTTCTGGGTATGTGTAAAGTATTGTAGGTTTTTGGATTTTAAGCTTACCGAAAAATGTTATTGGACTTTTTTGTAGTACTATTCAGGGGGCTTCCAAAACTCTGATCAGAACTCCTGGAACTCTCAAAATTTTCAATTAAAAAAAATTTGTTGGGTATGTCTAAAGTGTTGTAGGTTTTTGGATTTTGAGTTTATCGAAAAATTTTATTAAAATTTTTGTTAGAACTATTCCGGGGGATATATATAAAATTTTCAATTTTAAAATTTGTTGGGTATTTGTAAAGTGTTGTAAGTTTTTGGATTTTAAGTTTACCGAAAAATGTTGTTAGACTATTTTGTAGTACTATTCAGGAGGCTACCAGAACTTTGATCAGAACTCCTGGAACTCTTTCGAAAAATTTCTCTGTAATTTTGGGACTTTCGAAATTGTGTAACTTTCGAGTTTTCAAGTATTTCGAAATTATTTTGTTATAGAACTCTAGAACTCTTTTGGAAATACAGGAATATTGAAGAAAAAGTTGATTTTTTTTTTAAAGTGGGGGGTTGGTTCTATTTTTTGAAAATTTTTTTTGGATTTAATTTTTGGAAACTATTTTCAACAAGTATCAGGAACTCTAGAAATATTCTAAATCTACCCAGAACTCTGCTAAAAACTTCATTTTTCGAAAAGTGCGGGGAAACGTGAACTTAGCCCCCAATTTTGAAAAATCCATTTTTAGAGTATTTATACACCGGAACTATTTTTAAAAGTTATCAGGAACTGTAGAACTATTCAAAAGGATGTCGGAACTGTGAAAAAAATTCGAAATTTTGAAAGTGGGGGGCTAAGTTCACACGCATGAAAAGATCGATCAATATTTTTGGGACCCTGGATTTCAAGTTCCACACGTTTTATCAGTTATTTATGCAAAGGAAAGACGCGCGCGCGTGGCATCGTTCTTATAAAATCTCTTTGAATAATGCTTGTCCATAAATATGCATAGGTAACTAAAGGGTGAGGGAAGGGATGGCAGAAATCGCGTTCTTAGGAACGAAACGAAGCGTGACGATCGGGGTCGACTTCATTCGAAACGACAGAATAAGGTCGTACCCGCCCGAAGAAATTCTAAGACCCCTCCAATCGAGTATCTCATCCGCTGGGGAATTGATTTCATTGACAATAATATCTACCTCACGAATCAAATTCAATTTCCCGAAACGGGTAATTTACACTTTCTAAAACTAAATTTTATCTAGAGATCAAAATTGGGAATGAAGTATCGTAACGCGGGGCTAAGCGGGGAATGTGGGGTAAGTCGGGACACCCCTTTTCATTCAAAGAGAGCAGTACCAAGTCACGAAATGCAAAGATTTTATGTGCCCCACTTTACCCTATAGGCTCTCCACCCGTTTTTCAACTACAAAATTCAACCAGGGTGGCCGCAGGTCAGGGAAAACCTAGAAATCAGGGAAAAGTCAGTAAATTTTATTGGCCAGGGAAAGTCAAGGAATTTATCAAAGATTCTGCGTTAATTATGTTAGAAGATTAAGATTCTGGTCTTTGAATATTAATCGTCAGGGAAAATAACAAATTGGCCAGGAAAAAAAAGTGAATTTTGAAAATCAAGTTTTCCCTTATGTTTGCATTTCCTTTTTTTGCAGTTGATTCCACATTACGATTATACTTGAAGTTAAAAATTTTATTATTTGGTACCAAATTATCTTTTTTTGAAAATTCATATTTTGTTGCTGAAAATTCGTCTTTTTGGTTTCAAATTAATCTGTGTTGGCAGAAATTTCATATTTTTTGGATAAAAATGCAACTGTTTGGTTGAAAATTAGTCTTCTTTGGTTAAGGATTCAACTATTTTGTTGAAAATTCATCTTTTTCGAGTGAATTCAACAATTTTTTATTTAGAATTCAAATATTTTGTTGCTGAGGTATCTACTAAATTAGATTATTCGTTGAAAATTCACCTTTTTTGGTTGAAAATTGAACTAATTCATTGAAGGGATTTGAGAATAAAATCATTTTTTTGTTGAAGATTCATTATTTTAGTTGAAGATTCATCTCATTGGTTGCATTTGTTTGTTTGTTTTTAAATTAATTTTTCTATTAATGATGCATAATTTTAGTTGAAGGCTTATCTTTTTGGTTGAAAATTGATTTTTCTTAACTGAAAATTTAACTAATTTAATAAAAGTTGAACTAATTTGTTGAAACCGTATCTTTTTGGTTAAAGGTATATCGCTGGTTGAAAATTGAACTATTTTGTTGAAAACTCGTTTTTTTTTTTTTGGTTTCAAATTAATTTTTTAGCAGAAAATGTCATTTTTCCATTCTTGGTTGAAAATTGTTCTTTTTTGGTTGAAAATTCGTCTTTTTTGCTAGAAAACCAATCTTCTTTGGTTGAAAATTTAACTGTTTTACAGAAAATTCGTCTTTTTGCTTGAAAGTTCAACAATTTGGATGATTTTTTTTATTTGTTGACTTAAAAATGTTCATTTGTTAAAAATTGTTTTTTTTTTTTGTATGGGAAAATTCATCTCTATGGCTGAAAATTGATCTATTTCGTTGGAAATTAGTTTTGTTTTTACTACAAGTTTAACTTTTTCATTTTTGATGAATGATGTTATTTTGTCGACCAGGGTAATTAATTAATTAATTTTTCATGTTAAACATGATCGTTTTACTGGTCAAATAATTTTCTGGTTGAGGCAGATTTTTTCTCGTTTCACCAGAAAATTATTTGACCAGTAAATCGACAATGTTTAACATCAAAAATTAATTAATTTTTCATTTTTGGTTGAAGATTGATACTTTTTTAAGTTGAAAATTCATGCAATTTTTTGAAATTTCGTCTTTTTGATTTTAAAATTGATCTCTTTTCCTAGAAATTCCATCTGTTTTGGTTGAAATATCAACTATTACATTTCTTGTACAAAATTCATTTTTTTTTGTTTGAAAATTTAACTATTTAGTTAAAAATTTATCTACTTTGTTGAAAATTCAACTCCTTGGTTCAAATTTCAACTCTTTGCTTGAAAATGTAACTATTTGGTTAAAAATGCAACTGTTTTTGGTTGAAGTTTAACCTTTTTTTATTAAAAATTTGACCTTTTGGTTGAAAGTTTATCGTTGTAGGTTAAAAATTCAACATTTTGGTTACAAGTTTAACTATTTTGTTGAAAATTCGTTTCTTTTGCAGAAAATTTCAACTTCATGGTTCTAAATTCAACTGTTTGGTTAAAAACTAATTTGCTATTGAAAATTGGACTATTTCGTTCAAAAGTAATCTTTTTTGGTCGAAAGTTCGTCTATTTAGATTAAAAGTTTATCTTTTATGGTAGAAAACCCATCTCTTTTGGTTGCAATAAATAAATAAATTTGAAATTTATAAATTTAAATGTTAAATTTCATTGTTTCATTATAATGTTACAATATTAAAATATTGGTCTTTGAATATTAATGGTGAGGAAAAATTATAAATTTATCACGGAAAAATCAGGAAATTTTGAAAATGAAGTTTTTTCAGCCACCCAGATATAATATAATTCGCGAAATTCAAGATTTGGCTTGTCTCGCTTTCCCCTCTTTTGTCCCACTTAGCCCCATTTTATGGTAGTCGAAGATTCTTTGATTTAAGTTCAACATATATTTTTTAAATACACTCTTAACTTTCTGATTGAAAAATAGGTCGATCAAGCAAACTTTCTCATTGTCTTTGGATTTTGTTTTAAATTCGGGCAGTGAATTGTCTATTTAATCAAGTGGATTTGGAACGAACCTCTTGTCCTGAGACAGTAAACATTCTCTTGGCCCCGTTCATTTTGAGCACTTGGCCCAGATCCTCGAGCACTTCCTCGAATGGCTGAGACGTCCGAAGATTCAAGAGCACCCGACACTGCAATAAAACTCCGTGTGAATTTTAATTAATTTACACTTCGTGAATTATTATAAACATTCTTTCAAGAGTAGTAAATTTAAACCAAAAATTATTTTATAATTTTTTTTAGAAAAATCTTAGTTCTTTTTTTTTGTAATTTGGTACACATAAATGCATCTTTGATAACGTTTATAAAAAACTAGAAAATGCGGAATGTAAACTATTGATGAAAAAATTAAATAGGATTATCAAGTAAGTATAAAAAGGGGGTAATTAAGTAAACATTACTCAAATCCGAAAAGAGAATTGAGAAAGTAAGACTTACTTGAACCGTGTGATCGAGGTTGTTGACAATGCGAATGACGCGACCGGAAGAGGGTTTTCCACCCCCGGGAGGAGGTGCTTCCTCGGTGATAGACGCTTTCCTGCTAAGACTTGCCACCGCTGGGGTACTCCTACTTTGCCACACTCCGACTCCTGCACCCCCACCCAATCCGGTAGCGGCACCTCCGCCTCTGCTTGCACCCCCACCGGGGGTTGCATACCAGGTATTGCTCTTTTTGCCGTAACTTGCCGGCTGTAATATTAGAGCACATGTCTTCATTAGAAACAAATTTGAAATAATAAATATTGCTTTTATTCCATTTTTTTCAATAAAAATTAGGGGTGGATCGTGAATTATTTCTTCAAGGAATATTGAGGGTGTTAAAAAAAAAGATGCGTGTTTCCCTTCCGTGTCTTAAATAATAATTATTTGAAGGGCGGCACGACACCGGAAACTAAGGGGTCGTCCATATATTACATAACGCTTTTATGGACGATTTTTTACCCCCCCCATCCGCCCACCCCTTGTAACCCTGCCGTGAAGGTTAGACCATAACCCCCCACATTGTTACGTAGCATTTATTAATTTGATTTTTTCACTTTAAATATAACGTTTTTACTCTGCCAAGGAAAATAACTTCACGTAAGTTGGGGTATCCTAACAGAACAACCCCTGTCATTTCTTTTATATTTTAAAGTTTTGAGTTTTTAAATTTTGAAAAATTAGAAGTTTCTTTCTATGGGTGCAAAAATATTGTGAGTTTCTTATGTGTACAGTTTTCAATGCCAAATAGTCTTATAAAATCATATTTTGGAAAAAATAACTTTGATCAAGTTTTTTGGATTTGGTTAAGGGAAAACGTATTTCAAATTTTTTTAAACGCAGAGAAACTTATCTTTACGTTTCTAAATTAAAAAATCAAATTTGAGAACTTTTAATAATGCTAATTTTGCATTTTTGGACTATTTTGTAGTGAGTGAGTTAAAAAATTTGTTTACGTCCAAATAAATGATGGTGTGTTTTTTTTCTATTTAAACAGAACCTATAGAACTCCTTGGTGACCCTCTTTCTTTTTAAATCATGGGTTATCCTGATAGGATACCACAACTTTTCCAGATATGTGTCCCATAAATAGATTTCAAGAAATAATTTCTTTTCACTTCGTTGTACTCTCTTATAATATTTTACTACTTTTTATCAGTTTAAAGGAAAAATGAGAATTATATTTCTAAAGTATACATTTTTGAATAGAAAGTAAAAAAGTGTCATTTGAAAATGTTATCCGGATCTAAAATTGCCGTGCCATCCTTAACCTGTAAACTCAAATATACCCAGGGGTAAGAGTAAATTATACCCCTAGTATCAAATTAAATATCTGTTTAACTAGTGATAAAAAATGTATTTTTTTGGTTGGAAAACAAATTGGTAAATCAGGTTTTTCGTTCTGATAAAAATATTTGAAAACATTCTTATCCTCTGTTAGTTTGCAAAAAATGTGCATACTCTTTTTAAATTTTCTGTATAAAGATGACATTTTAAACATTTTTTATAATAATAATTCACCGTCCCTAAGTCATAATAATCTTTCTGCAATTGATTTTAAGAAAGAACCCCTTATTAAAATAAATCTCTGCTCTGGGAAAAATGTTTGGTTCGGACAACAAAACGATTCGTTTGCTATAGAAGATCATTTTTTTAGCAAGAGAATTTTGCTTCCTTCAACAAACCTTTTGTTGAAAAAAAAACAAGAATAAAAGTTCGATTTTTACTCGAGTTTTGGTTGAATTAACAAAAGTTTTGTTTGGTTTAACACAAGATTTGTATAGCAACTACATCGTTTTATTGTCCAATGAAACATTTTTCTCAGTGTGTATAAAGTTTCGACGTTGATTTTCATACAGGAAATCTGTAGTTTAGCTCCAAACGTTTGTAAAATGATTATTAAATTAAAAATTGAATGTAGATTGTAAATCATCTGATTGGCGAACAATAAAGGGCGAGAAACATTTCATACATGAGGGAAATATTTATTATTCATGCCTGCCGAACACAGGCACGCCGCAGTAGTAACGGAAGTTTTGGTCAGACTGCTATATAGTGTGTACGAGTTTCCCTTCAGTAGAAACAAACCATTTGGTCAGGCGTAAATCAGTAGTAGCAGTTTTTGAGAGCCAGACGCGCTCTTAACATTATTTCTGCATTTATTTTTTTTTAATTCTCGATATTAATTTTAAAAGTTGGTACTTATCATGTTAATTAATTTCTTGTTTAAATTGAAATCATTCTTGATTAATTAAAAAATTATTATTACTAATTTCAAAATTCAAAAAATAGGTACGAAGGAAAGTGAATGGATTCTTTTATGTTTAAAATTTTATTCCGTTAAAGAAATAATGTTTAGTTTTATATATATGAGAAATAACTAATCAAATTTCCAGAAATTCCAGAACCGCAGAACAGAAATTTCTCCTTTTGTATTTTTAAGGAATGTTCAAAATTGTTTAAATTTTCAAAAATAAATTGCCTTCCAACCTCCACATTTTCGTACCTATATTTTAAATTAAACTGGTATTATTATTATATTAAATATTATATTAAGTTAATATTATAAAACTTTATTAATATTATATAATATTAAACTCTTATATTATATATTAAACTCTTTCTCCTATTTCGCTCGTTTCCCATTTTTTAAAGTATTCCTCTTTTTCTCCTGTTTTCAAGAAACATCGCCTTTTCCCCTTTCTTGTTTTTTCACTTGAATGAGAACTAAATTAATAGAACCCAGTAGGAAAATTCAACTATTTTTGGTTGAAACTTAATTCTTTTTGGTTTTGAATTTGTCTCTTTTGGTTAAAAATTCTACTATTTCATTGAAATTTCAACTATTTTGTTCAAAAGTAATATTTTCTGTTGAAAATTCGTCTCTTTTTTTTGGAAGTTTAGCTATTTGGTTGTTAATGCAAGGGTTTGGTGATATATATATATATATATATTATAATTTAGCTATTCCGTTGAAAATTAATTTCTCTTGGTTTCAACTATTTTTTGTTGAAAATTCGTCTTTGTTCGAATTCAACTGTTTTTGATTGAAAAGAAAAATGTTTTTTGGTTGCAGATTCATCATTTCAGTTAAAAATTCTTCTCTTTGATTAACAAATTAACTATTTTGTTGAAAGTTTGTCTTTTTTGGTTGAATATTATACTACTTTACTAAAAATTTCACTTTTCCATTTTTGGTTGAAAATTGATCTTTTTTAGTTGAAAATTCAATTCTTTGGTTAAAAATCCATGAATTTTGTTGAAAGACCGTCTCCTCTGGTAGAAAATTATGGTAGAAAATTGATCTTTTTGGTTAAAAATGCAACTGTTTGGTTGAAAATCAATCTGTTTTGGTTTCGGATTCAATTATTTTATTGAATATTTGCCGTTTTGGTTGAATGCAACTGTTTTTGATTAAAAATTAAAATATTTTTTTGGTTAAAGTATTAACTATTGCACTTCTCTTTGAAAGTTCATTTCTATTAGTTTAAAACTCCACTACTTGGTTGAAAGTTGAACTACTTTGTTAAAAATGTATTTTTTTTTTGTTGAAGATTCAATTTAGTTGAAAACTCATCTCTTTGGTTCAAAAATCAACTATTTTGTTGAAAATTCGTATCATGTTGAATTCAGTATGGCACCTATAATAATTTTAATCAAAAGAATTTATTCCCCTATTATGCCCCTGTTTTTGTGAAAAATTACTCTATTTTCCCTGTAGAGCATATTGGACTATGAAGTCTGAATATGTTTTCTCGCACACGAATTTCACTAGAAACAAACGAATATCAACTTTTGTGAATTTATCGAATTAAATATTGAATTAATAATAAATAGCCTATAAAGTTCTTTTTTTTTAATTGAGTAACTCAGGAGTTATGGGAAGTTTGTTATTTTTCGAAAATCAAAAATTATTTCTTTTTAAATTAATTGGGGGAATACCTGCATCATTTCGGCCGGCAAGGATATAACTTCAAAGGAGTCGCTCATCAACACGATGAAGCTGTCGCAGGTATTTTGGATAAAATCGTCCTGAGAATCGCTGAAGTCCTCGGCGATACGGTCGACGAGGTCCGGCCCTGAGTCCGAACGGTACGAGGAACTCGGCGACTCAATGGTGAATGGGTCAACGAGACGAAAACGCTACCGGAAACCCCTAAGTTCAAGGGAATTTTGTCATGCTTTCAATTCAATTTTTTGAAATAAAAAATTAAATTAATAAAACTACAAATTAAATTAAAATAACAATACTCTAATATTCTATTATCAAAATCAAATAATACCTGATATTATTTGGCCATTTGTTTTAAAAAGTACTTTTGGTTTAAACAATTTTATTCCGAAATTTTTTGAATATTTTTTTAGTTTTCAGTACAGACTGACATTTAGGTTTCAGGAAAGATTTGAATTGCAGAGAACTTTAAAGAATTATCATACCACGCGATCGGAAACACATTTTGCCAAGATCTCGTGTTTTTCATGTGTAATCGTGCATAGCAAAAAAATTCTAGTATACTTATTACGTAGCGGGACAATTTACTAAGTGTGTCAATTTTTATGCAAAAACTTATGATCAGAAAATAAAACTCATGGTTTCATAATAATTTAGTCGTTACAAATTCTGAAGAAAAAATATTAGGATTATAAATTAATATATTTATGGTAGTTTTATTTATTATATCAAAAGAAAATTACCCTTTCGAGTACATTTTTTAGCACTTTTTTATAGAAAACATTGTCTCCAATTGCAAATATGTCTTACTTATTCCTGAAGTTAATTTATCACTCTCGAATTAATTTAAAATTACCTCATTTTTTATTTCATTCTCAACAAAAGACACTCTGGGACAAAAAATTAAAATGAAATTTTGACCATAGTGTCGACGACATTATCAATGATTTAGGAGGTTGTCAGCTTTGACGCTTTGGAAATAATGGGCGCAAAAAGCGAATGACGTCATCACATGTAGTTAACCCATTTCGCGTTCAAAGCTTCGGAGTCCATAAATTTACAACTGATGTAACATTCTTTCACTCTCTTACTTTTGCCATCAATTTCGCTTCTAAAAGCATCTTCAGATTTTTTTTTCGGTATAGTTAATAAGATTGAAATTTCCATGTCCAATTCAAAGCTATTTTTTTGTTATTGTTCAGAGTGTCTTCTGTTATTTTTATTATTAACCTAAATTTTATCATTTTTTTTACTTTATTGGACACTGGTACCACAAATTCTTTTATTGAATAAATTATTTAAAATTTAAATCATTTAATCACTCAAATTGACTTTTTAGATCATCTATTATTCGTTATTTATTTATCTCTCTCTAAAAGTCGTTTATTAGTTCTTAGTTAACATTTTATAAAACTAAGTATTTACTAAATCAAACATAATAATTTTTTTATTCAAAGGACTAAAATAACAGAAGTTAAATTAAATTTAAAAAAAATCGAAAAGTCGAAAAATTTTAATTCCAGAGACTCACCAACAAATAATTTGTTTAAGTCTATAGTCGCGCACTCGCGTACGCATTGACAAACACGATCACATAATTTAGCCGAGACAACTTTCCCGCGATGATCGGCGTGGGAAAGTCGAAGCCGCGATACAAAAAAATGGAGGGTTGTCTAAAAATGGTAAAAAGCCGATGATGGTTTTTTATCACAGAAAAAGGAAAAATGGGTGGATGCTGTTGGTGGGAGCCAAGCACCAAGTATTGTGCACACGATGGCTCTCAATCGACTACTGGGGGAGCGCAACCAACTCCTTAGGATCCTTAGGACCTGTGCTAAGACCTAGTAAATCCCCACCAACCCCCTTGCAGTGAACTCAAGGCCAGCCGCAGCTCCAGGGCTGGTATTGGGGGACCTCACCGATACTGTATGCTAATCGAGACAATGCACCTTTCTTCAATTTGAGCTCGATGCACAGAAAAAAGTTTCTTTTTTGGTTTAAGGCTGGATGTAGGACCACTTTTTGTCTTAAAACAAAAATGGAACCGAAACCTATTTTTTGTCTTGCTCGATGCACATAAAAGTCTTATTTAATTGTTAGGTCTTGATTTTGATAGACCTTAAATTAAGTCTATTTTTTTAGTTTAATGTTACATATGGGACACTTTTTGTCTTGAAGCAATAACTGAAACCTACATCTATTTTTTGTCTTTCTTGATGCACAGAAAAGTCTCACTTTTCTTATGTCGTAATTTTGAAACCCCTTAAATTAAC
The DNA here is from genome assembly GCA_932195095.1 of Andricus curvator. Taxonomy (NCBI): domain Eukaryota; kingdom Metazoa; phylum Arthropoda; class Insecta; order Hymenoptera; family Cynipidae; genus Andricus; species Andricus curvator. Next base: position 313,066 of record CAKNYM010053158.1, on the reverse strand, counting down.
CCTATATTTTGGTTTAAAACTTTATTAAGGTCCACTTTTTGTCTTTAAACAAAACTGGACTCTAAGCATTTTTTTAAACTCCATGCAAAGGAACAATCATTACTTTTCTTATGGCTTATTTTTGATACACCTTAAATTGAGTTTATTTTTTGGCTTAAGGCTTGATTTAGGGCCAATTTTTGTCTCAAAACAAAAGCTGTACCCTAAATCTATTTTTTGTCTTGCTCGATGCACAGAAAAGTCTTACCTTTATTATGTCTTAATTTGTATACACCTTAAATTAAGCCTATTCTTTGGGTTAAAACTTGATATAAACCCATCTTTTGTTTTAAAATAAAAAATGGAATCCCTAAGCCTATTTTTTTCGTGCGAAATGCACAGAAAAGTCTCACTTTTATTATGTCATCATTTTTATACACCTGAAATTAATCCTATTTTTTGGGGTTAATACTTGATTAAGGTCCCCTTTTTGTCTTAAACCCAAAAAATGGATCCTAAGCCTTTTTCTTTTTACTCGATGCAAAGAAAAAAGGATTACTTTTGTTATGGCTTATTTTTGATACACCTTAGATTAAGTTTATTTTTTGGTTTAAGGCTGGATTTAGGACCACTTTTTGTCTTAAAACAAAAAATGGAACCGAAACCTATTTTTTGTCTTGCTCGACGCACATAAAAGTCTTACTTAATTGTTAGGTCTTAATTTTGATAGACCTTAAATTAAGTCCATTTTTTATTTTAATGCTAGATATGGGACACTTTTTGTCTTAAAGCAATAACTGGAACCTAAATCTATTTTTTTCTTTCTTGATGCACAGAAAAGTCTCACTTTTCTTATGTCGTAATTTTGAAATCCCTTAAATTAACCCTATATTTTGGTTTAAAACTTTATTAAGATCCAGTTTTTGTCTTTAAACAAAACTGGACTCTAAACATTTTTCTTAACTTCATGCAAAGAAACAATCCTTACTTTTGTTATCGCTTATTTTTGATACACCTTAAATTGAGTTTATTTTTTGGTTTAAGGCTACATTTAGGGCCAATTTTTGTCTCAAAACAAAAGCTGTACCCTAAATCTATTTTTTGTTTTGCTCGATGCACAGAAAAGTCGTACCTTTATTATGTCTTAATTTTTATATACCTTAAATTAAGCCTATTCTTTGGGTTAAAACTTGATATAACCCATCTTTTGTTTTAAAATAAAAAAATTGGATGCCTAAGCCTATTTTGTGTCTTTGCACAAGACCCTCTTTCTTAAAAAAATTTATTTTCTCATTGGGTTTTTTATCGAATTATACGTCATAATTGATGAGGCCCCAAGAAGTAACGATGAAAAATTTAGAAGAAAAGTTATAAACGTTATCTCTTAATGATCAATGAAATTTCACTTAAAAGTGATATCACAGGAGAAAATGTTTGTTTTAAGTACGAGTGTCTAGTTTTAAGACAAAAATAGGTCCTAATCTAGCTTTAAGCTAAAAACTAAAAGCTTAATTTGAGATGTAAGAAATTTAGAGAGTAGATATAATATTGAAGAAGAGTTTAAACATTATGTTTCTTATATAAAACCAAGCGAAATTAAGGGACATTCTTCAACAAATTTTTTTATTGTCTCAACAAAACTTTTGATTATTTTAACAAGACTTTTGTTGACAGTGAATTTTTGTTTTTACCCGGAACAACTTAAACTGAATTTGTTAAAACTGTGCTTTTTAAAAGTGAAATCCCTGAAAATTGAATAATTCTTGACTAAGAAATTAATATCTTCTTGAAAAGTAATAAATTATGTCATTTCGGATTAAATTTTTCAATTCAATTAAAGATTTTCGAATTGAAAGATACTTCAGAATTAAGCAATTTGAAATTAAAGGCATTCAAGATTGTACAATTTAAAAACTAGGCACTTTAAAATTCAGAACAAAATTTTTTGAAGTAAAATCCGAGCTTAAATCTTAGACATTTTAAAATTAAGGCTTTAAAAGTTGAAAACTACCAAATTTAATTGATATTTACAATATTAAAGATAAAAATTTTTAGAATAAAACCTTTCAAAATTGGAAGAAATTTTAAATTAAATAAATTTTAAATAAATTTTGATACTGCTTTTTATATTGAAAATAGGTTTAAAGCTTTCAAATGTTCGGAGATCGAATTAATACATTAAAAAAGTGTGTATGCAAAAATCCAGTCTGAGGAACGTGAGAGAATGTCAGGAACATTCTTACTAGATAAAGTATAAATTAATTAAAATTTGATATTTTAAGGATTACTTAGGAAAAATTATTTTTTGAAGAATAAGAAAAACTCTTAACTCAGCCCGGATTTGAACCGGGAACGCCACTATACGTGAGTGTAGCTTTGCCTCAGCGCGTAATTGATCAACGCTCCACTCATGATAACACCCTTTATAAATGGTAATATCTTCCAGAAATTATTTAGATAAAATATATTAAAAATCACACATTTTTTCTGCCCATTTTAATTTTCTGGAGATTTTTTTGCCACTTCTTCAAGGTCGTAAAAAATTAATCTGAATTCCTATTTGACTTTTTCCCTCAATTTTTTTCTTTTAGCATATATGCGGATGGTTAAAAAACTTCGTATCAGATGGTTCTTCAGCTCTTGTAAGTCTACTTTTTATTGACTCAGTAAATTTTCATATTCGATCTTCAATGTGACTATGTTTCGAGATACTTTGTATGCGGAGGTGTCGGTTTAAGGGAGTTCAATTTGATCGAACGAGCCATTTTAAAAAGGCCATAACTGCATGATAGTTGACTTTGAAATGGAAAAAAGATTGATTAATAGGAAAGTCAGGAACTTTAAATCATTAAGAGGCCAGGAATATTTATAAGAAAAAGTGATCTATACATTTTTATGTTCGTGACCATTAGACCTTTTACCTTCTAATATCACAGGGTGGCCGTAGGTCAGGTAAAATCTGGAAATCATGGAAAAGTCAGGAAATTTGAAAAAAAATCCTGCAAATAACTATCAGGTATACAAAATTAAAAATTTTAATTTGTAATTGTTTTATTTTTATTTATTTGAATTATTTTAAATGAAGAAAATTAGTTTTTTTTTATTTTTTAAAATTTGGTGAAGGAAATATTTGGGAATTTTCAAATAAAATGTTGCGGACACCCTGGAATAATCATATTCTTGTAAGTTCTATTTCTTTTTTTGCACTTGCCTTCATCTAACGATTATATTTTTAGTTAAAAATGTTATTACTTGGTTCGAAACTGATCTTTTTGGCTGAAAATGTAACGGTTTTGTGGAAAATTCCTCTTTTTGAGTTGAAAATTCATATTTTGGTGTTGAAAATTCAATTGAAATCTTTCTTTGTTGAAAATTCAATTATTTTTTTGAAAATTCGACCTCTTGGTGTAAAATTTATCCGTTTTAGCAATTGTTTGGTTGAAAATTAATCTTCTTTGGTTAGGGATTCAATTATTTTGTTGAAAATTCGTCTTTTTTGGTTGAATTCAACTGTTTTTGATTTAGAATTAAAATATTTTGTTGTTGAAATACTTATGTACCAAGTTACATCATTCGTTAAAAACTCATCTTTTTCGGTTGAAATTTGAACTACTTGGTTGAAAGCACTATACAATTTTTTGTTTAAGATTCACCATTTTAGTAGAAGATTCATCTTTTTAATTGAAAAAATTATTATTTTTTTCAACTGAAAATGTAAGTAATTGTGTAAAAGTCGAAATACTATCTTAAAAATGTTTTTTTTTTGTTTTGTTGAAAGTTCATCTCTTTGGGTAAAAATATATCTATTTTGTTGAAAATTTGATTTATTTTTGGTTTACAATTAATTTTTTTAGCTGAAAATGTGAATTTTCCATTTTTTGTTGAAAATGGATCTTTTTTGGTTAAAAATTCGTATTTTTTGGTAGAAAACTAATCTTCTTGTTTCGTAATTCATAATTTCGTTTCAAAAATGCAATTGTTTTACGGAAAATTAGTCTTCTGAATTGAAAGATCAACAAAATGGATGATTTTTTTTTCTTTTTGAAAATTAATTTTTATTTTTGGAAATTTGTCTTTTCCATTTTTGGTTGAAAATTGATCTTTTCAGGTTTAAAAGTCAATTAGTTGTTTGACAATACAACTGTTGTTGGTTGAAGTTTAATCTCTTTTATTATTTTGTTGAAAATGCAAGTCTTCCGTTAAAAAATCATCTTTTTGGTAGAAATAAATAAATCTATTTTTTTAAATTTTAATATGAAAGTTAATTGTTTTATTCCGTTTATAAAACATTCAATGCTAAAAATAGTACAAGATGAAAATGTTGGGCTGTGAATATTAATGGTTAGAGAAAGTGAAAAATTGAAATTTGAAATTAAATCGCAAGGTTAAAGAAGGAAGACCAATAATTTTCTTCTGAAATCGTTGATTAGTTGATGGATCCTAAGTAATGGGTTTTCGTTAAATACCGGTGTTTGCAAATCGGAAACGAGCTTTAGAGCTTAAAATGGAAGTGCTAAAAAGGGGCCGAGGCCTGCTTAAAAAATTTGATGGCTCATATCGGCTTCGCCCAGGTTTCGGTCAATTAGCCTAATGGCACCCTTTCCACTTTGAAATCAGGGTTGTTCGAATGAACCAAGAATTCGCGCGACCTAATGGACCTATATGGTCAATATCGACTTATGTTTTACCAACACGCATGGAATCTGAAGGCTATCTACTGAATGCCAGGAATTTTATGGTCTAAGTGCATTCCTAGTTTCCTAATCACCTTTTTTTACTAAATATTTTCCATTTCTCAAATATTTCTCATTCTTAAGCGTGTAATTACTCTTTGTCAGTATAATGATTCAACTAAATAATTCAAATATTAAGTATTGAGAACTGCACTGTGATAATATTTGGTCCGGACAGAAAAATAATTTTGCTGTCTTCGTATGGCTTATAGAAATTAGATTAGAGAAATTTCATTTTTTAAGAAATAAAAAAGGCAGGATTGAATCAACAGTGTCCACTTGCATCAGTTGTCGAGGATCGACAAATATTTTTGATTTTAGTGATTTATAATAAACATTAAGATAAACTCAATTTTATAATAATGCCGTTAGTATAAACTACAAACTCTAAAAATCTGCATATTTTTAGAAAAACAATTCATTCCGAATTTAATATCTATAAATAGAGTACGATAATTGGCAAGAATCAAACGTTTTTTTAAATAAGTAAATTAATTTAAAAAAGTGAACTTAATATTTATTTCAATAAAACATCGGACAATGGGGGACTTTTGTCAAATCTCTATTTCTCGAGGACTCGTTTATTTATGAACTAATTGTCGATTATAGATTACGAGAGCACGTTTTAGGTTTAGGGGAGAGTAGGGTAAAACCGGGTACTTTGTCTTTGATGGCATCGTGTGGAAAAGCGAAAAGCTGAAAAGCTTTTATTTGAAGTGAGAAGTTTTCTGTGACTCTTTAACTACAAGAAAGTGAAGTCAGATGTGCAATGAAAAATATCCTTCATATTTAAAAAAATGTTTTAAAAAAACGCGAAATTCCCGATTTCGCCCCGTGGGTAGGGTAAAACCGGGTACCTATGGAAATAATTAAAAAACTCATTAACATGAAGAAAAATTGAATTTATTGTAATTAAATATTATAAACATTGGTATGCTGAGTATCTTGGGTACACTTAAGAAGGTTTTAATATTATTAAGATTATGATATTCAGCATCCTAGATGTACTGCCGATGGATTTAGCAGTAATCATACACGAATTTGCCCTGTTCGACATTGCTACATGGTACTTAGGCTCACTCTTTGCACACAGTGCAAATCTGAATTCACCCCTTAGTCGATACAGATTAAAGCTCATTCCAAAAAATGCAAGCTTTATCAGTGTCCGCTTCCGGTTCCTTTTCTGATGAAAAATCATCCTTCTTTCTCTTCTTTGTCTCCGATGTCTTCGGTGCTTGAGCGCCAGCTTTGCCTATCAGACTTACCTCTGTACATTAGTCGCATCGTCAGATTTAAAAAAGATCATTATTAGAAATTATTAGAAAACGTATGAATAAATTATCGAATTCAGATATTATGTAACATTTTTCATGATTATTTTCTCCTGTATGACAAAAACCAATATTTGTGTTTGAAAGGGGGTTATTATCGGTAATGACATAATACTCACATATAGTAATAATGTACGATAACGATTATATAAAATTATGACCTATTTTTACTTTTTTTGACAGTTTTTTGCCACTGTATGGCACGTGGGGTAAGACCCCATACTACCCGGTCTTACCCCTACCATCAGTACCCGGTTTTGCACCCACACGCAATAAATAACGGAACGTTATGCCCACATGGTTCTGAACATAAACAAATGATGATAACTATTGCTATATACTCTACAATAGGTACGGAATTAAGTGTTTCACTTAGTTGTACAGTTTCTGTACGACTACAAGAACCACGGTAACGCACTTGTTACCAAGAATTGTAACGTTCAACCACAAAAAATTTGGTATTGTCTCCTGAGACAACAAACATATGTAGCTAGACATTTTTTACGAAAATAAGGTCAGGGCATCTACATAAACAAAATATATCAAACTAGACCCAGGGGGCAGCACAAATCACGAGATATAGGGGGTACCCGGTTTCACCCGCAACCCGGTTTTATCCTACTCTCCCCTATTTCAGGGATTTTGGGTTAGCTTGTGAAATAAAGCATTAATAACACCGGCACACAGAAAAAAGTGGGCGGTACTTTTGACTAGACCCATATATCCCTATGTATTTTGACGCGCTGAATCCGAATTCGGTGTCCGTTTTGCCCGTACACCACGAAAATTTTGAACAAATCGCGAAAACCCGTGAAAAATCGTTAAAAATAGCATTTATAGACGTTGGTAAATGATATAAAGTTTTCTTATGAGTGTATTATATATGACTTCAGTGTATTTTGACGCGCTGAATCTGAATTTAGTGTTTGTTTTGCCCCCAAACCCTCAGAACTTTGAGAAAATGGCAAAAACCCGTGAAAAGTCGCTGAAAATCGTGAAAAATGAAGGAAAAGAGAACTAACTTTATTCCAGGATCGAAGAACATTCTACACAAACCATTGATAGAACCTTCAAAATATCTGCTACCACCACGGCATATTAAACTAGGTCTTATGAAGCAGTATGTTAAAGCTTTGGATAAAGAGCAAGACAGTTTTCGGTACTTGCAAGAAAAGTTTCCCGCAATAAATGATGCTAAGTTAAAAGAGGGTATTTTTGATGGTCCAAAAATTCGTCGACTTTTCGAAGATGTCAATTTTATTACAAGCATGGACAACACTGAAGAAGCAGCTTGGCAAAGTTTTAAAAATGTTTCTCAAAACTTTTTAGGAAAGACGAAAAGTGAGGATTCTGAGAATATATAGTTGATGCGTTACTAGAAAATTACAAAAACTTAGGTTGTTTGATGAACCTAAAATTGCACTTCCTACACTCTCGCCTCGACTACTTTCCTAAAAATCTAGGAGATTATAGTGAAGAGCAAGGTGAACGATTCCATCAAGACATAAGTGAAATGGAGAGTCGGTATCAGGGAAGATGGGATGTCAACATGATGGCGGATTTTTGCTGGATGTTACAGAGAGACATAAAACCGAACAGCAAAAACAGAAAGAGAAATCCATTACATAGATCGTTTGAAGAAAAAAGAGTATTTAAAAAAGAAGAAGAACAGTGTAAAAGCAGCATTTCTTATATATTTTTCCATCTCTATCATCATAAGCACTCAATGAAGAATAAATAAAAAAATTTTGTTTAATAGAATTAATTCTAACAGCAAATCACCCGTAAAACAAATTTATCATTTCCTTTATGCCATTACAGTAGCTTATGTATAATTTATTCAAAATCCGTAGATATATTCCGCTATTTTTTACAAGTTTCTCAAAGCTTTGAGAGTATACATGCAAACCGAACACCTAACTCGTATTTAGTGCGTTAAAATACTCTAAAATCATGTATAATAAACTGATAAGAAAACTTTCTAACATTTACCAACGTCTATAAATGCGATTTTCAGCGATTTTTCACGTTTTTTTCGGTTTTTCGCGATTTACTCAAAATTTTGGCGGTGTATGGGCAAAACGGACACCGAATTCGGATTCAGCGCGTCAAAATACATAGGGATATATGGGTCTAGTCAAAAGTACCGCCCACTTTTTTTTGTGTGCTGGTGCAATCTTTGCCTTTTTGATATAAAGAAAACCAGGAGAAAGCCTTTTTAATTTTTATGCTTTTCTAGACTTTAACTTCGTATTTCTTATTTCTTATTATAGAATTACGTGCGTTCTCTCTTTTAAGGGGTATTTTTGTTTATTACGTGTCAGTAATTAAACTTTATATATGATGTTATTATATTATAATAGGCAGTGAGTAATATTACGGAATTTTCCGTAAAACTAACCGGTCAAGTATAGCGCTACACTGTTAAAAATGTTTGCAATTTTAATATAGATTTACTATACATTTGTATAGTAAATCTAAAAACTCGGTCTATGAAATAGTAATTAAGAGGCTGCATAGTAAATTTCATATACATGTATATTGGCCAACTCTTAGAAAAGTCAGGTAAATTCACTTTACACAAATTAAAATTAATTTTGGCAGTAATCGTCAATTCCAAATAATAAAGCATGATATTTTTTTCTAGTTAAACATAAGTTATACTGGATTTTAAGTGGAAAAGTTCAATTAAGCGAATAATTAAGACACCTAACCTAAAAGCAGCGGTTGTTTTGTTAAAATTCTGACATTTACAGTGAATTTTGAAGAAAATCCCACCTGTACGTTGCACTTTGATTATAAATATGAATTTAGTCGATGAATTGTAGGTTATTACTTTAGTTTTAAATATTTGACAAGATTTGTGTGCATCAAAGAACTTTCAGCTTTCACGCACTCTGTTTTACTATACATGTATATTAATTTTACCAGATGATGGTATATTAAATTTACTACACGTATATGCATATTGCTTCCATTACATTTATAGTAAAATCGCTATAGAAATTTCTAACAGTGTAGGGCTAGTATTACGGAATTTCCCATAACGTTATGCCTGAACGAGCTGGAAAAGCGGTTTACAGAAAAAACAAAATGTAATCTTTACAGCGATTTCAGAGTAATCTTTACCCGCAACAAAAATTTACTTCACGTGGTAACATTTATTTACCATATGGGAAATAAATGTTACCATGTCAACTCTATTAAATCTGGTTTTGTTTCGATGCGAAAAAATTGAACTTTATCTACTTTAAAATTACCCGCAACAAATATTCACTTCTGTTTTTTCTGTGTTAGTTTTACGTAAAATTCCGTAACGGTACAGTTCATATCCAATAAGTAAGATAATTTCTACTGTATTTGAATTTTTTGGTTAAGTAACCAAGTCGCACTATACGCTCAACAAATGGGTCTATAGCACTCGAGCGATTGGGAAATGTATCAAAAATGGTGTTTTTGACACATTGTCTTCTTATCGCGATTTTTATATTAAGTTTTAATTTTATGTATAAAAATACATACAGAAATTAAAATGGGATAAATTTTCTATTTAGACGAACAACGTTCAAAGTTATGGGAGTTTTTGTTTATAAGAAAGAGGGTAAAAACATTTGTGTTTCGAGGTATCTGTCATAGTGGACAGAATACTGTAAAAATCGTTTTAAATAGATTAGTACTCTAGATCAAAAATTATTTTAAATTTGAATGTTAGATTTTTAATAAAATCAGCTATCTCGATTCATATTTTCGTATGATTTTGATGCCTTAAAATCTGTATTTCGTTCAATGCAAACAATGTTATAGGCTCTAAAATTACGTCCCGTGATTTTTAAATTTCGACCTTTATGGTTATATTTAGGGGAGACCTCCCTACAGTGGATAGCTTCCTACAGTGGATATTCGTAAATAAAAGCGAAATGCCTAAAGTAAACCTAATTTGCGCATTTGGTATGATTCAAGTTTATAAAAATGCATCATAAGACGGAATTTCATGTTATACTTAATTATAATACAAGAAAAAAGTATAAAAAACTATTTTTGACATGATCAAGAAACTTTGTCCTCAACTTTAGTAATTTTTTCCAAGTATTTACAATTTTTCAGAGTGATTTTGTTTATTAATATATGTTCTTTGGTCATTAAACTATAATATTGTTTACCCTAGAATCTTCCGTTCTATGTGAGAAAATTATTATAAATATATTCTTTGAGGCTCTCATTTTCCTACTATGGATACCAGCGTTATCCCTACAGTGGATTTTCAGTGAAAAGTTTTAGAGATTTACACTCATAGGTTGGTACTAAAATAGCAGAAGACAGAATCAGCTGATACTTTGAACATAGGTATAGTATATACCTAGCTGCAGCGTAATATAATTGAATGTTTATCACAAATATAATATAATAGATTTAATAGTGCAATCATTTCTGAAAGGCAGGTGCTCGAAATTATTATTATTTAAATCGCGTGTAGTGTTGAAAATTTTAACAGAAACTTAACCTACAAATTAGTGGAATTTTATATATTGAGCAATTTTAAATTTCCCGCAAGTAGATATAACCTCACCATGCACAATTTCTATATAGGTATTTTCTAGGTACTTTTGACACGGCACGATTGGTGGCAATCCTAACCTCACCTGACCTATCCACTGAAAGGCGTGTTGTGAAATATGAGCGAAATAACTGGCATTATATTTTTGCTAATTTTATCCAAAATCGAAATTATATCACTTTTTTGTTTGTTCTGATAGTAGCGTCGGTATAAAATATAATTTAGGGGTACGCATAGAAACATCTTTCTATTCTGATTCACGGTGTAGAATCGAATGTCCACTGTAGGGCGAACCTGCCAACACTGGATAAAATTTTACCACCTCAAAATAATATCAATAACTTTTTATTTGCTAACGAATTGATTTTTACTGATATCTCATCACATGGGTGAATATATCAGCTTCATTTGTGTCATAACAGCTCTTCAAAATATATCCTATTTTGTGTTTACTGAAATCTACCAATTTTTGCTATCCACTGTAGGGAGGTCTCCCCTACATAATTTATGTATGGAGAAGCAAGCTCGCACACGTTAAAAAACTATTGAAAATTAAATTTCAAGTAATAATTCAATGGTTGTGCCTATACCGAACAAACACATATTTAATTACTGACAGCAAACATGTTTTTTTTTATAATGGTCGACCGTTATGAGAAATGATTGAAATTAAAATTTATTCAACATGAAGTTGCTAATCCAAAAATCTCGAGTGACATCACAAAAAAAAACTGCTATATTCTCTGTTATAAATTCAAATAATTATATTGCTTAGCCTAGATTTTAGCTTTTTTCAATGATGAATCCTTGCATAAGAAAATTGACCTAGGCTGCAGAAATTTATTTTCATTTTCAAATTTTTATCCACAGACAGTTAAATGCTTTCAAATAAAAACGAGATCCGATGCATCGTTTTCTTTCACATAATTAAATATTTTTAAATCAATCATATCTATTTGAAGACCGTAGTTTTCCAATTGCAGATTTCAAATTGCAATCCAATTGCAGAATATCATTAATAGGTACCTTCAGATAATATTGTAAAATGTCCAATGTTGTGCCTACAAAAATTGTATCATTATTTATTTTTGTATTCATAAGTGAAAGATTATTCTAGGCTATGCCCATGAGAGTGTTGCATTAATTAATTGTTGTTAATTACGCTAGTATTTTTAAAAGAAAAAAATTTCTCCTATTTTCCCTACAATTGGATTGGACTAATGAACCACTGTGATAAATAGGGTGGGTCGAAAATAAATTCTTTTGGTATTCGAAATCGCTACAACGCGGAAAAGTAGCGTATTGGGATCATAAAAAAGTATAATTAATTTGGAATCGATCGACATGCAGCTTGGTTACCCGCGCTCGAAAAAAAGGTTACACAAATTTCTTGTTTGCAGCGTTTTTAAATTTTATTGAGTTTCAATTTTTTTACATACCTCGATTCCAAATTATATGATTATAAATTATATAATACTTTTTTAGGACCCCAATACGCTACTTTTCCGCATTGTAACGATTTCGAATTCCAAAAGTATTTTTTTTCGACCCACCCTAGTGATCAATGTCAGTCACAAATACTGAATTTTTTTTCTAAATGAAAATTTTATGACATAATTCATATAATATATTTGTATTATGTAGAAACCTTGAAGAGAGAATTTGATATATTTGAGTTTAGAATCCTGTTTATGTTCCTTATTGAGTGCTTCCATTCACAATTCGAGCTGGGAGAGGGGATGACTTTCGATAAGGACTTGCATTAAGCCAAAAGGCTTTGTAGGATAAAGAAGGTTAAACAGTTAAACTGTAGTTATCGTATCGTACGGACGTAAGCGTACGATAGTACCAGCATGAATTAAACTCAGGGTCAAGGTTAAATCCTCCACAGCTTATTCACTTCTACCCTTCCGATTTCCAGCCTCAACGTCCTTAAACCCACATATGGAGGTCATTAGTATTTCAAATTTTCAATTCTCATTTCATTTTCATTATTTTGTTTATTCACTACTGTCCACGTTGTTCCGAATTAATTTATAATGGGCTGTTCAAAAACTACGTCACACTGCCAGGGGGAGGGGGGTTAACAGGTTTTGTGACGATTTGTGACGTAGGGGGGAAGGGCGTAACGCAGAATGTGACTTCACACTCTTATCCCCATTCCCCTCTTGACCTATTTTTAAAGAATTCATCTTTTTCCCCTGTTTTCACAAAACTTCCCCTTTATTTTATTTTTTTCTCTTGAATGCGAACTGAATTAATACACCCCAATAAGAAAATCCAACTATTTCTCGTTGAAAGTTAATTCCTTTTCATTGAAAAGTCTAAATTAAATAAAATAAATAAAATTGAAGTCATATTTTTGGTTCAGAGTTCATCTGTTTTGATTGAAAATTCTACTCTTTGGTTGTAGATTGAACTATTTTGTTAAAAATTCGCTTTTTTTTAGGTTGAACATTAATTTATTTAACAGAAAATTGAACTATCCTATTTTTGGTTGAAAATTGATCGCTTTTAGTTGAAAATTCAACTATTACATTTTTCATTGAGAATTGATATTTTAGGTTGAAAATTCAACTACTTGGTTGAAAATTTAACTGTTTTGTTGTAAATTACTTTTTTTTTGTTTACAAATAATTTTTTAAACCGAAAGTTTAACTATTCCATTATTGGTTTGAAAATTGTAATATTGTATTTTTTGGTAGAAAATTAATATCCGTGATGAAAAATTCAAGAACTTCATTGAAAATTAAATATTTTGTAAAAAATTAATATTTTTGGGATAAAAATTCAACTGATTGGTAGAAAATTTGTCTTGTTGTCTTAAAAATTCAATTATTTTGTTAAAAATTCGTCTTTTTGGGTTGAAAATTCCATTATTTTCGTAGATAATTCCACTATTTGGTTGAAAAATACCCTTTTGGATGAAAATTCGTATTTTCGGGTTAAACTTCAACTGTTTTCTTACAGAATTCGCCTCTTTGGTTTAAAAATTCAAGAATTTGCTTCAAATTTTGTTTCTCTTTTGACTGAAAAATCTTTCCTTGTTGAAAACTAAATGCTTGTTGAAAATTTGTCTTTTTGGTTTGAAAATTCATCTCTTTTGGTAGAAATTATCTCTTTTTTGGTTAAAAATGCAACTGTTTGGTCAAAAATTAATCTGTTTTGGTTGATGATTCAACTAGTTTGTTAAAAATTCATCTTTTTGGTTGAATTCAACTATTTTTGATTCAAAATTAAAATCTTTTGTTGTTTGAATTATCAACTATTATATTTTTCGATGAGAATTAATATTTTATTATTAAAAATTCAACTACGTGGTAGAAAGTTGAACTTTTGTGTTAAAAATTTATTTTTTTGAAGACTCGTCATTTTTGTTGAAAATTCAACTATTTTTGGTTGAAGTTTACTCTTTTTTATTTAAAAATTCAAACATTTGATTGAATAATCATCTTTTTAGGTCGAACATTTAACTATGTGGTTACAAATTCAACTATTTTCTTAAAAATAAAACTATTTGTTTCGAAATACAACTATTTTGTTAACAAGTCTTCTTTTTTATACCAAAATTCAACTGCTTCGTTGAAAATTCGTCTTGTTGGATTGAAAATTCAACTTTTTACATTCTCTTCATAATGAGAAGGTACTGGTTTTATGTAAAATTTGACTTGGTCAGTTTTCATCAAATCTCCACGTTTTGAGACCCCCTGAGTTAGAAAAAAACGATTTTTATGAAGGTGTCTGTCTGTAGTCTGTCTGTAGACTGTAGACATGATAACTTTCGAAAAAATAATCAGATTGGATTGTGGTTGGGCACACTTTTTTAAGGCCTAAAAATAAAGAAAAAGTTCGTTAACCAGCTATTTTGGATCAAAATTTAAAAAGTGAGAGCATTTTGAAAATGTTTGAGACCATTTTTTTTCAAGATTTAACAATTTTATGTGCGGCTATTCATAGTACTCGAAAACTTGAAATTTCGCGGTTAAACTATATGCAAGATACAAAAAGAGATAAAAAGACAAAAATTGTGCACCTAAAAAAGATCTACAAGTTTGTCAATAATCACTTTTTAATAAGACGCT
>CAKNYM010053158.1:240726-297986 GCA_932195095.1 Andricus curvator | reverse complement strand
TTGATCGCACAAAAAATAATGAAAAATGAAAAATTTCATTTTGCGGTAAAACTATGCAAGATACAAAAAGAGATAAGGAGACAAAAATTGTCCACTCGAAAAATATCTACAAATTTATTGCTAATCATTTTTTAATATGACGCTTAGTTTTTCTTTTATTCGTAAAAAATAACATTAACAATTAAAAAATTCAATTTTTGGACAAACGACACAAGCTATGAAAAAAAATTAATAGGCGAAAGTTGCTCACTTAAAGACGATCTACGATTTCGTTATTTATATTTTTTAGAAAGGGCGAGTGCATATTTTTTAATCGTAAAAAAAAGAATAAAAATAAAAAAATTGAATTTTTGGAAAAACGACACGAGTTGCAATAAAATGTATAATAACAACCTTTTTTGTATAGGATATGCACTTTTTTTTAATTATAAGAACAAGACAATGAAAATACGTAAGTTTATTCAATACCAATACATATTATGAATTGTGATAATATAAATTTATTAAAATGATAGATATTTCAGGGTAGTTAGTCTTAGTTGTAATGTAGGCGGGGGGGCCCGTGAGGTCCCACCCCTGGCGCTCAAGCTGTAAAGCCTATTGTGCCATACCCGTGTTTATTCTCAAGGCAGTACTACGAATCCGGCCATCCTTCGCCGAGTGTTTTTGGATCTCGGTGGGTTTTTTCGTTGTTATCAACGTTCTGAGATTATACCTCTCAGGTGCCAGGCATACCTATCGCACAGTAAATGACGTCCTCCTTTGTTGATCAGACAAAGTGATCCTCACCCACTCTGCCATTCGGCAGCCTCCCTAGCAGGCTAGGGTGTACGGAGCGATCCCTCTGAGGTCATCAGGCAGATGCACAGATTCGAAGCACTGTCCTGGTGTGTTATGTAAGTGTATGTGTGTGTGTTCATTACTCGAAATCGGCCAGCGACCATCGAGCGTGGTGCCTCCTGTAGGAGTCCCCAAACGCAAGAAGAACGCTGACTCATTTTCGAGTCTTCACAGAATCGGCTTCGACCCCCAAGGCTAGTCCCCTCGACATGGAGCCCCACCTTGGTATGATACCAGCTTTTTCTGAGGGGACCTACAGTTTAAGGTGGGTTCCGAACCACCGAAGCCCCGGTAGAAGTACATAGAAAAATTTCCATTGGTACCCGGCTCAGGGATCGAACCCCGGACCTCCTGCATGGAAGTCCGACGCGCTATCGTCTGAGCCACCGAGGCTTCATTATTTCAGGGTAGCTAAGAATAAAAATTAGTGCAAAATAAAGAGCAAATATTAAAGTATATATACATATACCATTAAACCATTTCCCTTTCAGGGTAGGCGTGATACTACCCGATTCGGGTAGTAATCATGAAAAATAAAATTTATACAATATTTTGCAATATCTGAATAAGCAGTACCAGCTTGAGTGCAGAAATAAATATAATATACATTTGATGTAATAGTGTTGAACATAATGTAGAAAAGTTCGCAAATGGTCTAATTTCCAAACAAAAAAGAATTAACTTCAACCACGCTGAAAAGACCAGTTCTCGTCAGATCAATGAAGTTAAGCAGCGTTGGGCGCGGTTAGTACTTGGATGGGTGACCATTCGAGAATACTGCGTGCTGTTGGCACATCGTGGGTGTGGTGAGCCCACACTTGTAGTAGTTATTTACTACAAGAAACTATCCACCTAGAAACACTACCCGAATCGGGTAGTGTCACGCCTACCCTGAAAGGGAAATGGCGTAATGGTATACTACAAACAGTAGCATTTTTAACCAAACACTCGAATCTTCAAATATTAAATACCATTTGCTTCGCACTCGATTTTGTCCAAACTCTGAACTTTTCTACATTATGTTCAACACTTTCATATCAAATATATATTACATATTAATATTTGTTTCTCATTTTGCATTGAATTTTATTCTCAGCTACCCTGAAAAATATATCATTTCAATACATTTATATTAAATGTTCGACAAAATCGAGTGCAAAGCACGAGATACGTGATGAAAATGTGTTCGTTATTCACAATCACCAAATGCAGATGTCGATGATTTGACCATTAATTTTAAAAGGTCTGTGCGTAGCGGGCAGATTTTTTAGATTGAAAATGTATCTTTTTGGTAGTTAAGGTCTTGGTTGAAAATTCAACCGTCTTCTACAAAATTCGTGTTTGTAGGTGGGAAGTTCAACTACTAGGCTGTAAATGCAAACTAATTAGACAAACATTAATTTTTTTGTCTGTTAAAAATTCATTTCATTTGGTATAAAATTAATTTTTTGTTGTTGAAAATGTTGTCTATTTCTGATTTATTATCCTATTTTAATTTGATATTATTTATTTTTAACAATTTAAGTTAATTATTTATTTATTATTCTAGTTTTTTTCACCTACATTGTGAGTATTTTGGGCTGTGAAGCCTGTTAAAATATTATGTTGGTATGTTTTGTGTTTTATTTTAGATGTTTATCAAATAAAATGTATGGGGGGGGCGTTCGCATTTATGACGCCACCCTCAGGGATTCAAGCTCTGTGTGATGATTTGTGACGAAGAAGGGGGGGGGATGGAAAAAGTGTTAAAAATGGCGTGACGTAGTTTTTGAACGGCCCCTAATCATATTTTCCAATACTCTATTGTCGTCATGCAAACATAACTGTATTTTCTCTAAATGTTTTAGATTTAAGAGACCGTGGTGTATGTATTATATATCTCAATAAAAAGTAGGCGACAGTTTTTCAGATGAAAAAAGTGTACTAATTATCGCAACTAAAGAATTTAAAATTTAAATTACAGAAAATTATTTATGCCTTTACTTTTTTTCTTGGTTATTTTTACTAAGCATGCCACAACGATCGGAAACGCGTGATTCGCATGGCATGTCCTACGAGAGAAGGCTTCCTGTACTTCTTCGAGGCAACCTCTTTTTTCCGACTTTTATCACGAGAAACGATAACAAGTACTTTTGCGATAATACAGCACTCGGCGCGGCACGCGTGAGGAATTGCAGCTTGATACGTCTTTAATAGTAGTATGAAAAAGCATGCTACTTGGTATAAAGTGCATTAAGGAGCACAATTTGGGTCACTGGAAATAATAATAATTTTGCCCCGAACCGACAATCGCGGACCACTTGATTCAAATTAATGAGGTTATCGACAAATGAAATTCTGCATGCGTGAAGGTATTCGTTAAGTATTTCAATAGTAATTTGCCAAACTGCAATAAGAGGACGGATAAAAAGGCATTAGCGTGCCAGATTCGCATTTTTGTAAGGAAAAGTGGACTCTAAATGAACACCTTTGGAAAATATGCCAATGATTTAAATAGTTTTTACATACATTATATGCAGCGGCGTAGCGAGGAATTTTTTTAGGTGGGGGTGGGGGCTGACCTCAGGGAAAAAGGGCAAAAAAAGATATCCGGAAAATAAAATAAAGTCATGTTGAAGTTAACAAACATAATTGTGTAAACAAATTATTATTCTTCATAACTATCTTCTTCTATAGTAATTCTAGATGGTGGCGGTTTTTTTCTGAAATTTTTCACTTTTTGTCAATTGTAATAATTAATGAAATTTAACAAACATAATCGTTTAATTAAATTAGTATTTTTTATAACAATAATACATACAATAATACAACAATTTTTGACTTAAAATGTCGTAATAATGAATGAAATTTAAAAACATAATTGTTTAATTGTATTATTATTGTTTATAACTATCTTCTCCTATATTAATGCTAGATAGTTGCGGTTTTTTCTACAATATTTAACTTCTTGTCCACTTTTTACTCTGTGAGATAATAATAAATGCAAGTTGACAAAACTTATTGTTTAAACACTTATTATGGTTTATAACTATCTTCTCATAATTTTTCAGATTTTCTTCAACTTTTTAGTTAGGAACAATTGTGGGCGTCCGCATGAAAAGGGCCCTTATGACCGGTATGGAGTTACATACAGAATAATATAGCCGGATAAGTTCCCGGAATTTTTTATTTTAATCGAAAAACGAGTCGCCGGGGCATTTTTGAAGTTGGAACTTCGAAAAACCGCTTTAGGTGAAAAACGCATTCAATGTTGGCGAGAGCCATAAGCGCACATGTTACACTTTTTTTCAAAATGAAATATAACATGCATATAGTGTCCAAAGATTCAGTACAGGTCTTAATATTATTCCCCGCCCACAAGGGCCCTTTTTATGCGGACGCCCACAAATAATAAATATTAATAATCATTTAAACAAAGAGGTTGGTTCTCGCGCTTTGCGCTCGATACTGTATTTACGTCACGCTGCGCGCTCGGTCTTTGTATTTCCCCCACATTTATGCACAGACCTTTTAAAATTAAAGGTCAAAGCATCGACAACTGTAATTTGGTGATTGTGATTTCTCTTTTGTTAAAACTCCTTCGGCTTTAACGAACACATTCTCATAACGTATCTCGTGCGTCGCACTCGATTTTGTCCAAACTCTGAACTTTTCTACATTATGTTCAACACCTTCATATCAAATATATATTACATTTATTCATGTACCTCGGCCCTGGAATTTCTTATTCAGATATTGCAAAATAAAGTACAAGTTTTATTTATCATGATTAATTTAATATTTGTTTCTTATTTTGCATTAAATTTTATTCTCAGCTACCCTGAAAAATATATCATATCAATAAATTTATATTATTACAATTCATAATATGCTTCATTTATTGAAACATACGTATTTTCATTGTCTTGTTTTTATGATTGAAAAAAAGTGCGCATACTATAAGAAAAAAACAACAATTTTGTTATTAAACATTTTTTTGCAACTTTTGTCGTTTTTCCATAAATTTAATTTGTTTATTTTCAATGTGATTTTTTACAATTTAAGCTAAAAATACGCAACCTAGTGTAAAGTGGTTTTGAGAAAATTTGTAGACATAATTTAGGCGAAAAATTTTGTCAAATAAAATGTTATTGTAGCTTGTATCCTTTTTCCAAAAAGGTAATTTTTTTTGTTTTTAATATATTTTTAAAACAAGAGTTTATAACAAATTTGTAGATCTTTTTTGTTGAAGAACAAGTCTTTTCATTTTTTTGCCGTCTCTTATGACGTTTTTCCAAAAGTTTAATTTTTTATTTTTAATCTTGTTTTTTACGATTAAAAGAAAATCTACTTGTTCTATCTAAAAATTATCAATAAAAAATTTTACATCCTTTTTGGGTGAACAACTTTTGTTTATTAATTTATTTTCGTACCTCGTGCCGCTTTCCAAAAAGTTTAATTTTTATTTTTAATGTTATTTTTACCTTTAAAACAAAAACTATGCGACCTATCAACAAATTATTAATGACAAAATTTGTAGCTTGTTTTGAATGAGCAACTTTTGTCAATTCATTTTTTCCTAGTTTGTGTCGTTTGTCCAAAAATTGAATTTTTTCATTTTTAATGTTGTTTTTTACGAATAAAAAAAACAGCGTATCCTCTCAAAAAATAATTTAGAACAAATTTGTAGCTCTTTTTTGGGTAAACAACATTTGTCTTATTATCTTTTTTCGTAGCTTGTGTCATTTGTCAAAAATTTAACTTTTTTAATTTTCAATGCTGTTATTTACGAATTTAAACAAAAACTACGCGTTCTATCAAAAAGTGATTAGCAACAAATTTTTAGATCTTTTTTGAATGCATAATTTTTGTTTATTCATCTTTTATCTTATCTGGTATAGTTTGACCGCAAAATTGAATTTTTTATTTTTCATTATTTTTTTGTGCTATCATAATTGGAATTTTCTATTTTTCAAGAAAATTCAAAAAGTTTTTATGACAATCTTATAGAGTGTTCAAAAAGTAATGTTTTTCTTTTCTTGACTTTTTTCATATCGTGCGTTCTTTGACTTAAAATTTTCATTTTCTTTTTTTTTTTAATTTAGTCAAAGCTATAACTCTGGTAATTTGTTTTTTGTCGAAAAAAGTCATTAGGCTGACTAACGAACTTGACCTTTAGTTTAGGATACTAAAAGAGTATACCAAAGGCCAATCCGATCTGTCAATTCTTTCGAAAGTTATCGTGCTAACATACTAAAAATCTACAGACACACAGAAACAGACAAATTCGCGAAAATCTGTTTTTTGGGGTTCAGAGGGTCTTAAAACGTAGACATCTGACAAAAACGGGATATTAATTGTATACCAAAAAAGCATAATTTTTAACAAAATAGAGGATTTTTCAACCAAATAATTGAAGTTTAAACTGAAGAAGATAAATTTTCAACCAAACAGGGAATAATTAAACTTTAAACCAAACAGGGAAAAATTAAATTTTCAGTAATTCCAGTAAATTTGCAATGATTAAATTTTCATTAATTTCCAACAAAGTTGGACTATTTGATTTTGAATGCAACAGTTTAGTCCAAAAGTAAATTTCTTTTGTTCAAAATTTAACTATTTGATTAAAAATGCCACTGTTTTTTATTGAAATTTAATCTGTTTTGTTTGAAATTTTGACTGTTTGGTTGAAAATTCAAGATTTCGGCTGAAAACTCAACTGTTATGTTAAACATTCGTCTGGACCTTTTGGACTGAGAATTCATGTTTTTTATTGAAAATTCAGCTATTGAAAAAAATACAAATATTTGGTTAAAAATCATACTGTTTTTAGTAGAAGCTTAATCTTTTTTATTTGAAAATTCAACTATTTAAAAAAAATTCAACAATTTGGGTAAAAATCCAACTGTCCTTGGTAGAAGCTAAATTTTTTTTGTTTGAAAATTTGAGTATTTGGCTGAAAATTCATCTTTATAGGTAGAAAATTGAAGTATTTGGTTACAGACTCAACAACTTTGTTGAAAATTTAATTATTGTGTTGAAAATTCAAGTATTTTCTTAAAAAGCCATCTTTTCGGTACAAAATTCGTCCTTTTAGATTCAAAATTCATCTTTTATGGTAGAAAAGTAATCTATTTATATACCATTAAGCCATTTCCCTTTCGGGGTAGGCGTGACACTACCCGATTCGGGTAGTGTTTCTAGGTTGATAACTTGTAGTAAATAACTACAAGTGTGGGCTCACCACACCCACGATGTGCCAACAGCACTCAGTTTTCTCGAATGGTCACCCATCCAAGTGTTAACCGCGCCCAACGCTGCTTAACTTCAGTGATCTGACGAGAACTGGTTTTTTCAGCGTGGTATGGCTGTTGGCCAATTTGCTTGAAATAAATTTTTTTAAATTTGAACACTCAAATTCTATTGTTTTTTTTTATTATAAAAGATTATATGTTAAAAATGTTATAAGATTAAAATGCTGGTCTTTGAATATTAATAGTCAATGAAAATGAAAAATTTGTCAAGGAAAAATCAGGGAAAAGTCAGGGAATTTCGAAAATGAATTTTTTCGGCTAACCTGTATTAAGAAGCAGAGATGGATCAATAACAAAATCCTTCAAGTGACTTTGATTCGAATTTGTAATTCATGCTTTATGATATCATAAAAGCACAATAATTTATTTCAATTTCGCTAACTGGATCATTTTAAATAATAAATTAGACCTAAAATTTCTGCAATTCGGAAAGGTTCTCTTATTTACTATACTATAATCTGCATAATAATGATAGTGTCGGTAGATGGAATACATAATGTGATAAATTTATTCCAGAGAGCTGTCTGAATCAGAATTTTAATGAGGCGGCCATTCAGTACTTGCAAATTCGAAAACGTAGATCAATCTTGTTTTATATCTCATTATGCGGCGATGCGTGTCAGTTATTAGGCTGATTTTCTCACCTAAAACGAATAAAATGAGACGGCGAACAGAAATCAAAAGTGTCTAGTTGATAATAAATATCTCATAAATTCTAACCTACTTGCAAAATCTTACGTGCAGCTTTTAATCAACGTCGTGGAATCTCTTCAAGGTTAGTGGCCAGTTTATTGCCGCTTCGCGTTACGTTCAACCCGAAAAGCAATGACGATCACAGAATTCTGACATATAATGTCGAAGAGGTCACCGGATATTGTATTTGTGCACGTTTTTTTAACTGAATTTATTAATTTTTTGTCGCATTGCTATTATGAATATTTATTTGAAATAAAATTATTGAAGATATGCCTTAGATTCACAGAAAACCATTGGTGTGAAATCTGTTGAATCTCATTTCGAACATTAAAAATTTGAATTGTTTTTACATTCTCATTCTAATGAGAAGGTATTGGTTTTATGTAAAATTTGACATAGTCGGTTTTCATCAAATCTCCACGTTTTGAGACCCCCTGAGCTAGAAAAAACGATTTTTAAGAAGGTGTCTGTCTGTCTGTAGTCTGTCTGTCTGTCTGTCTGTCTGTCTGTCTGTAGCCACGATAACTTTCGAAAAAATGATCAGATTTGATTGAGCTTTGGCACACTTTTTTATGGCCGAAAAATAGAGAACGAGTTCGTTAACCAGCTATTTTGGATGAAAACCCAAAAAGTGAGCACATTTTGAAAATTTTTGAGACCACTTTTTTGGAAGATTTGAAAATTCTATGTACGGTTATTAGTAGAACGCCAAATGGCGAACAAAATATTCTTATGACTTTTCGTGATAAAAAAAAAATTACTGGAGTTATAGCATTTTCAAAATTCCAAAAAACAAACTAAAATGAACATTTTAAGCCGAAAAACGCACGATATGAAAAAAAGTCAAGAGGAGAAAAACGTTGATTCCTGAACACCCTATAATATTTTCATAACAACTTTTTGAATTTTTTGAAAAATAAAAAATTCAAATTTTGATCGCACAAAAAATTAATGAAAAATCAAAAAAGCCATTTTGCTGTAAAACTATGCAAGATACCAGAAAAGATTATCTTACCAAAATTGTGCACCTAAAAAAGATCTACAAATTTATTATTATTCATTTTTTGATATGACGCGTAGTTTTTGTTTTATTCGTAAAAAACAGCATTGAAAATAGAAAAATCAAATTTTCAGACGAATATTACCAGCTACGAAAAAATGACCGAAACAAAATTTGTTCATCCAAGAAAGAGGTACAAATTTATTGTGACTCATGTTTCGATAGGATGCGTGGTTTTTGTTTTATTCGTGAAAATAACATTGACAGTAAAAAAAATCAAATTTTTGAAAAAACAATGCAAGGTACGAAAACATATAAATGAACAAAAATTGTGCATTCAAAAAAGACTTACACACCCGTAATCAATTTTTGTGGTAAGAATATATTCAAAATGAAAAAATTAACTTTTTTGATAAACGGCACAAGCTAAAATAAAATGTTAACTAATAAAATTTGTCGCATGAATTATATCATTACTTTTCATTTGAAATCAAATACAAATTTAGTAATTTGTATATGAAGAACATATAATACGAAGCACAAAGTGCGCGCTCAGTGTATTTACCAAATCGCACGCCGTAAGTGCGCTCAAACTTTTTTGTTTCTATCATACGGTTCAAATGATTTTCAAATCAAATATCGAGCGCGAATCGCGAGTGTCTGGATGAGAATGTGTTCCTTAAGGTCGATAGAACCTTGAGTAAATAAAGTTCCTTTTCAGTCTAAAATAAAAATAAATTTAACAATCACTTAATATGTAGAGGTTTTGATAATTTTATAATATTTGCAAACAAACTTTTTCTTTTCATCGAAGTCGAACACGAAGTTCAAAAATCTAGAGGAGCCTAGCGTAAAGCGCGATGCAAATACGCCCGAGCGCGTAGCGCGAGGTGAATACATAATCGAGCGCGAAGCGCGAGATAAATATATGATCGAGCGCGAAGCGCGAGATCCAACAGTCGCGCGCCCTAGGCGCGCTCAAACTTGCGAGCGAAGCGAGTCGCGCGCGAAGCGCGCCATGAGAATGTGCCCGCAAAGCGGGCAGATTTTTTTAATTTGCTTTCGGTTCTCAAAAATTATGTTACTGGTTGCAACTCAAAACTACGCCGCAAAAATTCACCGGTTTCAGCGTACTTTTGAGGATCGACGTACTACTGTGTTGATATAAAATAAAGTTATTACCAGTTTTTAATTTTTGATGAAATCAAAAAGGATTGTTTAATGAACAGGGTGTCTAGCGACCATGAAAACCTGGAATTCTTCTTGATTCTTTTTAACCCTGAAAAACTGAAAATTTGCTTGAATTTTTCAATAGAAACTTGAATTCGATTTTCTTTATTCTTTGCTCATAAAACATTCATTTTACCGAAATCCGAATAGTCACTTAAATATTTTAATCCTTTAGTATTTCTTATAATCTTTTATTATTTTCATATTTAAAATGTCGTAACGAATTTTACAGTAATTATAATATTTTTGTGATATTCAACTTACAAATTATAAAAATTATTAGTTTTGAAAATGTCGATGTTAAGTCAGTTTCAGGATTAGAATTTTTGAGGGATTGAACATTACCCTTTTCAGTGTAGATCAGACTTCTATATTTTAAAATATTGTAAAATATTTTCAAGATTTCAAACAATTTTACAATTATTTCAAAGATCCTAAAATATTTCAAACGAGTTCACAAGATTTTAAGGATTTCAAAGATTTCACAAGGATTCAAAATATTGCACAAAGGTAGGTCAGATGTCAAAGATTCCAAAAAGTTTCAAAATATTTCAAAAGATTACAAAAGATTTCACACATATTTCAAAAAGATTAACAAATATTTCAAATGTTCCAAACGGTTTCAAAGGTCTTCACAAAGATTTAATATATGTACTTAAAAAGATTTCAGAATATTTCACAAGATTTCACAAAGATTAACTAGCTTTTAAAAGATTTCACAAAGTTATAAAAGATGTCAAGGAATTCAAAGATTTCACAAGGATTAAAAAGATTTCAAAAAGCCGTGTACATCAGATGTCAAAAGTTCTAAAAGGTTTAAAAAATTTTTTTAAGATTTCAAAATATTTCAAACGATTTCAAAAGATATCACAAAGATTTCAGAAAGATTTCAAAATATTTTAGAAGATTTCACAAAAACTTCAAAGATCCCACAAAGATTTAAAGGATTTCAAAGGTTTTACAAAGATTCAAAAGATTTCACAAAGGCGTGTACATCACGCTTCAAACGATTTCGAAATATTTCAGAAATATTTCAGAGATTTCAATAGGTTTCAAAATATTTTAGAAGATTTAAAAATATTTCACAAAGGCTTCAAGGATTTCAAAAAGATTTCAAAATATTTTCAAGATTTCAAACAATTTCACAAATATTCCAAAGATTTAAAAATATTTCAAATAATTCCAACGGTTTCAAAGGACTTCGCAAAGATTTAATATATTTAAAAAGATTTTAAAAATATTTCACAAGATTTCACAAAGATTTGAAAAATTTAAAAAGACGTCAAGTATTTCAAAAATTCCACAAGGATTCAAAAGATTTCACAAAGACGTGTACATCAGATGTCAAAGATTCCAGAAGGTTTCACAAATTTTTGAGGATTTCAAAATATTTCAAAATATTTTAGAAGATTTCAAAAGATTTTTAGGATTTCACACAGATATCAAAGATTTTAAAGATTTCAAAAGGTTTCAAAATATTTTAGAAGATTTCAAAAGATTTCAGAAATATTTCAAAGATTTTAGAAGATTTCATGGATTTCAAAGATCTCACAAAAATTTCAAGGATTTCACAGAGATTCCAAAGAGTCCACAAAAGCATTGTACATCAGACTTCCAAGATTCCAAAGATTTCAAACAATTTCAGAACTTTTCTAAGATTTTTGAAGATTTAAAAAGATTTCAAACGATTACAAAAGATTTCACAAAGAGTTCAAAATATAGTTTTAAGATTTTAAAAGATTTTGGATGATTTCAAACCATTTCAAAAGTATTCAAATGAGTTCAAAATACTTAAAAAATATTACAAAAGATTTCACAAAGAGGTTGTACATCTGATTTAAAAGATTCCAAAAAATTCAAACAATTTCACAAGATTTAAAAGATTTCAAAAGATTTAAAATGATTTCAAAAGATTTAACAAAGATTTCAGAAGATTTTAAAAGATTTCACGAAGATTTCTAGGATTTCAAAGATTTCACAAAAATTCAAAAGATTTCACAAAGGCGTGTACATTAGATTTCAAACTGTTTTAAAAGATTTCAGAAATATTTCGAAGAATTCAAAAGGAGTCAAAAGATTTTAGAAGATTGCAAGGATTTCAAAAGGTTTCAAAAGATTTTTGAAGATTTAAAAAGATTTCAAACGATTCCAAAAGTTTCACAAAGATTTGAAAGATTCCAAAAGGTTTTAAAAGTTTTTTATTCAAGGATTTAAAAAGATTCAAAATATTTCACAAAGGCTTGTGCAAGAATCTTTGAAGTCTGCAGACTTCAAAGATTCCAATGATTTCAAAACATTTAAGAAATATTTTAAAAGATTTCAAAAAAGCCTTGTACATCAGATTTCAAATATTGCAAACATTTCAAACGAGTTCAAAAAGGTTCTAAAGATTTTTGAAAATTTCAAAAATTTCAAATGATTTGAAAAGATTTCACGAAGATATCTAGGATTTAAAAGATTTCTCAAAGATTTAAAAGATTTCACAAAGGCGTGTATATAAGATTTCAAACTGTTTCAAAAGATTTCAAAAATATTCCAAAGTGTTCAAAATGAGTCAAAATATTTTAGAAGATTTAAAGGATTTCCAAAGGTTTCAAAGGTCTTTGAAGATTTAAAAAGATTTCAAACGATTCCAAAAGTTTCAAAAAGATTTCAAAAAGATTTCAAAAAGATTTTAAAGATTTCAAAAGGTTTTAAAAGATTTTTGATTCAAAGGTTTTACAAAGATTTCTAATGATTTCAAAACATTTAAGAAATATTTCAAAAGATTTCAAAAAAGCGTTGCACATCAGATTCCAAATATTAAACAATTTCAAACGATTTCAAAAAGGTATAAAAGATTTAAAATCATTTCAAAAGATTTCATAAATGTTTCAAAAGAATTTAGAAGATTACAACAAATTTTGCAAAGATTACAAAGATTGTACAACGGCGTTGTACATTAACAGATTTCAGAAAAATTTCAAAGATTTCAAAAGGTTTCAAATTATTTCAATTATTTTAAAGATTTCACAATTATTTCAAAGAATTTCAAAAAGATTTCAAATTTAATTAAGTTCCAAAAATTTGTTAGTGACTTGCAAATTTTATTTCGAAGTACGACATCAGTTGGGGTTAAGTGACAATTTGAAAACTATTATCTAATTCTAAAATAACCTTCGAAGTAGCATTTTGAATATTTCCAAAAAGTCCATAATTTCCTAATAATTTCTGTTACTGAAGTATTTAATAAAATGCAACACTACATAAATTATTGGCCAATAAAAAAATGCATTAAGTACTTCGTTCACATTTATAGCAAACCATTATTTCACTATTTGATTTATAAAAAACGAAACCTGGAAGAATTTCATTTATTGACCTCGAAAACCAAGAAAAGACCTTGAATTTTGTTCCTAAGAATCGCTAGACACCCTGAATGCGAAAAAAATAAATATGCACCTGAATTAATATTTAACACCCCCAAGAAAGCAGTAATTTGACACGAGTAAAATGTGTGTGAATAAAAGAGCTTTTTTCAGGGTGCAAATTTCTAGGTATCGCATAGCTATGCATCATTCTGCACGTGCCAAGGCCAAGGTCGTTTGCTCGTGACGCGCTTTACGACGGTAGACAGGTAAACGCTGGCTAAGTACGCGTCGTCGCGTGTAAGGGGTTAAAACCTGCTGGGGGTTACTTAGGGTGCTCAACCCTTGGCCTTTGCCGCATCTCTCTCCGGGTACAATAATCTCGTAAAGATCATCTCTTCTTCTCGTTAAATCTCATACAATTTTTACAATTTAAAGCAACTCCAAACACTCGAAAATCAACTTCAAAACATTTAGAACTGAGAATAATGTTTGTTTGAAGTACATTATTTCTTTGATATAGTGTCAAACAAATGTTTATTGGATACAAAAAATTTTTTTTGTTTGTCCTTATTTATTTGGTCTATTTGGTTGGAACAAATTTTTTCTCACTTTAATATAGCCATACCACGCTGAAAAAACCAGTTCTCGTCAGATCACTGAAGTTAAGCAGTGTTGGGCGCGGTTAGTACTTGGATGGGTGACCATTCGAGAAAACTGAGTGCTGTTGGCACATCGTGGGTGTGGTGAGCCCACACTTGTAGTTATTTACTACAAGAAACTATCCACCTAGAAACACTACCCGAATCGGGTAGTGTCACGCCTACCCTGAAAGGGAAATGGCTTAATGGTATACAAATAAATCTCTAGCTTGAATAAAGTAAAGTTTTTGTCTACGTGGAATGTTGTTTTTTTGAAAAATCAAATAATTTATTCAAGTGAAATAAATCTTCTTTTTATACTAAACCTCAAAATTGAGTATTCTGTATAAAAATGATGTATTATTATTATAATACCGTTAAGCCATTTCCCTTTCGGGGTAGGCGTGACTTGCTCGGTGAGGAAGGGAGTAATGTGGGGTATGGGGTATAGATTTTTTTAATTGCTCTAGAATTATCGTGTTATTTATTTAACTGACACGTTCGTTCCGCAACACTGCTCCGACCCAGGTTGCTGATCAATCTCTCTAGCGATCACTCCAAATGAAGAGCCTCACAAATATAAAATCGATAATATGTTTTTTGTTAATTATAATTACCGTTACATACTTAAAAGCAGGAAAATTATTAATTAACGTAAGAAAAAAGGAAAAGAAACTGAAAAGTTATACAGAAAACTTAATTTACCTGAAAAATCTTCAGTTATATCATAGGTAAAGCCGCAAGATTCAAGTAGTTCAGACACTAGACTTATTGAGTCAATTTTCCAATGAATTTTTAGTTTTCCAGTAAATTAGAACTGTTAGCATCACATTACACCGTAAAAAAGATCAACGCCATCAAAATAAAAAAAATCAATTTAGATTTTAGGTTAGTAGCACTTTGTAGCACTTCTGTGCATTGTATTTTTTGTTTGAATCAAATAAATATTTTTATGAATTCAAATAGACAGATTTTAAACAAATTCATTGTTTAATAAAAGACAATTTTTTCAATCAAAAAAATTGTACTAAACAAACTATTTATTCCAATCAATACGGTAAATATTTTCCATTTCTTAAAATTAAATAAACCTTTTTTTAATTGATGCAAAACACTTGTATCTTTCATTGATATGAATACAAATTTTTTTGTTTGATTTAAATAATTATTTTTCTGTGTATTTACAATCGGTGCACATTAGAGTGGCCTTTTTTCAAACTCAATTTTTTGAATCACACCTCCTAATTTTGTTCGAATGCCCCACGAAATGACCTTCAAATTTTAGCAAAATCGGTTAATATTAACCCGTGCCTCAAAAACTATGAAGTTTATCATTGATTTAACATGGGAAATTCTGGAAAGTCCGGGAAAATCAAGGAATTTAAAAGTGGTCAGGGAATATCAGAGTAAACCTGAAATAGGTATGACTGTTGTCCAGACTTCCCATTCTTTCCTCTATTCCTCTGTTGTCCCCTTTTTAAAAGAATTTTTCTGTTTTTCCCTGCTTTCAAGAAACTTTCCCTTTTTCTCGTCTTTTCGCTTGAATGCAAACTGAATTAATAGAACCCCATAAGAAAATCCGACTAGTTTTGGTTAAAAGTTATTTCTTTTTAATTGAAAAGTCTACTATTATATTTTTGGTTCAGAATTCATATCTTTTAATTGAAAACTCTACTATATAATTAAAAATTAAATTATTTTATTAATATTTAAATTTTTTTGTTAAAGTCACCTCATTTGGTTGTAACTTGAACTACTTTGTTAAAAATACATTTTATTAGTTCATGATTTTATTATTTTGTTGAAGAATTTTTTGTTTGAAAATTACTTTTCTTGACTGAAAATTACTTTTCTTGACTGAAAATGTAACCATTCCATTCTTGGCTCAACATTGATTGTCCTTAATTAAAAATTCAACCATTTGGCTGAAAATTAACATTTTTGTTGAATATTCATATTTTTGGTTGATAATTCAACTGTTTGGTAAAAAATGTGCCTTTTTGCGTCGAAAATTCATCTTTTTGATAGAAATTTGATCTTTTTCAACTGTTTTTTAATTAAAAGTAAAATTTTTCTTGTCTGAAATATCAAATATTACATTTTTCGTTGAGAATTCATCCATTTTTATTAAAAAATCAACTACATGGTTGAAAAATGAACGCCTTTGTTAAAAATTCGTTTTTTTCTGGAGAAAGATTCATAATTTTAGTTTAAAATTCATCTGTTTATTTGAAAATTTAACTATTTTATTGAAAATTGTTTGCTTTTTTGTTGTTGAAAATATCAACTATTACATTTTTCGCTGAGAATTCATATTTATTGGTTAAAAAATCAACTGCTTGGCTAAAAATTGGAACTATTTTGATAACAATTAATTTTTTTTGTTAAGGATTGATCATTTTAGTTGAAAATTCATCTCTTTGGTTGAAAGTTGAACTATTTTGTTAAATATTCATTTTTTGGTTGAAAATTTATCTTTTTTTTTTAAATTCGACCATTTGTTTGAATATTCATCTCTGTTCATTGAAAATTCATCTATTTCGTTAAAAATTTAACTATTTTGTTGAAAGTTTAATTATTTTGTCGGAAAACCAACTATTTTGTTGAAAAGTAATATTTTTGACCGAAAATTCAACTGTTTTATTGCAAATTCGTCTTTTTAGATATAAAATGCATAGAAAGTTATCGACTGTGGTTATCAGTAGAAAGTTATTAAAGTTTTAGCGAAACTTCAGTAATTTTTCTATTGGAAAACTAATTAAAAATTCCTGAAATTTCAGTGAATATTCACTGGTTTCTAGTGCAGCTTCACTAGTTCAAAAAGGTAAAGTTATATAACTGGCTTTCAGTGATATTCCACTGATTCAAGTTATAAGTGAGTTAGAAAGGAGTCTCAGAATAATGTTTGCAAAATTTTAACTGATTCAAATTTAAAGTGATCACTGATTCCTCAATAAGTTTTTTCTTTTTAATCTACTACGTCTCTGATTCGTAATAGTGATCTAAATAATCTGTAACAATACGTGAAATATCCTTAAAATTCTTTGCCAATCGTGAAATGGGAAAAACGATTTTAAAATTGAAA
The DNA here is from genome assembly GCA_932195095.1 of Andricus curvator. NCBI lineage: Eukaryota > Metazoa > Arthropoda > Insecta > Hymenoptera > Cynipidae > Andricus > Andricus curvator. The sequence continues at coordinate 280,854 of CAKNYM010053158.1, read as the reverse complement.
ACAAAGGTGCTAGAAATTATCTTTTATCAGGTGTGTTTCAATAGTAGGTTTCGTTATCGATTGTAACGGTTGTAAACATAACATATTGGATTTCAGCCTTTCTGAATAAGAGAGCCGCATGCACTGGTCCGTTGACTTTGTATGTGAATGCAAATGACGATCGATCCTCATGAGAGTGGAATGGTGAAAAGACAACACGTTCTACTCGTTTGTGAGTCCGCCTAATCAATATATTTAAATACCCGTCAATTGAAGCTCTTAATTCAAAAGTATGACTTTTTAGGTACAAGCAAATTTGACTTAATTTTAGGAAAAAACTAAGTTTTAAGCTTATCCCCAATAGAGGGGGCGAGGGTTCGTTCGAAATGGTTCCAAATTTCACCGCCAGAGCACTATAATAATCTAAGGGCATGTACCAGAGTGTCACGTGACCAATTACATGGTATTATATTCAGCGGGTTTATAATTTGAAAAATAGATCTGAAATTTTGGGAAATGATTTAGAATATATAGAGGCACACCTATTTGGCCCATTGGGTTTTTTGTGTGTAATGAAGCACTTTTATTAATTCGACTTTAGCCTGGGCACTAATGCCTTGTTCTCTGTTACATTCCACGTTAAAAATGAGTAAAATTGCACTATTTAAACAAAATAAAAATTTAAGTTTGAACCGTTTTCCAAAATTCCAGCACAATATATTAATTTTTCTAATTATAAATCCGCCGAAACTAACATCAGGGCTGCTACATGTCAGAGAATTCCAGAAAGTCAGGGAAAATCCGGGAATTTTTGATTAAATGAAGTTAAAGTTAATTTGATTATTTTGTTGAGGATTCAACAATTTTTTTTAACTCATTCTTGTCGGTTGAAAATTCGTCTTTTTGGGTTGAAGTTCATCTATTTTGGTAGAAATTACATATTTTTTGTTCAAAATCACAAATGTTTGGTTGAAAATTAATCTGTTTTGGTTGAGGATTCAACTATTTTCTTGAAAATTTTTCTTTCTTGGTTGAATTTAATAGTTTTTGGTTTGAAATAAAAATCGTCTTTGGTTGAAATATCAACTATCCCACTTGTCATTGAGAATTAATCTTGTTTGGTTGAAAATTTGAGTATGTGGAAGTTTAAAGTTTAAAGTGAAACTACTTTGTTAAGAACTCATTTTTTTGGTCGATGATTCATAATTTTAGTTGAAACCCATTTTTTATTGAAAATTGAACTATTTTGTTGGAAATTCTTTCTTTTTTAATTAATTTTTTTTAACTGAGAATTTTACTATTTCATTTTTAATTGAAAATGTATCTTTTTCAATTGGAAATTTCTGTATTTTCTTGAAAATTCATCTTTTGTGGTAGAATAATAAGTTTTTTGGTGACTAATTCATCTTCTTGGTTGGAAATTTATTTCATTGGTGGAAAATTTTAATATTATATTGAACATTTATATCAAAATTCAAATATTTAAATGTAAATTCATGTCTCTTGTTAAAAAATATTCCTTTTTGGTAGAAAATTTTTCTTTTTTGGTTGAAAATTCATTTTTGTTTGTTTGAAAAATTTTTTTTTTAAATTGAAAATGAATTTTTTTAAATGAAAATTTAACTATTCCATTTTGTGTGAAAAATTAATCTTTTTCAGTAGAAAATTAATTTTCTTGGTTGAAAATTGTTCTTTTTGGTTTAAAATCCATTTCTTTGGTTAAAAATTAGTTTTTTTTTTCAAATTGAAAATTCATTTTTTAACTGTAAATTTAACTATTCCATTTTTTTGTGAAAAATTAATCTTCTTGGTTAAAAATACATTTCTTTGGTTGAAAAGTAGTCTTTTATATTAAAAATTAAATTTTTTAATTAAAAATTTAGCTATTCCGTTTTTTGTGGATGAAATATATGGTTGAAAATTCATCTCTTTGATTGAAAATTTAAATATTTTGTTGAACGTTTATTTTATTTGGTTGAAATTGATTTTTTTACTGAAAATGTCCCTATTCTAAGTTGAAAATGTATGCTTTAACCCTTAAACTGCACTATGGGTGCCAAACACCCAGAACACCCTTGAATTTATTTTTTTCTAAAAGTATACTATTTTAAGAGTATCCCATTAAATTTTTAGGTCAAAATATTAAAAATTACACAATATGTATATACATTTTTTATGAAAAAACTCATTTTTTCGATTTTCTTTTAAATCCAGTCTTTAAACAAATTATATCGTTATAAAACCAACGGGATTTAAAAAAACGTATAATTCTACATCTCATTAAAATTTCGTTAGAAAATATTGAAATCCGGCTTAGTTATACAATTTTAAACATCTGGGTGTCAAACACCCACGGTGTGGCTTACGTAATTATTTTGAGGTGTGCAGTTTAAGGGTTAAATGAAAATTCAACTATTATCTTGTAAATTCGTTTTTTTTACATTTTTTTAAACTGAAAATGTAACTATTCCATTTTTGCTTGAAAATGTATTTTTTTCAGTTGAAAATTTATTTATTTTGATGAAAATTGATTTATTTTGATGAAAATTCATATTTTTGGGTTGATTATTTAGCTTGTTTGTTCAAAATTCATATTTTCGAGTTGAAAATTCAACTGTTCTGAAGGGAATTCGTCTTTTTGGCTTGAAAATTCAACATTTTGGATAACATTTGGTTTCTTTTATTGACTGCAAAATCTCTCATGGTTGAAAATTCAACTCTTTTTCTGAAAATAAGCCTGTTTTGATTAAGGATTCAACTAATTTGTTGAAAATTCGTATTTTTTTGTGGGTAAATTAACTGTTTTTTATTGAAAATAAAAATATTTATTGCTTGGAATATCAACTATTACACTTTCCGTTGTAAATTCCTCTTTTCTTGCTTGAAAATTAATAGTTTTAACTGAAAATGTAATTCTTTCATTTTTGTTTCAAAATCAATCTTATTGAGTTGAAAACTCTACTAATTTGATTGAAAGTTCTTGTCACTAAAAGTCTTTTAAAAAATCTAGAAAAAATTTGTTTTTTGCATTAACATTATTGATCTCCTAGGTGTAAGATTATTTGTATGCCTTAAAGAAAAATTTAGAACGGTCAGGGAAAAGTCAGGGAATTTCGATATTAAGATTTTATAGCGACCCTGAACTTATAAGGAGATTTTCAAAAAACTACATCACACTGCTCTGTGTTAATGTGTATAACAATTTTTTGAAATACTTGAAAAAATGAAAATTAGTGTTTTTATTTTAGACGTTTTTCAAATGAAATCGAAAAAAATAATTTGGCTCAAAGGGTGGGGAGAGGGAGTCGTATTTGTAATGTCACCTTGAGGGTTTCAAACTTTGTGTTATAATCTGTGACGAAAAAGGAGAAGGGTGGGAAAGGTCTTAAAAATATCGTGACGTAGTTATTCTGAACTGCCCCTAATTGACCACTTGGCAGACTGTCACATGCCCTTAATTTCTGATATATTTTTTTATAGATTCAAAATATTATATAGTAAAAAGAGGACGTTCTGATGGCTAGATATTATCCTTACTTATTTGCTCTTATCGTTTTCAAAGTTGAGTGCACTCGCATCTCCAACTCCAATTATTATACCATTAAGCCATTTCCCTTTCGGGGTAGGCGTGACTTGCTCGGTTGGAAAATAGTAGTGTGTATATGGGTATATAGGTATAAGATAGGTAGGTATATAGGTATGAGGTAGATAGGTATATAAGTGTTAGGTATAGATATTTTAGATTGATCTGGAATTCTCGTGTTATTTATTTAAATGACACGTTTATTCCGCAACACTGCTCCGACCCAGGTTGCTGATCAATCTCTCTAGCGATCACCCCAAGTGAGGAGCCTCACAAAATTGTTATGTATGGTTCTCCACTTGGGCCCATTAGTATCCAAGGTCTTTGTTTCAGGTGTCATTCATTCTACTGTCACTCTGTTTACAAACTATTTGTCGCCACACTTTTCTGTCCTGGCATACTACTCTAGCTTCCTTCACGTCCATGCATTTTTTCATGCAAGTTCTTGTATTTCTATGGCTTCTTATGTCTCTACGGATTAATGTCTCATTTACAGATTCTAACCATTCTTTCGGCGGTCTACCTCTGGGCATTCTGCCATTTAATTTACCTTTATACACTTGTTTGGTCAGTCGTTCATCTTTCATTCTTTCAAGATGTCCGAACCATCTTAACTGATTTCTTTCCCATGTGTCAACTATTGTTTCTTTTGCACCACATTCTTTGAGGATGGTCTCGTTTCGGACTTTGTCCATCAGTGTTTTCCCGCATATTATGCGCAGAGGTTGCATGCCGATCGCGTTAATTGTACTCCTGTCCTTTTCTTGACATGTCCATGTCTCGCTTCCGTATAGTACAGTCGGTACGAATATAGAATTGTGTATGGCCATTTTAGCTTTTTTTGATATGTTTTTATTTGTTAGGATGGACCCTGCTCTACCAATAACCTGCTTACCCTTATTTATGCGCCTATCTAACTCCCCATATATTTTTCCGTCGCTAGTGAATAGACTACCTAGATATACGTACTTGTCAACTTGTTCTAATCTCTCATCATTTAGGACAATGTTGCACATTGTTTTCTCACTCTTTCCCTCAAACACCATGATTTTTGTTTTATTTACGTTAATTTTGAGTCCCATGTCCTTCATGCTTGTATGAAGTTTATTCACACTGTTAAAAAAATCTGATCGAAATTTAATATATATGTGAGTAAAGTCATTTGCACATACCGTACATTAATTTTAATATACCATCATGTTGTAAAATTAATATACATGTATATTGAAGTCGGTAAAACAGAATGCGTGAAAACAACAAGTCCTTTGATACCTTCAAATCTTGTCAAATTTAAAAAAATAAAGCAATAACCTTACATTCGTCGACTAAATTCTTACTTACAATTAAAGTGCAACGTACGGGTGGAATTATTCCTAAAATTCGCTGCGAATGTTAGAATTTTAACGTGAGTACAGGTGCTTGGAGGTTAGATTTCTTAATTATTTGTTTAATTGAACTTGGCTCTGAAAAACCAGTGTAGTTTACATTCACCTAGGAGAAAATATTCTTTTTGATCATTTATAATTGAAAATTGCTGCCAGAATTGATTTTAATTTTTGTAAAGTGCAAATATCGGACTTTTCTGATAAATGATCAATATGCGGTATATGAAATTTAATAACATAGTCTCTTAATGGCGATTCCGTATACCTAGGTTTTAGATTTAATATACAAATGTATATTAAATGTATATTAAAATTGCAAACATTTTTAATAGTGCAACATTCTTTGCAAGTCCTCGACTGATTCTGCCATAACAATCTTGTCGTCTGCGAAAGCTAACCCACGTACCTTAACTGTTTGGAGATCTACACCTTCTTCGTAATTAATTACCATAATGTAGGTGGAGACTGGCGATCTCGTTTTTATCGAGAAATCCGAGATGTTTAATGTAAATGTGTAGAAAGGAAAAAATTGTGGAAAGGTATGAGGTAAAGCATTTTCAAATCACTTTCTTCAGCACGCACGCGTGTCCGAACCACATATGTTATCTGGCTGATATGGAACGTATCTCAGCATGGACTTAGTAATTACTGTGCCGGTGCGTGACATGTAAGAAAGTAAGTCGCAAGACGTATTACCATGTTACTAATACTAAGTACTAAGGGTTGACGAGGTGGTTGCCCTACTTATGATACAAGCAGCCAGGAAATGGGGTAGTGAAATCGAGATGACTTTAATAATGCCCCTGGTGGCAAAATCTTTGTGTAGGTGAGAATTTCGCCCCAGCTACCTGTGTACGTTTCCCCCCACAAGGCGGCTTCCCCTCACTCAGCCAAACTGTTGCCGTCGAGCCTGGTCAGCGAGAGTTCTTTGTACCTAATAAAGATTAAAATTCGGAATATAACATTCGTTAAATTTAGCACCTGGTAATTTAGAAATATAATATTCGAAATCTGCGAATTATAACGATTCCAACGATATGTTAGTTGACTTAAAAAGTTGAAAATTTAAGAATAAATGTTCAAGTTTATGTGAAATTTTAGAGAAAATTTTTTAGTATATTTTACTCAAATCAACTGCAGTAGCTGTAATTTATTAGTGCAATATTTTACTTAACTTGGTGAAATTCCGGAAGCTAAAATTTGGCCAGATTTGAAAACTTATTAACTAACATCATAAATTTGGTTTATTTCTCAATCAATGGTATTTGTCAAAATTACACACTACTACTTACCAACCGAGTAAGTCACGCCTACCCCGAAAGGGAAATGGCTTAATGGTATAATAATGCGTAAATAAATTTGCTTTCTTAGTGCAAAAGTATGAATATAGTCTAATTCCTAGACTAATTTGCAAAGTCATTATCTCATTAATAAACATCATAAATTTTGTTTATTGCTTAAACAATTACACTGCTTAAAATTATTCTTTTACTAGTTTACGTTAAAAAGTTTGTTTTTATTTTATACCAAAAATGAATAAAATAAATGTAAATTATCCATAATATTTCCCACTATGTATAACTTTTCCGCCTGGAGTACTATGATGAATATTATGAAATATGTTTATAAAAGTTAATTAAAAATACTATTTTAACACATAAAAAGCAGAATAAAAATTTTTCCATGCAATGTGATTGGTTAAACAATAAACAAAATGTATGATGCTAGTTAATAAGTTTTCAAATCAGGCCAAATTTTAGCTTCCGGAATTTCCCCAAGTGAAGTAAAATATTGCACTAATAAATTAAAGCTACTGCAGTTGATTTTAGTAAAATATACTAAAAAATGTTCTCTAAAATTTCACATAAACTTGAACATTTATTCTTAAATTTTCAACTTTTTGAGTCAAATAACATGTCGTTGAAATCTTTATAATTCGCAGATTTTGAATATTATATTTGTAAATTACCAAGTGCTACATTTTCAAAATGTTCTATTCCGCATTTTACTCCTTATTAGGTACAAAGAATTACCGCTGACCAGGCTTGGCGGTAGCAGTTCAGCTGAGTGAGGAGAAGCCGTGTAGTGGGGGAACCTTGCGCAGGTAGCTGGGGCGCAATTATTGTTCATCCATTGCCAAAATCTGCTGGCGTTGGCCAGCCCTAGACTAGACCGTCTAGACTCTAATCTGGCGCAAATTAGACGGTCTAGTCCGGGGCTGGCTAGAACTGTAACACTTTTGTAAGGTCAAAGACTAGATGGTCTACTTAGCCACTATCTAAACAATCAAGTCAGAGGTGAATAAATAAATAATATCTAAATCAATAGTTTATAGTATTTAACAAATAAATAGTCAATAACGTATAAGTAGTAAATCATAAATGAATGAATGAACAATATATTTTTTTCATCTAGAACCCTGGTGACAAAAATTGTAGGCCAAACTATAGGGAAAAGTTTGATTAACAAAAATATTTATATATAACAAAAAATCATAATTATGGAACTTATTACCAAATGTGTGTGGTAAAGAGAAAATTTTGAATGAAAAACAAAATATATATTAACTTTTTTATTATGACAGAAAGATTATCTCTCTTTATTCTTTTTAGGAAAAGGGTGACTTTCATTAGTTACGTGTTTAATCAAGTATTATTTTTAAAGAAACTGATATGCTTTTAGAATACTACAATTCGTAATTATGTCATCTGGTTTGCTTATTTTAATTTTTCCTACATAAAGCAACTTTTGTTGATTTTTTTTAAGGAATGAAAGAAGATATTATATTTTCCTTGAATATCCGTTGTTTTGTCGAAAGTTGTACACTGGTATTATTTTTAATGATAAAATACATCAGGATAATTAAAAATCATATTCGGGGTAAGTGTGATACCCACTCTTTGTTTTTCTTTTTCAATCTGAATATAAATTTAAGCAGACAAATAACTTTAAAATCAATTTAGAAACCATACAGTTTAAAATAGGTAAGTTTTTTAATATTACTTGAACCTTATAACCAAATTCGAATTTTGTATTATTTATTTTCATTAATATCATTAATATTCTTATCAATGGTAACACATTGAAAGCAAAAATACATCATGAGAATCAACGGATGTTTTATTAACATTTAAGAAATTAAAACTATTTCTTCAGGCAAGATTTTGTTGATTAAAGAAGGTGGCGATTAAAAGTATAAAGTCCAAAGATAATTTTGGCAAAATTTGAAACAACAATCTTCTCAAATTTAAAAACAGGAAAATTTTTAAAGATACAATTTTACATTTCAATTAAAGTTAAAAGTTTCAGTTTGAAAGAGTTTTAATTTGAAAGAGCTCCATATGGAAAAATGCCAAGTACTTAAAATTTTGTTACTAAAATTTTTCGAAAATCTTCACCATTGAAAAATTTCTAAAATTCTGAAAAATCGGAAACTTAAAAAAAGTCCGAATAGCAGGACCTAGAAAAGGAACTATTCGTACAGAATTTTCGGTATGAATAGCCTGGTTAAAATTTTTTTTTTACTTTTCACATTGCCTCAAGAGAACACGTTCAAAACTTAAACAATTTTACTCATTCATTGCCTATTTTAATTACTACAATCTTGAAAAATGCTTAATTTATGTCAATTTAAGTTTACGTCTAACTCCAATATGAAAAATATTCTAAAATATATGAAAAATGTGACATGCTTTAATATTGTAGGAATGGAATAGTATAATTAAAACTTTATCATCAGAATCTTTTTTCATTAAAAGTTAATTTAAAATTTTCACGATAATTTTGAGCAAATTTATTTTTAAAAAAACCTTGTGTTTAAAATATTGTTCAGTATCTAATTATAAAATATTCTGAAAAAAGTCTTGATTGCTTTCTTTTAAACTGATAAAAGATTGTTATAATAATTTTGTTTGCCAACAAAATATCAAAGTTTATCACGAATGTTAAGTAAATTACGTCACATTTAAGAAATCAGTTTTTTTCACTTAGCATGTATGTATACACATATATATGCACCACGCGGTCTGCTTATGCAAATATGAAATAATATCAGGCGATATGCAAATTATTATTTATTCGAGAAATCTCCCTTCACAGCTCCAATTTACTTAAATATTTGTTACTCGCAATTAAAATGCATCAGAGCATATATATTAATTATTCCATACAAATAAATAATCCTTTTTTTCCTAAGGTCGAAGGTAATTCCACCTTATATTTTTATGCGATTTCCAAAATAAATGTTATGATGAATTGCAAAATTTATATAATTACGCAGGTTCTTTTTCTATCTCCTCCTTTTATAAAAATCTTTTTTAAACAATATTAATTGCTTATTAATATTTTATAAAATATAAAGGCCACTCGACTCAATCTTTGCATGCTAACTATATCAGAGAAATCTGATAAACGAAAAGTAAATTCGAACATTGTGTCAATTATGAAACGAGCTCATTACATAAATATCTGCTCCTTGATCTACAAACGAACTCGTTAATTAAATCGACTAGCTTGACAAATTAAAAAGAAAAATGATATACGCGTTGCTTTTCGTTATCGAAATAATATGTGAAAAGGCCGATAATAGTGAAACGAGAGGAAATTGGTGAGAAAAGAATCAGCTATAAGGTTATAGAGGGGCATAATAAAGGGGGGTAATTTGCACCGGAATATACCGCAACTATAATGAACTATAATGTCGACAATATCACTTGCAAAATCGACGTAATGATGTCAATTAAACTCGATTGTGGGCGAGCATGCACTTCCGGTTTTTGAAAACGATTTTGCCGATTCTGCGATTTTTCTATCCTTTTTTCAAGTTCTTGTCCATTTTTTTGTGTGCCTCAGTGTGTAAATTAACTTGAATACTTTTATGCGATATTTTCAGTTGCGCGATAAGCAAATAAAATGTAGGCATGAAATCAATAAATGGAGACATCAATGCCGGAACTTCACCTCGTGTCGGTAGTAAAGCACATAAAATAAATAGTGTAATAGTTGTGGCAAAATTAAATTTAAGCTCGAAGGAACAATTTGATTATAGATTATTACAATAATTGTCTAAATCTGAAGTTCAATAAGAGTAAAAAGAAAGCCACTAGTTTGGTTTAGTAAAATTTTTTACTTATTTGTCAGTTTTTTACTTGAAATTTTAGTGCAAAGATAAGTCTACCCATCAAATAAATTGTTAGATATACGAAAATTTGTTGGAATTAGTTGATAAAACATTTTCATTTCATGATTTGAAATTGAAATTGAGATTGCAATCTTCCATATGAGAAATTTTCAGCTTTAAAATTGGCCAGTTTCTCAAGTACTTTTAACATAAAATTGTTTGTTATATACAATCTCTACAATCTCTAATGCGACTATTTGAAAACATCACAAATTAAAATTATCTTTAGATTAAATTGTGGAATTTTGGACATACTTTACTATGAACTGTGAATTATTTAAAGGCTTGCAATTGTGCAATTTGAAATTCATAGTTAGAAGGCATAAAAGATCAATTACAGTTAACAGGACTTAATTTATTGTTATTACAAATTCAATTGAAAATGTAAAGAAATGTTTTTATTATTTATTGCACCTCTATCATTTTTATGCTGCGCAAAGTAGTAAATGATTCTGAATAATTATAGTCATAAAATATGAAAGAAATTATGGACGATTTTTTATATGATGCCAGATTGGCATGTCGCACACAAAATAGTAATACATTTTTTGTTAGGTTTTCTATGAACATTGAAAAATACAATAGGTAAACCCTTACAATTTACATACTTGTGCACTCAGAAAACGATTTGGTTGAATTAACAAAATTTTTGTTGTTTCAACCATAGAACATGGTATATTATTATGTGGATAACAAAATATTTTGTTGACTCAATCACATTTTTTGGTAGTTTTAATCAAATCTTTTGGAAGATGGATCATTTGATTGATTCAACCACAAAAATTTGTCTGGGTCAATCTACTGCAGCGTATCGTAAAATTAATTTCAGGGTGTCGGTTTTATTTTCCTACTAAGGCTTGATAAAAATTTTCTAAGTGCTAAATAGTCTGGACTCTATATAATAACCATATTTTATGGTTCAACCAACAGAAATTTTGTTGATTCAACCAAATCCTTTTCTGAGTGTAGGTGCAAGTAACTTTATACCTATATACATTTTTCAACTTCAAATTTAGGCATTCAATTTGAAAAATTTTAATGAAACTTTCTGGAATGAAGAATTAAAAATGACACTTCTTCAAATTGAATAGTTAATAAAATTAAAACGCTCAAAATTGTACAACTTTGAATTGAAACGTTAAAAATTCTAAAACTTCTAATTTAAATCATTCAAAATAATACAATTTAATTTAAATTTAACAAATTTAAGAATAAATAAAAAATTTCCAAATTAAGTAATTCCAGATTTAAGCGAAATATATTCAATAATTTCAATTGAATAGAGGATTTGGAATAGTAGAATTTTGATTAATTGCGTATCCCTTGTTGAATCCTTATAGATTTTAAGTTTATTTTTTTCCATATTAAAGGTCAGAGTAATATAATTTTAAAAAGTTTTGATTGGAAATCTAGTTAAAAAACTTTCATGTCTATTGTGTTCAAATTGAAAAATTCAAAACTGGACAATTTCAAATTAGAATATTTTATCAGCTGAGTAATTAAATACGAAGTTTTCAAGATTGAATAATTTTATTTTGAAACATACAAAATTGCATGATTTCAAATTGACATAATTTTAAAATGAAAATTAATTTAAATAATTAAAATTTTATAATTGCCTGCATTCAAAATTGAATAATTTCAGGTTAAAATGTAGTTTTACATGAAATTTAAAAATCACGAATATTTCAAATTTTAAGTGACTAATTATTAAAAGCTTTACATTCGCGTATGGAATTTCTTAAATAAAAAATAAGTAACCTTAGAAATAATTGTTATCTGTAAATGTATTTGGATGTTACTTTTTGTTTTTTAAAAGCCATTTCATTTAAATATTAAATTCAAAATGGACCGAAAATAAAACACCTACCAACCTTTCGGATTGAAAATTCAATGTTCTACTTTTTTTCTAATGTTGATATGAGAAGTTTATGATTATATCTAAACAAAAGAAAGTAAGAAAACAAAAAGAAACCTTGAAAGAAAAGCACGCTTGTTGAAAAAGTTATAAAGTTTTTATGCTGCATTTTTGTATTTTAAATGCAAACTACATTAAGCCAGAGGATCAATAAAATGAGACAATAATATATTCTTTAATCTTCTCAAGGCTCAACATAATTATGGAAAATAAAACAATTTAATCTATAACTTGAATTTATCGAAAACTGTATGAGCTATTGTAAGTATAGGTTAGTTTTCGTTTTTAAAATTTTATTCCGCTAATACAGATACAAATTTATAATTTATAAATTATAAAGTAAATTAATTAAAATAAAGGCCGTGTTTACTTGTACCGAAATTATGGTACGAATCGCCAGATTTTTTCGGTATGAATAGCAGGACTTGGAAAAGGGACTGTTTGTACAAAAATTTCGGTATAAATGGACGAATTTTTTTGTACAAGTAGACGCTGCCTAAAGTAAATCAATTATATACAAACATTTTGAAAAAAGTGGTAATAATATTTTTCATGGTATTATAATTCTGTCGTAATATTTTCCATAAAAATTATTAGAAAGATATTTACTAAATCTGGCAGTTTTTAAAGTTTCATAATATTATTAATATTTCAGAAAAATTGTCTATGGGAATTTAATTACTATAATAAACAAATTTAACTTTATACTTGAGATTGGGATGGCTCTAAACATTAATTGATTTCAAAAAGGTTTTGCAAACATATAATTTAGGGTTTGATGCGGAAAACAACTATTCTCGTTCGTCCGAAAATTAATATATAAAATTTTTCGTATTTTGGTTGCACCCTGTAATTCAATACTTGAAATTGTCGCGTAAAATTCTTTAGTACTGTTTTATACTATTACAATTATTTCCTCAAATCCATAATGAAGAATATTATAATATTATTTAATAATAATACTTAATATATATTTTAATATTAATACTTGATATATATATATTTTAATAATAATATTTAATAATAATAATATTATTTATACTTGATGAATTGACTTTTTATACAGGGTAGCTACAGGTCAGGGAATTCCAGGAATTGTCGATTAACTGATGTTGAAGTTAATTTGATAATTTTCTTGAAAATTCAAAAATTTTGTTAACAAGTCATTCTTTTTTGTTGAAAATTCAACTGTTTTCTTGAAAATTAGTCTTTTTGGGTTAAAAAATTCATCTATTTTGGTAGTAATTGCATCTTTTTTGGTTAAAAATCACAACTCTGGTTGAGAATTAATTTGTTTTAGTTGAGGATTCAACTATTTTGTTGAGAAGTCTTCTTTCTTGGTTGAATTTATCTGCTTTTGCTTTAAAATTAAAAAATTAAAATATCTCATATTACATTTTTCGTTAAAAATTAATTTGTTTGGTTAACGATTCATAATTTTAGTTTTGAAACTTTTTTTCTACTCAAATTGAACTATTCCATGTTCGGTTGAAAATTTATCTTCTTCGTTAAAAATTCATCTATTTAGCTGAAGATTTATTTGATTTGATTGAACATTAATTTTTGTTACTGATAACTATTCTAAGTTGAAAATTTATCTGTTTTAGGTGAAAATTTAACTATACCGTTGAAAAGTCGTATTTTTTGATAGAAAAAAAATCTCATTAGTTCACACTTCATCTTTTTGGTTCAAAATTAAACTATTTTGCTGAAAATTATTATTATTTTTTTTTAATTTATTTTTCTAACTGAAAATTTAGCGATTTCATTTTTTGTAGAAGATTGTTCTTTTTTGCTAGAAATTTATTCTTTTTGGTGGCAAATTCATCTGTATGGTTAAAAATTAAACTATTTCCTTGAAATTTTATTTTATTTCGTTGAAAATTAATTTTTTTTACTGAAAATATAACTTTTCTACTTTTGGTTAAAAATTAATTTCTGTGGTTGAATATTCGTTTTTTTGTTGTTGAACATTTATCTTTTTAGTTAAAGCTTCATGTATCTGGTTGAAACTTGTCTTTTTTTAATTAAAAACTCATTTATTTTGGTACAAAATTCATATTGTTTTGCAGGAAATTCGTCTTTTTGGCTTGAAAATTCAACATTTTGGATAAGATTTGATAATTAGTCTGTTTTGGTTACAAATTTAACTAATTTCTTGAAAATTCTTATTTTTTGGTTTAATTAAACTATTCTTGGTTGAAAATTGAAATATTTTTTGATAGAGAATGTTTCTGTTGAGAATTCTTTTTTTTTATCGAAGATTCATCACTTTGGTTGAAAATTGAACTATTTTGTTAGAAATTACTTTTTTTACTTGGTTGAAAATTAATTGTCTTGACTGAAAATTTAGTTCTCTAATTTTCGATTCAAAATTTATATTTTTGAGTTGAAAACTCGACTCTTTGGTTGAAAATGAATGTATTTTATGTATGTCTTATGTGATTTGTGGATGGCTGCTCATCAAATGCTCTATGACTATTGACACCAAAAGTGTTTAAAATAAATTTGGAAACAAAAATTTTTTTGCATCAACATTATTGATCTACTAGGTTTGAGGTTGTTTTTATATTTGAAAGAAAAATTTAGAATGGTCGGGGAAAATGAAAAATTGACAAGGGAAAGTCAGGGAATTTGGCAATTGAGATTTTGTAGCAACACTGTTTTCGAATGTTTATAATAACTACATATATATATTATATAATAATAATTATATCGCATCACCTTAATTTCAATGAAATAAAGACGATTCTACTAATCTAGTTACTATAACCTTCCCCCTGGAATTTGTACCGAAAAAATCCAGCTATTCGTACTGAAATTTCGATTCACCTAGCCACCGCCATAAAAGAAAGTTTAAATAATTTATAAGATTCAGATTCTTTTCAGATTAGTTGTTCATTTTTTGTCGCGTGTTTTCGTTGAAGAAGTTTTTCCAAAACCACGTTTTCCTCATAATATTTTCGAATTGTTTTGCTCCTAACTTAAATGCATCCAAGGAGGCCCGCGTGGAAAAATTTCGTGGCGCTGTACTGTTTCTGTCCAGTCCGCCTTGAGTCGACACTGGCGCTCCACAGGCTGACTGTCCAGTGGCTAGACTGGGAGGTAACGTTCGGATCGACTAGTTTCTAGTCAGATGGGCTATTTTGATAAAAAATAATTAATAATTAAATAATATAATTATTTTTTATGCCATAAAACTTCAATATATAGATTTTGCAGTTAATTAAAAATATAAAAAAAGTTTTTGTACAAAAAAAAAAGAAGAAATGAGTTTCCGCAAATCTCTTGTACATACGCCGGGTGTCGAACTTCTGGTGTAACTTCCTATTATATTGTTGTAACTTTGTCCCGTCCCCTTAACACCTCGGCCATCTAAAAGTTAAATTTTTTTTTATTTTTGTTGGATATGAATTTCAGTTCATTACATCCTAATATTTATTTGAATAAAAAATGAACGATTTTTAAGCATTAAAATTGCTTGATGTGTGAATAGATCATTGAAAAAATTAAAGTTTGTATGATTTTCTTGCGGTTAGGCTACGAAATAATGATTTTTTTTTACTATTTCAAATAATTATTACCTTAGTCTTGATTATCATTTACGCAATCAATAAATAATTAAATTAAATTAAATAAATCATTTATAATAATATTTGATTTTCTTGAATATCATCAATATTGTACATAGCATTATACATATTATAATTATTATCAATTCAATATAAATTTATTATAACTTGACTATATAATTCAATTGAAAAAAATGTTTTTAAACGTTCTTAAAAAAAATCGTTCTTAAGAATACAGTTCTTGTATTAAGATTTTGATCACCTTCAACCATTATTGTTTACTATCTTAAATATGTAACAGTGTACAATTAATTATTGCTTAAGCATTTGTGCGATTGTGCATTGCAATTTCCCAAATCTTTGATTCACAAATGATTATTTTCTGAATTCACCTCTGTAATTTTTGTTTAAGTCCAAACCGTGATTCTATCTAGAAAGTAGCTAAAATGTGGACAATCTTTATATATTCAAATTCGTAACGAACTCCTAGATAGCGCCAAGACTGGAACTAGACAGCAGAAAGTTTTGAATCAAACACGTAGCAAAATTAGACAGCGCCAGTGTAGCGCCAAGATAGTATTGCGTGAATAGACTGGCTTGAGAAGAACTGTACTGGCTTTAGCATGATTCAAGACTACCACGAAATTTTTCCACACGGGGGTAAAAAGTACTATGTAATTATACAAATATTTGACTATTAAGTGTTTTTTACGTGTAACAAGCAAATGTGTTGTTAATAATCTGCTGTACAAACTTTAAATATCCTTAACAATATTATATTAATATTAATATTATACAAATAAAATGTTTAATTTACGGTTTTTGTAGTTCAATCTTTATTTTGTATAGTATAACATTTTCTATATCTTGTAGTTATTTTATATTTGAATAAAATTTTATTTTTTATTTTTATTTTCCTAGGAACCTGTTTATTTGTCCAAGTTGGAAAAAAGTTGAAAAAACACAAATCCATACTTTGAAATGACAGAAAATCAACTAGCAATTATTAACAAGGGACGGAAAGAGAATTTTTCATTCCATGGAGAAACAGTCACAATTCATCCAATTAGCGTTTCAACTTATAAAAACTACGGTGAACATATGTTGGAAGAATTTTCTCTGCTAGATGATCCACATATAAAATGTTTACCAAAATTAAATTCTCAGTCAGACGTTTTTTATTTAGATTTTCTTACAGAAGTCTCACCGATAAATGAGTACGAAATATCACTGTATTATGTTGAAAAGCCCTTTGAATTAATTCATGTTAAAACGGTGAATATGGTTAAGATTACAAAGTTAAGCAAATGTGAGATAAAATTCCCAGAATTGGGTTCAGCGAATCAATTGAAAGAATCTTACTTACTGTGTACTAAAATTTGTCGCAAAGATGTTCTATATGTTTTCTTAAAAAAACCGTCGAAACTTCTACCGAGTTATATAACCGATTGTTCTTTACTTTTCGAAAACAATGCGCTTACAAATTTCAAAATCGTTGTCGAAGACAGGGAATTTTTAGTGCACAAAGAGATTCTCGCTGGAAAGTCGCCAGTATTTCTAGCTATGTTTGACAGCGAAATGAAAGAAAAGAAAGAAAATAAGATGATTGTTGAAGATGTAGATTCAAGTGTATTTCATGAAATGTTGCGATATTTTTACGTAAATACTGTAAAGGATTTAGAAACTCATGCCGAGAAACTTTTGAAAGCAGCAGATAAGTACGATATACTGAAACTTAAATTACTTTGTGGTGAGGAATTGTCTAGATCTTTAAAAGTTGAAAACGCTATACATTTACTTGAACTTGCTGATACATTCCATGAAAGCACCCTGAAAGAAAGCGCTTTGAAGTTCATACTTTGTAATATAGAACAAATTTTGCAGACCGAAAATTACAAAACATGGCGTCACACAGCACCAGCATATCTCATGGCTGATATAATGGAAACCATGGCTAATATTTTCAAACATTATCCTGGTGTTACATATTGACTTAATTATAGACATTTTTATAAAGCTTCTGATTAGTTAAGCAGTCAGTTGTTACTACCTAATGTAAATTTTCGATAGAATTATTCGCAGTGGTGTAGTCCTAAAAGAAAAAGTGGCCTGGCGGTACTTTCCATAAACTACGTTTCCAGTTTGAGGGAGGTGGGGGGGGGGCTTGAAACTTAGGTTTTAACAGGGGGGGGGGTCATAAGTGAAAATAACGTTACGAACTTTAACCAAATCAGAAAATCCAACTATATTTTTAGGTAAGCCAACGGCGATACCACGCTGAAAACACCAGTTCTCGTAAGATCACTGAAGTTAAGCATTGTTGGGCGCGGTTAGCACTTGGATGGGTAACCGTTCAGGAATACCTGCGTGCTGTTGGCCCGTCGTGGGTGTGGTGGGCCCACATTGGTAGTAAATATCCACCTAGAAACACTACCCGAATCGGGTAGTGAGGCAATGAACTTTCGAGTTCGAACTGCTAATCTATGTATGTATGTATGTATATTTTTAGGTAAAAGTTCTTTTTTTTTTAAAGGCTACTATTATATTTTTTGTTCGGAATTCATTTGGTTTGGTTGAAAATTTAATTATTTTATTGAAAATATTTCAAAAAGTCATCTTTTTATCAAAAATTCAACTACTTTGTTAAAAATTCATTTTTTTAGTCAAAGATTCACCTCTTTGATTGAAAACTTTACTTTTTTGATGAAAATTCGTTTGATGTTTGGTTGAAAATAAATTTTTGAAACTGACAATTAAACTTTTCAATTTTTGTTTAAAATTGATATTTTTCAGTTAAAAATTTAACTTTTTGGCTGAAAATTCGTCTTTCTCGGTAGGAATTTAATCTTCTTGGTTGAAAATTGATCCTTATTGTTGAAAATGCATTTGTTTGGTTGAAATATCAACTGTTACTATGCTTAGTTGAGAATTCATATTTTTTGCTCGAAAAATCGATCATTCGACTTAAATTTGAACAATTTTGTGAAAACATTAATTTTTTTTATTGAGGATCCATAATTAGAGATGGAATTTCAACTACTATTTGCTTTTAAATGAACTTTCATGTTGAAAACTATACTGCATTGTAAAAAATTCGTCTTTTTTATTGAAAATTTAACAATTTTGTTGATAATTCGTTTTTTTTTTTGTTCAAAGTTTTTTTTTTATCAGAGTTTTTATCTGAAAATTTAACTATTCCATTTTTGGTTAAAACTTTATCCTGTATATTGTATAATTTGAAAATTCAACTGTTTATTAGAAAATTAATGTATTTTGTTGAACACTCGTCCTTTTGGGTAGAAAATTAATCTTCTTTGTTGAAAATTCAACTTTTTGGTTGAAAATTTAATCATTTGGTAGAAAATTCATATATTTCATTAAAAAGTCGCCTTTTTGGGTAGGCAATTATTCTTGTTTGTTGAAAGTTTAACTTTTTGATTGAAAATTTAAATATCTTGTTGAAAATTCATCTTTCTTGATTGAAAATCAACTTTTTTGTTAAAAATTAATTTTGTTTTTAGATTTAAAGGACCGCTGTTTTTTTTTAAATCGACTTTTTAGCTTGAAAACTTTACTTTTTTGTGGAAAATTCATCTTTCTTGGTTGAAAATTATTTTTTTAAAATAAAAATTCAACGGTCTTCTAAAAAATTTGTCTGTTTATCTTGAAAATTCAAATATTTGATTGAATTGTAATCTTTTTTGTGCGAAAATTCGACCATTTGATTGAAAATGTATCTTTGTATGCTGAAAATTCCCCTATTTGGTTAGAAATTCAAGTATTTTGTTAAAAATATCATTATTTCTGGAAAATTTAATTATTTTTTAAAGTTATCATTTTTTGATGAAAATTCAACTATGTTGTTAAAAATTTATCCTTTTTGGTTAAAAACTCATATTTTATGGTAGAAAAAACATCCTTCTTGGTTGAAAATTTATCTTTCTTGGTCGAAAAGTAAAGTTTTTTTTTAAATTCAACTGTCTTCGAAATCATTCGTTTTTTTGTCTTAAAAATGTTATTATTTGGTTAAATATTTGACTATATTACGGAAAACTGGTCGCTTTTACTGAAAAGTTAATCTATTTGGTTGTTAATGCAACTGTTTAGTTCAAAATTAATTTTTTTTTTAAATTCGTCTTTTTTGTTGAAAATTCATCTCTTTGGGTAGAAAACCTTTTTTGGTTGAAAAATCAACTATTTTGTTGAAAATGCAATATATTTCGGCTTGAAATCTTAGGAATTCCAAGTGTTTTGTATTGAATGCAATATGTCATCTACATTAATTTTATTTAAAAGAATAATCCATCCATAACTAGAAAAATTGTCCGTGTGACAAGAAAGTGGCCTGGCGCCGCCAGGCCTCGACTACACCACTGATTATTCGTTAACTTTTCTGTCTTTATTTTTTGAGTTTTCAATTTATATAATATTGATGTCGATAGAGTTATAGAGTATCCGTCATGTAATCCTATTTAAGATATTTGAAAAACATGTTGTATACTAGTACGTACTACTAGATAAGCTTATTAACACAAAATGTACATAGGAAATCAGTCAAATATGCATTATTAAAGATGTAGAAACTGACGTGTTTCGCGAAATATTGCATTATATATTTACACAAACAATGTTCATGACTTGTATGTCCATGCTGAGAAACTTTTTTGGGCAGAAGGTAAATAAAATATTCCAAAACTTGAGTTACTTTGTGTTGATGAATTGACTAGATCTTTAAAAAAAGAAAATGCTATACATGTACTTGTTCTTGCCGATCAATATCGTGACAATACTCTGAAAGAGCGAGCAATGAGGTTCATACAAAGTAACACAGACCAAATTTTGCAAACCGAAGAGTACAAAACCTGGCGTTACACAGAACCACTACATCTCGCTTTTGATATACTGGAAGCCGTTATTAATGTTGGCAAAAATTATCCTGGTGTACATTGAATTGATTTCAATGTAGTTTTCCTAAAGTGTTTGTCAACCTTCCGCATTCTTAATCAGACGGTTCTTAATGTGTCTAATTTCAATTTTCGATAATACTATATTCGTTAACTTTTTGGTCGGAAGAGATTTCTTTTTTCATTCGTTTTATAGCAGGATAGCTTGAACTTAAAATTTTCAGAATGAAAATAAGTGAAATTAAAAATCCCAGCACGTCTGTTTATAAGTCTCTTTCCAAAGGAGGCTCATTCTATATTTTTAAAAAGTACTTTATATATTAGTACTACTGGATCAACCTATGAAACCAATTTACTGACATTCTAGTAAATATCAGGAAAAGTATTCCTATATGCTTTAAAGGATTAAAAACTTCAAGTTGTAAGTTTTCAGCATCTTTAAATTATTGTCATATAAGCCATCGTTATTTTGTCAAGAAGTTAAAAATGTTGTACTCTGGCCATTACAATTTTCAAATTTTAAGATTAAATACATATATAAAAAACAGATAAACAATAAACGGATTTAAAAATATAATAAGAATTAATTTTTTTGCGATCTTGAAGGTTGATTCCTTTCACAGTATAATGTTTTTCATATTTTAAAATTTATTATTTATTATTCCACGAACAAATTTTTTCGTAGAAACTATTTTTCGGAAAAATACTAGAAAAATGTTTACCAAATCTGACAGACATTTAATTTTTTTATAATATTGTTAATTAATATGTCAGAAAATATATCATTTTGACGCGCAAAAGAAATTTTTGTATGTTCTGCGTATAAAAAAATAATTATCGTATTTCTGACCCATATTATATAACACAATTAGAAAAAGTACATATTTTAATATTTGAAATTCCCGCCTAAAATTGTTCCAGTACGTCTACCAACCTTTAGGGTTCAAAGTTCAACACTTTTTATTTTTCATGTTGGTAATTGGTATATATATGACTATATGCGACTATAAACAAAGAGACATGCAAGCACTGTGGGCAAATGAAAAAGTTAACACGTTTTTTACGCATTTAGCATGGAAAATGAAGCTAAGAGGATCGATAAAATAAGATAATAAGATATTCATTAATATACACTGTATAAAAGTAACTTAAATTTGACGAGAACATCGAAAATTGTATCAGTTTTTGTAAGTATAACAATATATTACAGGTTAGATTTTTAAAGAAATTTGTATTGGCAAAGGGCAAAGATATTGCATAAGGCTTCAAGCGCCAAATTTTCGGAATTTGGTTCATCTGCTTCAAAAATAAGAAAAATTCGAGTATACCCATTTCCGCAAAATGATTTTTTTGGAGCTGCATTTTTAAAAATTAAAAAATAAATTCTTCATTATCCTGAATTAATCACTTTCTTAAAATAATAAAATACAATTTAATAAAGGATAAAATGATAAATTCATTATTTCGAATTTCAACGAAGATAAACTTACATGGACAAAATATATAAGAAAAATAATGACAATAAGGTTAAGATTATGATATCCGTGGCGACAAAGTTCTAATGCGGATTGCTATAGGACTTTTTGCGAGAAACACGAATCTGAAAGATTGAAATTGTTATCTCGAATAGTTTTCGAGATATCGATATTTCTTACTTTTTTCAATTCCGTGACCAATTACAGGGGTGCCTTCCCGCCGGAGTTGGAAAAGGGGTAGGGGTGTAACATTAGGGTGGTTCTTATTTATACTTGGTGGATTTTTTTTCGAATTTCTCTGCTCTCACCCCCAGTTTTGTTCCAATGCCCAAAAAAAAATCTCTAAATTTGAGCAAAATCGGTTAATTTTCAGGGGTGCCGCAAAGACCATGAAGTTTTCCATTGATTTAACATGGGAAAACGCCTGCTTTTTGTAAATCTAATATTTAAACGCGATAATATGTTACAAATAATTCCGTGTTTCAGTATATTGTTCAGAATTCGTCAGAGAATAACAATCAATCATAAATTTTGAGGTTGAATAATTTTAAGCCACTCTTATGGGTCCCCAAAGAAAACCCCATATGTGACAAATTTGAATTTCACGTAATATTGCGGTTTATTGACGCTTTTTAAAAGTTTAAAAAAAAATAAATAATCATTAATCGGTAATTTAAGAATACCCAGTCATTTGTTGAAAAGGGGGTAGGGGTGAGACCTGCATTATTCGATTATTGATTAGAGAAAAAATCGATATCTCGGAAACTATTCGAGATATTGATTTAAAGAATTGATATCCTTTTCTCCAGAAAAAAATCCTATCTGAATACATATGAAAAAATAAGGTAAATAAAAAACAAAAGTTAATAATTTTAACATACAAAAGTGATATCTTGAAAACTATTCGAGATATCGATTTAAAAATTTCAGATCCGTGTTTATCGCAAAAAATCCCATTGAAATTCATATTCAGAAATTATTTTAATCAAAAATAAAAGTTAATAATTTTAACATAAAAAATCGATATATCGAAAACTATTCGAGATATCGATTTAAAACTTTCAGATTCGTGTTTCTCGCAAAAAATCCTATAGCAATCCACATTAAAATTTTGTCGCCACGGATATCGTAATCTTCCCACAATAAGTCCAAAGTTGGCAGGGTTGGCAGAGACAAGAGAGGCTATTTCTAACCTCAGAGTAAGAACTAAAATTTCAATTTTCTCGAGACAGGATAATTATTTTTCCCCAATTCCCGCGCCGGAACTTGCGACTTACACAAATTAACTTGACTTGACAAATTAATTTCTTATTTCTGTAAAATATGCCAAATTATAATGGCTATGATCATTTAACGTTGAAATTTCATTTTTACGTCATAATTTCATTTTAAATTTTCTCGAAACGGGATGACATTTTTTAAACAAACTTTTTTTAGTTCAATTCGTCCAATCAATAACTAGACTTTAATAGCTCAGTTTTTTCAAAAACTGCAAATGTACTTCAAAATTAATGTTCAAAGTCTATCGCGGATACGAAACGTCACCTGTCTTATTAATTATGTCAAAACTTAATAGCTTTTTGCGGAAGCAAGCTTTTTTTTTACTTTGGTAGAGCATGAAAATATCTCTTGAGACTTTTTTTTAAGGTTCTTGCTGAATTTACAACACGTTTTTAGTCTCTCCTAAAAAAATGGAAAATGGCGTTTGACTCCTTATGCTTTTCCACCCTTCATTACTCCTTTCATTAATTCTTCTCCTAATACAACTTCCAAACTCGAAAGAGCTCAAGTGTAATATTGATAAAAATATTTCACTAAACTGATGGTGTTTTCTACGTGTAACAAGAAAATGTGTTGTTTCTATTATATATATTCAAAATGTTAAATAGATTTACGGTTCTTTTTAAAGTAATTTTATTTAAAAAACTATATTATATCATTTCATGTTTATATCTCCCTAGGAAACCTCTATACTTATTTTCTAAGTTGAAAAGAGTTCGAAAAACGAAAATTTATATTTACAAAAATGGCGGATGCTGAACTGGCAATTATTAACAAGGAATTTCCAGAACATTTTTCATTGCGTGGAGGTACAGTGACAATTCATCCAGTTAACGTTTCAACTTATACTTGTAAGTCCTCTACGGACCTTAAGTTTGAAAAATTTTCTCTGTTAGATGATCCAAGTGTTACATGCTTACCAAAATTAAAGAACCACACTGTCTTCGAATTACATTTATCTACGAATGTCTCACTGACAAATCATTACGAAGTATCATTATATTATTTTCAAAAGCCTTGTAGATTAATTCATGTGAAAACTGTGAATATGGGTAAAATTTCAGAGTCATGCGTATGCAAGTTCGACATACCTAATTTGACATCCAATGATTTGAATGAAATTTGTCAATCTTACTTACTTTGCACTAAAATTTATCGCAAAGTTGTTCCTTATATTTTCAAAAAAGAACCTTCGTCACTTCATCCAAGTCAGATGATCGATTGTTCCCAGCTTTTCGTGGACAGTGCTCTTGCAATTTTCAAATTCATTGACGAAGACAGGGAATTTTGGGTGCATAAAGAGATTCTTTCTGCCAAGTCGTCAGTATTTCTGGCTATGTTTGAAAGTGAAATGAAAGAGAAGAGCCAAAATCAGATAATTATTGAAGACATAGATTCAAGCGCACTTCAGGAAATGGTGCGATATATTTACTCAGATACTGTAAAGGAGTTAAGAAAACACGCCGAGAAACTTATAAAAGCAGCAGATAAGTACGATATACCGGAACTGAAATTACTTTGTGGTGAGGAATTGTCTAGGTCTTTAAAGATAAAAAACGCTGTACATTTACTTGAACTTGCTGATCAATGCCATGAAAGCACCCTGAAGGAGAGAGCGTTGAAGTTCATACTAAGGAACGTAAAACAAATTTTGCAAACCGAAAATTACAAAATATGGTGTCAAACAGCACCAGGATATCTCATGGCTGAGATATTGGAAACTATTGTTAATTTCAGCAAAGGGAAGAGAAGAAGAAGAAGAAAAGATTAGTTCTGTTCTTGTAAATATGCGATTTTTTCATCAGGTAAAATTCACAACCAGAGATTAGATTTTCTCTGAAATTTTGTTCACAGCCGGTTAGCAAGTTATTTTCAATTCCACTCCAGATATCATAAAAAATTCCGTGAAGAAAGAAAATGGCCGCTTGTCAGAAAGTATTTTACGGTGAAGTTCAGGAGAGTTCGGAAGATTTATATAACTTAATTCGATGCGCAGTAGTATTCGGTGGCACTTACGGCTGCGCAGTAGCTTTTTTGGACCCCCTGGAATTACAAAATAATTAAAATCTTAATTATTTTTTCGTTTTAATTTTTTTCATAAATATGGAAAATGATCGGAGGTTATATAAATCTTCCCAACTTTCCTGAACCTCACCGTGCAATATTGCCTGACAAGCGGAGATTTTCTTGTTTGAACGAAACTTGCCTTAACCTCTCGATGCAATATTCCCAACTTTACATTGCGAGTTTCAGGAAATATTGACGGTGTGTTTTGTGTTATCTGGGTCCCTTCAACTGTAAACCTTTAGATGTTTTTATTTATTGTTTTTAAAGTAATTAATGAGTAAAAACGTCTAAAACACTGGATTATTTAATTTACATCTTTAGTAATGATTAACTTTTAAAAAGTGGGATGCAAAGTAATTTTCAAATTTATATTTATCACGATTTTCTTTTCTTTTGCAGTAGTAGAATTTGAATGAAAATAGTGTTTACCAATAGGGTGATGTAGTTTAATATAACATCCTTTATGGTTTTATCGGATTCCATGCTTCTACAATAATTTTGATACATTTAAACAATTTTCTTCCGTAACTTTAATTGAGATTATGTCAAGCTTTTGAAACACGCGGGGAAGGGCATTAAAATTAATTAAATTTTGCTCCTTTTTCATTCCTTCTGGCGGGTATTAAGCTGGAACAAAAATCGTCTATTCATGGGTCTATAGATTCTGAATTTTTCTCTATTCTCTTCTTACCGGACTGGTGCTGATTGGATTGATTTTAATGTTTGAATCTAAATTCCGAAAGTGATTCTCAAGCTTCCGTATATTTTAATCAGTTAATTCGTAATGCGCTTAATTACAATTTTAGATACTATAATGCTCGTTCACTTTTCTGTCGGATGCGATTTCTTTTGTCCACTCGTTTTATTGTAAAATATGGGTACTTGGATCCTTGAAAAATAAGATGTTTGAAAAGTACTAATCCTTTTATTATTATAAAATGTCTGAGAAATAAGTAGTATGCGCCTTGAATAAAGCTTATATTTAATGCCAAAATAATCTTGGTTTCAATTATGTTACTTCACCTTTCTTTGCTGAATCAGATTTACCGACATTCTATTAAATATGAAGAAAAGTATTATCATAGTTTAATGAAATCTAAATCCTATATAAATATGAACTTTTCAGTATATATAAATTATAGTCTACTATATATGAGCCATCGTGATATTGTTAAAAAGCTGCAAATTTGGTACACTGGCATTAAAATTTCACAATTTTTAGTATAAATGCATATATAAAACTAGCTGTGAATTCGATCTCGAGTGTTTCCACTTTATTTGTATTTATAATTATATGGTGCTCATTTGACGAGCACTTTGCTTCCTGTTATAGAAAATGTATTTGCTTCCTCATAGAGGAAGCATTAGTGATTTTTTAAATAATAGACAAACTTAATTTTTCATTTTGATTACGAAGTTACGAAAGATTGTATCTTATTGTTGTATTTATACTATAATGAGAATTTAAATCCTTCGAGTTTGTACATGTATGAATAAAATAATATAAAGAAACCTTAAATCCTGTCACTGATTACAATTTATTAGTTTTTTTTTTCAATTTTGTTACTGTTCTAAAAGAGACTTAAATTTTTTGTGAATTAGAAAAAACAGTCAATTTGAAAATTCCTGATGCTTCTGATTTAAAATTATTATTAAAATTTACATTCATGAAGGCCTTATTCAGCTAATACCGAAATTTACCGAATTTTGGTGTACCGAAATTTCGGTACGAATCACTCGATTTTTTCGGTACGAATATCAGGATTTGGAAAAGGGACTATTCGTACCGAAATTTCAGTACAAATAGACGATTTTTTTGGTACATGTAGACACTGCCTAAAATAAATCAATTATATTCAAACATTTTGAAAAAATTGGTAATAATATTTTTATATTGTATTATAAGTCTGTCGTAATATTTTCTATACAAATTATAAGAAAGATATTTACTATATCTGAGAGCTGTTAAATGTTTTATAATATTATTAATATTTAACAGAAAGCTTCGATTGAATGAACATAGAACATTTTTTGTATTTTGGACGCACCTTAGCATTCAATACTTGAAATTCCCGCGTAATGCCCACCAACCTTTTCGATTCAAATTCAATGTCCAATTCTTTTTCTTTTTTATATTGGTACATGCATAATGCCACGCCAGGGATCCTCAACTTTGAGACACGGGGTACTCTGATTCTGATTGGTGCCGCTGTACCGGAACTAATTGAACTTTTATTGAATTTGATTGGTTTGAGTTGGCGCGATTTTCAAATCACAATTTTTATTGCAAGAGGATTTTAAACAGAATACAGATAACACCGGTCATACGAAGATTTTAAATTATTTGGAAAGTATTAATATTCACTTTCAAATAAATATACTTTAAAATTTTCATAAACAAAACAAGAAATACAAAATTACACAGTTCAAACTTTTCGCGCCTCAAGCAAATATCAAGGTTCCTGTACAGCGGTGACCATTGGAGGGGGAAACGCCTACGCGTCCCCGTCCGTCGTCCACGATATGATTTATAATCTAAACAAAGGAAACAAAAGGTCATAAGCTATAAGACGAATAACTTGAATTTTATGAAAACGTCGAATCCTGTATCAAATTTTGTAAGTATATTTTACTTAGAAATGTGTATTTGTGTTAATATATAGTGTAATTGGTACATATTTAAGGTATTTCGGATATTTAGTACCGTTTTATACAATTAAAATTATTTCCTCAAATCTATAATAAAGGATGATGCAAAAGCATTCTTTTGAATTTCTAATAAGTTATTATTATTATTTATACTTGATGAATAGACTTTTTATAAAGGCTTGCTATAGGTCAGGGAATATCAGAGAATTTAAAACTGGACAGCAAAAGTTAGGGAAAACCTGACAAGTCAGAGAATTGTCGATTAACTGATGTTGAAGTTAATTTGATAATTTTCTTGAAAATTCAACAATTTTGTTAAAAAGTCATCCTTTTTTGTTGAAAATTCAACTGTTTTCTTGAAAATTCGTCTTTTTGGGTTAAACAAATCATCTATTATGGTAGAAATTGTATCTTTTTTGTTTAAAAATCACAACTCTGGTTGAGAATTAATTTGTTTTGGTTGAGGATTAAACTAATTTGTTGAAAAGTGTTCTTTCTTGGTTGAATTTAACTATTTTTTGTGCAAAATAAAAAAATTACATTATCAAATATTACATTTTTCATTAAAAAATTATATTTTTGGTTGATGATTCATAATTTTAGTTTTAAAACTTTTTTTTACTGAAAATTGAATTATTCCATGTTCGGTTGAAAATTCATCTTCTCCGTTGAAAATTCATCTATTTGGTTAAAAAATTTATTTTATTTGATTGAAAATTAATTTTTGTTACGGATAACTATTCTGAGTTGAAAATTTATCTGTTTTAGGTGAAAATTCAACTATTCTGTTGAAAATTGCCTTTTTTGGTAGAAAAATAATCTCATTAGTTCATACTTCATCTTTTTGGTTAAAAATTAAACTATTTTGTTGAAAATTTGTTTGTTTTTTTTTGTTTGAAAAATTATTTTTCTAGCTGAAAATTTAACGATTCCATTTTTTGTAGAAAATTGATCTTTTTTGCTAAAAATGTAATCTTCTTGGTTGCAAATTCATCTGTATGGTTAAAAATTTAACTATTTCGGTGAAATTTTATTTTATTTGGTTGAAAATTCATTTTTTTTACTGCAAAATTAAGTTTTCTACTTTTGGTTAAAAATTAATTTCTGTTGAATATTCATTTTTTTGTTGTTGAAAATTTATCTTTTTAGTTAAAAATTCATTTCTTTGGTTGAAAATTGAACTATTTTGTTGAAAATAATTTTTTTTACTTGAAAATAAATTTTTTTTAACTGAAAATGTAACTATCCCATTCTTGCTTGTTAATTGATCTTTTTTATAGTTGAAAATGGATTTATTTTGTTGAAACTTATCTTTTTTTTTAGATAAAACATCCATTATTTTGGTAGAAAATTAATATTTTCGGGTTGAAAACTCAACTGTTTTGCAGGAAGTTCATTTTTTTAGCTTGAAAATTCAACATTTTGGATGAGATTTGAAAATTGGTCTGTTTTGGTTAAAAGTTCAACTAATTTCTTGAAAATTAAAATATTTTCTGGTAGACGATTTTTTGTTGAGAATTTTTTTGATCGAAGATTCATCGCTTTATTTGAAAATTCAACTGTTTTGTTATAAATTACTTTTTTTCCTGGTTGAAAATTGTCTTAACTGAAAATTTCATTCCCTTATTTTTGGTTCAAAATATATATTTTTAAGTTGACAACTTTACTATGTATTTGGTTGAAAATGAATGTATTTTATGTATGTCTTATGTTATTTGTGGATGGCCGCTTATAAAATGCTGTTGAAACTAAAAGTGCTTCAAATAAATTTAAAAAGCATTACTTTTTTGCATTAGAACATTATTGATCTCCTATAGGTGTGACGTTGTTTTTATATCAAAAAGAAAAGTTTAGAACGGTCGGGAAAAACGAAAAGTTGGCCAGGGAAAAGTCAGGGAATTTCAAAATTGAGTTTTTGTAGCAACCCTGTTTTAGAATGTTTATAATAACTATATATCGACGCCTCCGTTCAACATGAGTCTATCTACTGACAGCGCCGTGTATCAGACTATGCGCTCTGTATAAGCATAGGGAATAGTCTCATACTGGGCGCTGTCAGCAGATATACTCATATTGAATGGAGGCGTCGATATATATTACGAAAAAAAATTATACGCATCACCTTAATTTTAATAAAATGAAGACGAGTCTACTAGTCTATTTACCATATACCCTTCCTCCTGCAATTTGTACCGAAAAAATCCAACTATTCGTACTGAAATTTTGATACACGTAGCGCCACAGCCACAAAAGAAAGTTTAAATAATTTATAAGAAATAGATAGATATTAATAACCCTAAATTGAAAGTTAATTCTAGAAAATAAAATACATTAAACATCAATTTATTTGAACGGCCTGGAAATGTACACGACCAATTATTTGAACGCTGAAGGGGCCCCCACCTCTACTGCGAGCCGGCAGGTTATTTTTGTCAAGCGATATTCATTGGCTGCCCCTGCCTTGTGTCGATGTACCCCCTGTAAGCAACTTTTTCAACTGCGCATGTACCGAAAAGCACGGGTCTATTTAAAATCAGTTGATACTATCAATAATAATATAAATAAATGCACCTGACATTCCTAGAATTGCTGGCCCACGCAGTTTCTCACATCCAGGGGCGAGAGACGGTTGCGACTTTCGCCTCGAAAGGGCCGCATTGCGCACGTACTCAGTCGAGTATATTGCGCAATGTTATGCATTCCAATTTGAAACGTTTCAGACGGTCCCGACTTGCGCAGTTGGAAAAGTCGCGGCCCGTTAGCCTGCATGCATGCATCAGTCTTTTTGTTGACGTACGACGTGAAAAATATTAAATTTTCTGGAAATAGTACAATTTCCCAACTAAAAAGCTATATAATAAAATCAAAAAACGACTCAAATCTTTCGCGGAATAGTGAGTTTTGCCGCATGTCGTACCGCGACGTCATGATAGAATAGGTGGAAATGTCAGGAAGGTTAGTATAATTCTTGACGTAGGAGTGCAGACAACTTTTTGGAGAAAATATTCTAAAGGTAAAGGTAAGTTATAAAGGTCTGAATAGTTATACTTTTTAAGTGTTTCGCGAAGTACAATCAACTATCCGAAATTTGAGGTTACAGTACCCGGTTCTCATCAAATTTATCTGACTCACTTTTACGTATATCATATTTTCTCAAAAAGTTGTTTGGATTCCCATGACGTCATGCTAAAATACTCAATTCAAACCAACGAGGGCTTCCCGCTCTTCGGGCCTCTTTTTTTAATTGGTCAGCCACTGACGCAGGCGTGACCGTACAGGCCGTACAGGGACCATGGTGGGAGGTCACAATTTCAAAGAAGTGCGTGTAGGAGGGTTCAAATATGTGAAAGTTCAAATAAGTGACAGTTCAAATAAGGGGCAGTTTACTGTAATAGGCTCGGTATTCAAATTCTTTTGAGATTACTTGTTCACTTTTTGTTGCGTGTTTTCGTCGAACAAGGTTTTCCAAGACTACTTTTTTTCTCAAAATATTTTCGAATTGTTTTGCTTCTAATTTAAATGTATCCAAAGAGGTAAACAGTATTATGCAATTATACAAATATTTCACATTTTCGTGTTTTTTACATGTAACAAGAAAATGTGTTGTTATTATAATACTGTATCAATTCAAAACATCCTTAACTCCTCGAGTTAAGGATCTCGAATAAAACGGTTTTTTCGATTTTTTTTTAAATACCTGTTCGAATTGAAACGCAGTTAAAATAATATTCCAACTCTGCGGCAGTAGTATAAAAATGTTTAATTTACAGTTTTTGTAGTTCAATCTTTATTTTGTATAGTCTAACATTTTCTTTATCTTAAAGTTATTTTATATTTAAATAAAATTTTCTTTTTAATTTTTCTTTTTCTAGGAACCTGCTTATTTGTCCAAGTTGGAAAAAAGTTGAAAAAAACACAAATTCATACTTTGAAATGACGGAAAATCAACTAGCAATTATTAACAAAGGACGGAAAGAGAATTTTTCATTCCATGGAGAAACAGTCACAATTCATCCAATTAGCGTTTCAACTTATAAAAACTGCGGTGAACATATGTTGGAAGAATTTTCTCTGCTAGATGATCCACATATAAAATGTTTACCAAAATTAAATTCTAGGTCAGACGTTTTTTATATAAATTTTCTTACAGAAGTCTCGCTGATAAATGAGTACGAAATATCACTGTATTATGTCAAGAAGCCCTTTGAATTAATTCATGTGAAAACGGTGAATATGGTTAAGATTACAAAGTTAAGCAAATGTGAGATAAAATTCCCAGCATTGGATTCAGCGAATCAATTGAAAGAATCTTACTTACTGTGTACTAAAATTTGTCGCAAAGATGTTCCATACGGTTTTTTGAAAAAACCATCGACACTTCTACCGAGTCAGATAACCGATTGTTCTTACAAATTTCAAAATCGTTGTCGAAGACAGGGAATTTTTAGTACATAAAGAGATTCTCGCTGCAAAGTCGCCAGTATTTCTAGCTATGTTTGACAGCGAAATGAAAGAAAAGAAAGAAAATCAGATGATTGTTGAAGATGTAGATTCAAGTGTATTCCATGAAATGTTGCGATATATTTACGCAAATACTGTAAAGGATTTAGAAACTCATGCCGAGAAACTTTTGAAAGCAGCAGATAAGTACGATATACTGAAACTTAAATTACTTTGTGGTGAGGAATTGTCTAGATCTTTAAAAGTTGAAAACGCTATAGATTTACTTGAACTTGCTGATACATTCCATGAAAGCACCCTGAAAGAAAGATCTTTGGAGTTCATACGAAGTAACATAGATCAAATGTTGCAAACCGAAAATTACAAAACATGGTGTCAAAAAGCACCAGGATATCTAGTGGCTGATATATTGGCAACTATTGTTAATTTTCACCGAAAAATTGCTGGTTTCATATATTGAATTAATTATAGAGATTTTTATAAAGCTTCTGAATGGTTAACTGATCAGTTATTACTACTTAATGTAAATTTCCGATAGAACAATTCGTTAACTTTTCTGTCGGAAGAGATTTCTTTTTTCATTCGTTTTATATTAGGATATGGATATCTCGAACTTTAAATTTTCAGAGTGAAAATAAGTGAAAGTAAAAATCCCAGCACGTCTGTTTATAAGTCTCTTTCCAAAGGAGACTTTCAGTTTTTTAAGTTTTCAATTCTTATTGGATGTCGAGTATCATTAATATAATCTCATTCAATATGTTTAAAAAGTACTTTATATATTATAGTACTACTAGATTGGCCTATTAAGATTAAATGTATATGAAATATTTCATGTGAAATTAATAAAGCAATTGGTATGTATATTTAATGCAAAAATAATCTTTTTTTTCAATCATGTTACTTATAACCTTTCTTTACTGAAACCAATTTACTGACATTCTTGTAAATACCAGGAAAAGTATTCCTATGCTTTATAAAAGTAAAAACTTGAAGTGATAGTAAATTTTCAGCATATTTAAATTATTGTTATATGAGCCATCGTTATTATGTCAAAAATATTAAAATTTTGTACTCTGGCCATTACAATTTCTATAAGAATTAATTTTTTCGCGATCTAGGCTCGGCTTATCAGATTATATTTTCGATTTTTCTGTGACTATTTTGACAGAAATGCGAATTATTTCAAATTTTCCATCATCGAGAAAATGCTCACTTTCTTGTTTCTGATACGAATTTTTCTATTTATTATTTCACAAAAAATACTAGAAAACTGTTTACCGAATCTGGCATGAGACATTTAATGTTTTATAATATTGTTAATCAATATTTGAAAAACAATATTATTTTAATGTGCAAAAGTATTTTTGACCCATCTTAAAACATATTTACAAAAAGTATATATTTTAATATTTGAAAATCCCGCCTTAAACTGTTCCAGTATGTCTACCAACCTTTTTGGTTCAAACTTCAACACTTTCTTTTTCATGTTGGTAATTGGTATATGCGACTATATATATGCGATGCGACTATAAACACAGAGACGTGCAAGCACTGTGTGCAAGTGAAAAAGTTAACTCGTTTTTTTATGAATTTTGCAAAGAAAATGAAGCTAAGAGAATCGATAAAATAAGATTATAAGATATTCATTAATATCCAATGTATAAAAGTAACTTTAATTTGACAAGAGCATCGAAAATTGTGTCCGTTTTTGTAAGTATAACGTATAACAATATATTATAGGTTAGGTTTTTAAAGAAGGCAAATGGCAAAGATGGATATGCATAAGGCTTCAAGCGCCAAATTTTCGGAATTTAGTTTATCTGCTTAAAAAGTAAGAAAAATTCGAGTATACTCTTTCCTGCCAAAGGATTTTTTTGGAGCTGCATTTTTTTAAATGAAAAAAATTTTTTCATTATCCTGGATTAATCACTTTCTTAAAATAATAATGTAGTACAATGTAACAAGGATAAAATAATAAATTCATTATTTCGAATTTCAACGCAGATAAACTAACAAAAAATATATAAGAAAAATAATATTCACAATAAGTATTGTCGTCCAAAAAAGGTGTTAAATTTTGTTGGTCTACTGGTGTATGTACCTATATATATTTATTGAGATTGTTTAACGTTTCGCCCTTCGACGAAGGACTTCTTCAGACGTAAAAATATTTATAGCAGCCTAAATACAGAAAAGACGTAAAATAATTGTCACACTTTGTCTCAAAAAGAAGTTAAAACCAGTTTTTATCATTAGTTCTCTTACTGTATTGTCCAAATGGGCTAACTCTTATATGGATCACGGAGTGATAAGTTATTTTGTGAGTCAAGGAATGTAAAAATTGTAGTTCCTGCAAATGGTAAAAGAACTACTGATAAAAATGGTTTTTAACTTGTTTTTGAGACAAAATGTGACAATTATTTTATATCTTTTCTGTCTTTAGGCTATAAATTGGCGTACGTCTGAAGAGGCCCTTCGTCAAAGGACCAGTAGACCAACAAAATTTAACATCTTATTTAAGTCAATTCCCTGGTCATCATCTAAAACATCTTCTAATTGTCCAAAGCTGGCAGGGTTGGCAGACAAGAGAGGCTTTTTCTAACCTCACAATTTCAATTTTCTCGAGGCAGGATAATTATTTTTAATTACTCTGTTATCCCTGCGTTCAGTACTAAATAATGTACAAATTAATTATCCTTTTTGTAAAATATGCCAAACTATAATTACTATCATCATTTAACGTTGAAATTTCAGTTTTACGCAATGTGGATGTCATAATTTCATTTTCAGTTTTCTCGACACTGGCTGACATTTTTCAAACAAACTTTTTTTAGTTCAATTCGTCCAATCAATAACTAGAAATAAATAGCTCAGTTTTTTCAAAAACTGCATATGTACTTCAAAATTGATGTTTAAAGTCTATATACGGATACGAAACGTCACCAGTTTCATTAATGTTCTCGAAACTTGATAGCTTTTTGCCGAAGCAAGCTTTTTTACTTTGATAGAGCATGAAAGTATCTCGAAAGACTTTTTTTTAATGTTCTTCTTGAATTTACAACACGTTTTTAGTCTCTCTTAAAAAAAGTGGAAAATGGCGCTTGACTCCTTATGGATTTCCACCCTTCATTACTCCCTTTATTAATCCTTCTTCTCATTATTCAACTTATCCAAACTTGAAAGAGCTAAAGTGTAATATTTATAAAAATATTTGACCAAACTGATGGTGTGTTCTACGTGTAACAAGAAAATATGTTGTCTCTATCATGTATATTCAAAATGTTAAATAGATTTACGGTTCTTTTAGTTGAAAATATTTTCTATAGTGTGATATTTTCCATGTTTAGAAAGTAATTTTATTTCGAAAACTGTATACTATATCATTTCATGTTTCTGTTTTCCTAGGAAACCTCTATACTTTCTAAGTTGATGAGAGTTCGAAAAACGGAAATCTATACTTACAAAAATGACGGATGCTGAATTGGCAATTATTAACAAGGAATGTCCAGAAAATTCTTCATCACGTGGATGTACAGTGACAATTCATCCAGTTAACGTTTCAACGTATAGTCGTAAGTCCTCTACGGACCTTATGTTCGAAAAATTTTCTTTGTTAGATGATCCAAGTGTAAAATGCGTACCAAAACTAAAGAACCACACCGTCTTCGAATTATGTTTCTCTACGAATCTCTCACTGTCAAATCATTACGAAGTATCACTATACTATTTTCAAAAGCCTTGTAGATTAATTCACGTGAAAACTGTGAATATAGGTAAAATTTCACAGTCAAGCATATGCAAGTTCGATATACCTAATTTGACATCAAATGATTTGAATAAGATTTGTCAATCTTACTTATTTTGCACTAAAATTTGTCGCAAAGTTGTTCCTTATATTTACAAAAAACAACCTTCGTCACTTCATCCAAGTGAGGTGACCGATTGTTCCCAGCTTTTCGAGGACAACGCTCTTGCAATTTTCAAAATCATCGACGAAGACAGGGAATTTTGGGTGCATAAAGAGATTCTTTCCGCAAAGTCGCCAGTATTTCTCGCTATGTTTAAAAGTGAAATGAAAGAAAAGATCCAAAATCAGATAATTATTGAAGACATAGATTCAAACGTATTTCAGGAAATGGTGCGATATATTTACTCAGATACTGTAAAGGAGTTAAAAAAACACGCCGCGAAACTTTTGAAAGCAGCAGATATGTACGATATACCGAAACTTAAATTACTTTGTGGTGAGGAATTGTCTAGATCTTTAAAGATAGAAAACGCTATACATTTACTTGAACTTGCTGATCAATGTCATGAAAGCACCCTGAAGGAGAGAACGTTGAAGTTCATACAAAGTAACGTAGAACAAATTTTGCAAACCGAAAATTACAAAATATGGTCTCAAACAGCACCAGGATATCTCATGGCTGAGATATTGGAAACTATTGTTAATTTCAGCAAAGGTTATCCTCCCGGTAAGAGGAGAAGAATAGAGGAAAATTAAGATTTTCAGGTTTTAACGTAAAAGTGAGATTAATTCTATTCTTTTCACAGCCGATTAGCAAGCTATTTTCAATTTTATCGAGTCACTAAAAATTAGGATTTTTAATTCCCCAGACAGCACACAAAATTGTGTGAAGATTTACAGAAACTCACAGTTAAAGGTTGGGAATATTGCTTTGAGAGATTAGGGCAAGGTTCTTTTAACCAAGAAAATGTCGGCTTGTCAGGCGCAGTAGTTTTTTTGGACCCCCTCCCCCCAGAATACCTCTGGACATATGTACCATGATTATTTTCCATATTTATACAACAAAATTAGAATTAAAAAATAATTGTTTTTTGGTTTCAATTCTTTTTTGATAAATATGAAAAATAGTCATAATGCGTATGTCCGGAGGTGAGAGCCAAAAAAACTACTACGCAGCCGTAGGTGCCATAGAATACTATTGCGCTTCGAATTAGGTTATATAAATCTACCCAACTTTCCGGAACCTCTCCATGCAATATTACCAATTTTACATTACGAGTTTCAGGAAATCTTCACGGAGTTTTTTTGTGTTATCTGGGTCTCTTCGATCGTAAACCTTCAGATGTTTTTATTTATTGTTTTTAGAGTAATTATTGAGTAAAAAGTCTAAAACCCTGGATTGTTCAATTGACATCTTTAGTATTGATTTACGGTTAAAATTGTGATGAAAAAGAACTTTTAGATATATTTATCACGATTTTATTTTCTTTTTCAGTGGTAGAATTTGAATGAAAGTAATGTTCGCCAATAGGGTAATGTAGTTCAATGTTACATTTGTTGTGGTTTTTTTTGAGTCCATGCTTCTACAGTAAATTTGGTACATGTAAATAATTTTATTCTGTAACTTTAGTAGTAGTGAAATTAATTAGGTTTTGCTCTTTTTCGATTCCTTCTGGCGGTTATTGAGCTGGAGCAAAAATCGTGTATTCATGGAAATACAGATTCTGAATTTTTCTCTATTCTCTTCTTACCGGGCTGGTGCTCATTAGATTGATTTTAATGTTTGAATGTAAATTCCGAAAGTGTTTGACAAGCTGAATGTAAATTCCTAAACAAATTTTTAAAGCTTCCGTATATTTTAATTAGTTACTTCATAATGCGCCTAATTAAAATTTTAGATACTACTGTTCGTTCACTTTTCTGTCGGATGCGATTTCTTTTGTTCATTCGTTTTATTATAAAAAATGGTTACTTGGGTCCTTGAAAATTAAGATGTTTACAATTTTTTTATTTATTGTAGTACTTGTATTGTATTGTAGCCCTACTCGTTTTATTATTATAAACTGTATGAGAAACAAGGAGTATGTGCCTTGAATAAAGCCTATATTTAATGCCAAAATAATCTTGGTTTCAATCATGTTACTTCACCTTTCTTTGCTGAATCAAGTTTACTGACATTCTATTAAGTATAAAGAAAAGTATTATCATATTTTAAAGGAAATCCTAAATGAATAGTGAATTTTCAGTATATATAAATTATGGCCTAATATATGAGCCATCGTTATGTTGTTCAAAAGCTGAAAATTTCGTACACTGGCATTATAATTTCACAGTTTTTAGTATAAATACATAGATAAACATATTTGAAAACATGATAAGGATTCATTTTTGGGTTAGAAAGTGTCATTTTAAAATTTCTGATTTCAAATATTCCCAATAATATGAAGCGGGAATAGACTTTCAAACTATTTGAAAAATCCTTATATTGAATCATTATATTATCCTTTTTATTAATTCAATAAGAGGGATTTAAATAAATCCCAGATTTATTATGTTTTATTTTTACACAAAAAACACTAGTTAAATATTTACTTGGCGAGTGCCAAAAGCGCACGTGTTATACTTTTTAAATCGAACACGAAATATACCTGCTTCTGGTTACTTTTTGGATATGAGTATAGCCCCCATGAATTAACTATAGGTCCTAGTATCATCCCCCATTTAAACCCCAAAATAATAACTTTGAATTCAACTTAGAAAAACGTGAATATCTCCTAAACAAAAACCGGCCATAAGGGCCCTTTTCATGCAGACGCCCACATATCATTTAGAATAGGAAAGGCCATTTTTCCTGTTGGTCTGACAGAAAAAAAAATACATTTTTCACACTTAGGTACCCAATAAACGAATTTTAATTTAAATATTACGAAGGCTAGCAAATTTTTAAGGTGAGATTTTAATTTTTAATGGCATAACATTTTTCTCTCTGATCCAAGGAGCCAAAAAATGGATTTACGGTGTTTTGTTCGCTTACTCCTCGTAAGAGCCATCGTTATTTTGTCAAAAAGTTTTAAATTTTGTACTCTGGCAATTTTTCTGTGAATATTTGGACGAAACTGCGAGTTATTTCACATTTTTCATCTTCCAGAAAATGCTCACTTTGTTATTTCTGATATGAATTTTTATATTTATTATCTGGCAGACATTCAATGTTTTACAATATTTTTAGTGAATATTTAAGAAACCATATCATTTTAACGCGCAAAGGTAATTTGTTGTGATAGGCCGAGAATAAAAATAAAAATGTTCGTATTTTTTACCCATCTTATGACACAATTACAAAAATTATATATTGCAATATTTGAAATTCCCGCCTAAACGTGTTCCAGTATATCAAACATCTACCAACCTTTTGGGTTCAAAGTTCAACATTTTTTCTTTTTCATGTTGGTATATACGACTGAATCTATCCGGAATCTCCGGAATCTATAAAGTCAGTATAAACAAAGAAGACTTACAAATAAAAAAGTTAACACGTGTTTTATGCATTTTGCATGGAAAATAAAGCTAAGACGATTTATCATATAAGATAATAGATATTAATTAACGTTCAGTCTATAAAAATAACTTGAATTGGATGACGACATCGAAAACGGTATGAAGTGTATCAGCTTTCGTAAGTACAATATATTATAGGTTAGGTTTTTTTTAGAAATTTATATGGTTTATAATTTTTTGTAATTTATAATTTATGGCCAACGGCCATACCACGCTGAAAAACCCAGATCACTGAAGTTAAGCAGCGTTGGACGCGGTTAGTACTTGGATGGGTGACCATTCAAGAATACTGACATGAGTGCTGTTGGCACATCGTGGGTGTGGTGAGCCCACACTTGTAGTTATTTATAACTACAAGAAAAACCTAGT
>CAKNYM010053158.1:181939-240326 GCA_932195095.1 Andricus curvator | reverse complement strand
TATAGGCCAATAATTGCTAATTAGTTCATATTTACTACCGCCTTGTATTATAATGCTAATTTTTATTTAAAAATATAATTTTTTCAAATCTGATGAAGAATTATATTTCTAAATAAGGCATTCCTTATTGTTATTCTATTTTGGTACCCATGCAGACGTAAAATATGAAAGATAACTCCATCCTTGATGTTTTTGACACAGTGGAGTA
The DNA here is from genome assembly GCA_932195095.1 of Andricus curvator. Taxonomy (NCBI): domain Eukaryota; kingdom Metazoa; phylum Arthropoda; class Insecta; order Hymenoptera; family Cynipidae; genus Andricus; species Andricus curvator. Next base: position 240,118 of record CAKNYM010053158.1, on the reverse strand, counting down.
AAAATTAAAATATCGCTTAGGGTCTTCGAATCTTTGTTATTTTGCTTAATTCGAAGCAACTGATCTATTTAGAATTTATTTTGCAAAAATAATTGAATTCGAAGGTATACATACTTCGCGGACATACCCAGGGTACCCGGGTACCCACCATAAAAAAATTCAACTTTAAGTGGTTTTCTGAGGTTGTTAAATATTGTTATGGGATTAGGCGCACTTTCACTTCGTCGAGTGCTTAAAGAATAAAAACTAGTTTTTACGAAGATATTAATAAAATAGGTCCAAAATGGACCAAATCTCATACATTTGGTCCATTTTTTTTCACCCTCAGCACTCAACGAAGTGCAGTTAGCTGTTGGTGAAGAGCAAATACCTAATTGGAAATATAACTCGGGGTTTTCTGATGGTGACTTGTGTGACTATTTCAATTTTTTACAGTGTTTTGCCGGGAGGCACTTGGGATTGGTTCATTTAAAAGTGGCAGGATGTTCATAGGTGCCCTGGCGAAAGTATCGGATAGGAATTCCTTCCGAACCAATTCGAATGAATTCGGAACCTGTATCCGAATCAATCCGAGTAAATTCGAACCAATCTGAAAAAAGTTCTACATTTCGTTTGACCCAAAACGTTTAAAAATTAATCCGACTCAATCCGTACTTCAAAAAGAACTAATACGAACCAAAGTTTCAATCCAAATGAATCCGAACTCGGATTCTTGTACGGATTGAATTGGATTCATTCGGATTGAAAATCGTTTTAGGGCAATCCGAGTTCGGATTCATTCGGATTGAAAATTTGGTTCGGATTGAGTCGGATTAATTTTTGACCGATTTGGATCGAACGAACTGTAGAAATTTTTTCGGATTGTTTCGGAAGGAATTCCTATCCGATACCCTGGCGAACCGAACGAACGGAGCGGATACGCTACAGCGTATCCTCACAGTATCCACATCGTATCCTCTCCGTATCATGCAAGAAAAACTCATTAAAAAAGGAAGATGAACATTTCACTTGTTGAAATTCGGATTCTACGTGAAATTTTGCGTTAAAAGGTCACGGAGTAATCGCAATAGTTTTTCTTGCAACATTAAACACTTTAAAAAAATATAATACTTATCGATAACGTGGGCTGAAGGCGACTTCAAACGCATCGTCGACGGATAACGCCTATTAACTAGCCAACGGCCATACCACGCTGAAAAACCCAGTTCTCGTCAGATCACTGAAGTTAAGCAGCGTTGGACGCGGTTAGTACTTGGATGGGTGACCATTCAAGAATACTGACATGAGTGCTGTTGGCACATCGTGGGTGTGGTGAGCCCACACTTGTAGTTATTTATAACTACAAGAAAAACCTAGAAACACTACCCGAATCGGGTAGTGTCACGCCTACCCTGAAAGGGAAATGGTTTAATGGTATAACTGTTACTGAACGACGATGCGTTTGAAGTCGCCTTCAGCGCACGCCATCGATAAGTATTATATTTTTTAAAAGTTTTTAATGTTGCAAGAAAAACTATTGCGATTACTCTGTGATCTTTTAACTCAAAATTTCACGTAGAATCCGAATTTCAACAAGTGAAATGTTAATCTTTCTTTTTTAATGAGTTTTTCTTGCATGATACGGAGAGGATACTATGTGGATACTATAAGGATACGCTGTAGCGTATCCGTTCCGTTCGTTCGGTCCGCCAGGGTACTTTCGCCAGGGTGGTTTTTGAATCTTATTATGGAGTTGGGAATATAACTTGAGGTTTTGTGAAGATGAATTGGGTGATTAATTAAAATTTTCAAATTTTTGAGTGTTTTACGTAGTGGTTCTTCGGATTTGTTCAGGTAAAATTGGTAGGGGTGGACGAAAATATAACTTGGAGTATTCTGGGCCATAGTAGGAGAGCCAGCGACACTGGACCTTGCGTCATGGCGGATATTGATTGAAAAAATTAGGAATGATAGTTTGCATATAGGGTAATAACGAACCGCCATTCTGAACAAGCAAATACTGAACCCACGTACCTTATTTAATTATTGAAAAATTAATTTTTCCTCAAAAATTAGCATGATCGCGGAATTAAAAAACCCCTAAATCACGTGATTGGCGGCATCTAGCACTCATTGGAAATATATGTGTACCTGTTCTTAATCGGTGCCCAACCCCTGTTGACCGGGCGCAAAGGGGGTTAGTTTCGTCATTGAACTTGCTTCATGACGGATATGAATTTTTTTTAATGTAGGTGTGAGTCCCCACAACACGAATAAATATGTCTGCCTTGAACATCCTTGAACCCGGTCAACGTATGTGGATTCAGAATTTGCTTGGCCAGCATGGCGGTTCGTTATTACCCTACATGCAAACTATCATTCTTAATTTTTTTAATCAATATCCGCGATGACGCAAGGTCCAGTGTCGCTGGCTCTTAGACTACTACGAAACTTCTTGATAAACAGTTACAACGCATCCTTTATGCTCCGGACGTTGGTTTCTCATCTTAGCAATTAAAAAATTGAAAAAAGGGGGGTGGGCACCCAGGTTAATCGCGGCTGCATATTCAGATTCTTATTTGTATACTTTTTCACCTCTGTTTGCTGCAGAAAAAGTTTTCCTAATTTTTTTTCTCTTCATTTTGTTTATCCAAACTCCAAAGAGCTAAAACGTAATATTGATAAAAATATTTGACTAAACTAACGGTGTTTTCCAGGTGTAACAATAATTTGGTTATTTCTATTACGTACAATCAAAATATTTAATTTATTTACGGTTCTTTTAGTTCAATATATTTTTATAGTGTGATATTTTTCATAGAAAGTAATTTTATTTTTTAAATTTTATATTAGACCGAATTCATTAAAAATCCGGCAGGAAGTCCCAACATCATTTGCCACTTAAATATCTTGCTTTTCAAAGGGAATAAGACGACGCTTATTTGACCGATTTTCCGAAAAATTTTGTTTGAAAAAGTTATGAGTATTTGAATTTTAAAAATTGAATTCCGTTGGAAAATTTCCGAATTGACAAAATTTTTTCTAAAAATAGTCCTCAAAAACACCATAGTTTTTTTTCTTTTGATTTTTTTTTTCGATTTGCAATACAATTTCATGGTGTCATAAAAAACAAGCAAGAACATAATTTAACAGTTTCAACAACTTTGGGAATAGAATAATAAAGTAAGTTAGAAAAAATGAGAGTAATGATTATTTCAAAACTATCGACTTCAAAGGAAAAAGTTTTATGTCAAAGTTGGGTAAACTGTTAAATTATGTTCTTTTTTTATGAAAACATAAAATTGTGTTGTTGAGAAAAAATTTAAAAAATTAATAATTGAGTAAAAATTAAGTCAAGAGATATTTTTTTAGAACTTTTTTAGAGGAACAATTTTTTTTCTTTTGACTTTTTTCGTGTCTTGTATCGGTTTGGCAAGAAACGTGAATTTTCGTTTTTCAGACAGAAAAGATTCTCTCTTCTCTCCAAGGGGTGGGCACAGGGCAGACTATCATGGAATATACTTTCAACATCAGAACGAATCTAGAAAAAAAAAGCAAGAAGAAAAGTACGCTAGGGATGTTGAGTAATTTCAGAAAAACCGCCACAATTTTTTCAATTTTATAATTTACCAACGGATTTCGAAAGAGGACCAGAAATTCTATCAGAATCAGAAAGGAAAAGGTAAATACCTATATTAGGTTAAGATATATGGTACTTTTAACAAAAATATTGACCATTTTTTGATAATTCGCGTTTTCAATTTAAAAAATTCAAATACTCATAACTTTGTCAAACAACATTTTTCGGTAAATCGGTAAGATACATGTCGTCTTATTCCCTTGAAAAACGAACATAATTATTTCAGTGGCAAATGATTCTGCGACTTGAGCATGGACTGCCTGCTGGATTTGAAATGAATTAGATCATTATATTATTATTTGACGTTTCTGTTTTCCTAGGAACCCTATACGTGTTTTCTCAAGCTGAAAAGAGTTCGAAAAACGGAAATTTATACTTATACAAATGGCGGACGGTGAACTGGCAATTATTACCAAGGAATCTCCAGAAAAATTTACATTCCATGGAGGTACAGTGACAATGCATCCAGTTACCGTTTCAACTTATAGCAGTAACTTTAATAAACTTTCTTTTGAAGAATTTTCATTGTTAGATGATCCAAGTGTAAAATGCTTACCAACAATACCGTCCCGCACAGTCTTTGAAATAAATTTAGATACGAATGTCTCACTGCCAAATGAGTACGAAATATCGTTATATTATTTTCAAAAGCCTTGTAGATTAATTCATGTGAAAACTGTGAATATGGGTAAAATTTCACAGTCAAGCCAATGCAAGTTCGATATACCTGATTTGACATTAAATGATGTATATGAACTTAAAGAAACTTACTTGCTTTGTACTAAAATTTGTCGCAAAGACGTTCCGTATGTTTTCTTGAAAAGACCTTCGACACTTCTACCGAATCAGATAACTGATTGTTCTTTACTTTTCGAAAACAATGCGCTTACAAATTTCAAAATCGTTGTCGAAGCCAGGGAATTTTTAGTGCATAAAGAGATTCTCGCTGCAAAATCGAAAGTATTTCTGGCTATGTTTGACAGTGAAATGAAAGAAAAAAAAGAAAATCAGATGACTATTGAAGATATAGATTCAGACGTATTTCAGGAAATGTTGCGATATATTTACTTAAATACTGTCAAGGAGTTAGAAACTCACGCCGAGAAACTTTTGATAGCAGCAGACAAGTACGATATACCGAAACTGAAATTACTTTGTGGTGAGGAATTGTCTGGATCTTTAACGATAGATAACGCAATACATTTACTTGAACTTGCTGATAAATTCCATGAAAGCACTCTGAAAGAAAGAGCATTGAAGTTCATACAAAGTAACATAGCACAAGTTTCGCAGACCGAAAATTACAAAACATGGTGTCAAAGAGCACCAGGATATCTAGTGGCTGATATATTGGCAACTATTATCATTTTAATTAAAGATTCTCCTGGTGCACACTGAATTAATTTTAATGTAATATTCTTAAAGTGTTATTTGTTAAGCTTCCGTATGTTTTAATGTCACTTCTTAATCCGCCTTAGATTAAAGATTTCGATAATTTTGTTCGCTAGCTTTTTTGCCGTATTAGATTTCTTTTTTTCATTCGTTTTATAGTAAAATATGGATACCTGGATCCATTAAATTTACAATGACAATTAGCGAAACTAAAAATCCCAGCATATCTGATTTTAAGTGAATTCGCATTATACGGATATTAACTATCCGTCATGTAATCTTATTTGATTATTGTAAAATGTATGAGCAATAAATAATATGCGCTGTGAATAATAACTATCTTGGTTTCAATCGTCTTACTTAACCTTTCTTTACTGAATCAAATTTACTGACATTCTATTAAATATCAGGGTTGCTACAAGACCTGGAAAAGTCATGGAATTTTTAAAAAGTGTTTTATAAATCTGGAAAAGTCATGGAATTTAAAAAAATACTGGAAAACCTGGAAAAGTCATGGAATTTTGAAAAAAATGAAGAAATTTTTCAATCGTATCTATTTAAAATCTTAATAATTTAGTATTTCATAGCGAATTCTATATTTGAAAATTGATACGAAGTGATTTTTTTACATTTAAACGATTTGAACGAGCGCGTTTTGAATTCAATAAAACTTGTTGATAACCCATTATCATTGCAGTATAATGTGTTATAATTCAATTTAATTGATCTGCATTTTTTTTAAAGTGGACCTGGAATTTTTTTTTAATTAGACCTGGAAACCTGGAGGTCGTGGAATTTTGAAATCAGACTCTTGTAGCAACCCTGAATATTATGAAAAGTATTCTTATAGTTTAAAGAAATCTAAACTAAAATTGCATAGTAAATTTTCAGTGTATAAATGATTGTTTAAATTGAGTCATCGTTATTTTTTTTAAAACTTAAGATTTTGATTGACAGTGGTAAAGGCATGGACAATGTTTGACAAAATGAAAATAATTTTTTTACCAATCTTAAAACACAATTACAAAAAGTATAGCTTTAATCGTTTTAATATTTGGACTCTTGAGTATGTATCAATTATGAAAAATGACGATCGACGCATGTCATATGTTATCTGAAGGAATAAGAGAGGTTTGTATAAAAAGTTAATACGTTATTTTATGCATTTTGCACGAAAAATGAAGCTAAGAGAGTCGACATAATAAGATCATAAGATATATTCAATTATATCCAGTTTATAAAAGTCACTTGAATTTGATGTGAGAACATCGAAACTTATTATCAGCTTTTCAAGTATATTATAGGTTAGTTCTTTTTCTTATTTTTAGATTATTTTTTTCATTTTAGCTGCAAAAGAAAGTTTTGCTACATAAAACTTTTCTCACAATGTTTTCAAATTCTTTCTCTCCTAATTTGAATTTCTTCAAAGAGCTGAAAAAGTAATATTAATTGGTAAATAAATAATTGAATAAACTGATCTTTGATGGTGTTTTCTATAAGGGTAACAAGAAAATCTGTTGTTTCTATTATATAATACAAATCAAAATATAAAACGGTTCTTACAGTTCAATCTTAATTTTTTATCGTGTAGTATTTTTTGTATTTAAGTCATTTTTTTTAATTTGAATTTTTTCATAGGAACCTGCTTACTTTCTCAACTTTAAAAGAGTTCGAAAAACTCAATTTCGTACTTCATAATGGCGGGAAATCAACTGGCAATTATTAACAAGGAACTTCAAGAGAATTTTTCATTCCACGGAGAAACAGTAACCCTTCATCCCGTTAGTATTTCAGCTTATAATAAAAAGGTAGAACTAAAGTTAGCAAAATTTCCTCTGATAGATGATCCAAGTGTAGAATGCTAGCCGAAATTAACATATTCTATACTTCGGTACTTCGAAGTAGAATTTATCGAGAAAGTCTCACTAATGTATGAGTACGAAATATCACTTTATTATATTCAGAAGCCTTGCAACTTAATTTTTGTGGGGACTAAGAATATGGGTAAAATTACGAGGTCAAGCATTTGCAACTTCTACCTCTCTTCAGCTGATATAGAAATTTCTGTCAATCAAGTTAATCAAACTTACATACTTTGTACTAAAATTTCTCGCAAAGATGTTCCATATGTTTTCTTTAAAAAACCGTCGACACTTCTACCGAGTCAGATAACCGATTGTTCTTTACTTTTCGAAAAGAATACACTTACAAATTTCAAAATCGTCATCGAAGACAGAGACTTTTGGGTGCACAAAGAGATTCTTGCAGCAAAGTCGCCAGTATTTCTGGCTATATTTGACAGTGAAATGAAAGAAAAAAAAGAAAATGAAATGATTATTGAAGATGTAGATTCTGATGTATTCCATGAAATGTTACGATATATTTACTCAAATACTGTAAAAGAGTTACAATCTTATGCCGAGAAACTTTTAAAAGCAGCAGATAAGTACGATGTACCGAAACTTAAATTAATTTGTGGTGAGGAATTGTCTAGATCTTTAAGGGGAAACGGTAGGTTTGGCTGAGGACATAAATGATTGCAGCGACATCTATAAAAAAATCAGAAATACAGTCTAGTGCCCCCTGGAAAATATAAGTACAAACTCATACCTCAAAATCGGTAGTATTCTGTTGGTAAAATGTTTGACCTGTTAGAGAGAGAAACTTAGCAACGAAAGAGACAGACAATCTAACCATTTTTATTGCACCCTCCCGTTTCGTTTTAGTTCCCGTTACTCGGCTTACCTGCTCATCTGCAGGGAAATATAGAAAATTGACAAATATTTCCTCTATACAATCCGCGTGGGAAATAATGCATTGGCATCCCATAAAAAACAAAAAAATAAGATTCGGAAAATTGTACATATAATTAATTATTAAATATTTTTGGTAATCATAAAAGCTACTTTTATGACCTCAGACATAGGCAAAATACTGAATGTAAGAAAAATACTTGAAAATAAACCCAGGGTGTCTAGCGTTTCTGCAAACAAAGAATTTCAGGACTTTTTCAAGTTTTCCAGGACAAAAATAAATTCTTCCACGTACCTTTCTAAAAATGTGTCATATGCGAAATTTCTCATATGCCCCCAAAATCTGATTTTATGGTCAGAAACAGTTTTTCGGTAATTGTTCATTTTACCATGGTGAAAAATCATAAAGCTAAAATAATCAAAATGAGTTCAATTCTGTGTGTAATAATATCTTCTTCATTAGAATTAGTTGAAATTTGACTGACTTATCGCCTTTTAAGCTAATTTAAGTTTAATTTTCAATAAAGTAGTTAAATTTTTTACAAAATAGTTGAATTTCGAACCAAATTGATGAATTTTCAACCTACAAAGATGAATTTTCAACCAAATGATCGAATTTTAAATAAAAAGATTAAACTTCAATCAAAAAGAGTTAAATTTGTAACCAAATAATTTATTATTTTAGAAGACAGATTATTTCTTAACAAAAAGGGATACGTTTTTTACAGAACACTTAAATATTCTATCTAAAAAATTAATTTTAAACAAAAAATATTAACGGGTAACAAAGAAACAAAATTTTTAATAACATAGTTGAACTTTTAACCAAATTTCTGAATTTTGAACCTACAATGTTGAATTTTTAACCAAAACGATTTTTGAACGAAGAAGATTAATTTTCTACATAAATTTTCAAATGAATAGTTGTATTTTCAACTAAAAAAGATGAATTTTCAGTAAATACATACTTCAAACAAAAAGTTGAATTTTCGACCAAACATGAATTTTCAACTAAAATTATGAATCTGCAAGCAAGAAAATAAATTGTTAACAAAGGAGGTCAACCTTAAATAAAAAACACAAATTTTCAACCCGGAAGACGAATTTTCTACAAAGCAGTTGAATTTTCAAACCTGCAATATTGATTTTCTACCAAAAAGACAAACTTTCAACAAAATAATGTAATTTCCAACCAAAAAGACGAATTTTCAACAAATAAAGATTTGTAAGTGAAGAAAAAAAAAATATTTCATCAAAATTTATGAACTTTTAAGTCAAAATACGAATGTTTTTGTAAAACAGTCGTATTTTCAATCCGAAGTTTTAACCAAAAAAAGAAGAAATTTCGATCAAAAAAATTATTTTTCTACCAATAAAGACGAAATTCTAATTAAACTAGATCAAGTTTCAACAAAACATGGATAACTAACAATTTCAGGTACAAAATAAACTTAAAATATAAAAAAAACGAATTTTCAAGCAAACATTTGAACCTTGAAATAAACAAATTAATTTTCAACAAAGTGGTTCAACTTTTACCCAAGTACTTGAATTGAAATTGATTTTTACATAAAAAATTTAATTTTCAACGAATTATGTGATAGAGGATATTTCAAATACAAAACGATGACTTTTTAATAAAATTGTTGAATTTGCAACTAGATAATAAAATTCTTAACTAAAAGTATAATCGACAGGAGGAAACAACTGAAGAAAATTAATTAAAACAAGAGGCAAATAAATTACTAACAAAAACATTATATCAGAGTAACCCTATTCTTCATTTTCAAAAATCCCTAACCCTGGCTATTAATATTCAAATGCCAGAATGTTAATCTTCGAACATTTTTAACACGCAATCTTTTATACATGGAATAACACAATTTAAAATTGAAATGTAAAATTTTCTAATTTTTTATCCTAAACAGTCATTTGAAAAGCTCTTATAGAAATTGCCTGACTTTTGCAAGATTTTGGTCAAAATCCCTGACTTTTCTCGGCTAATAAAATTCCCTGATCTTTCCCTGATTTCCAGGTTTTTCCTGGCCTACAGCCATACTGTACAAAGAGTATGGAATAACTCAGTCAAATTTTAACAAAGTCTAATTCATAAAAGTTCATTGTTAGCGGAATTGAACTTTTTTCAATATATTAACAGAAAAATATTATTAGATTTGAGAAAATTTGAATGAAATCGTCGTTAAAGTGGAAAAAAATCGGAAATAAATAAGAAGCTTTGAAATATTTTCGATATTAGTTTCGCTATTTTCACCGTGATAAAGTGAACAATCAAGTACCAAAAAGGTGTGTGCAAAATTCAAGAGCTTTTCCAGCTTTTTCCAGGTAAAAACATTCAACAACTTTTCCAGGTTTTCGAAGATTTTCAGAATGCTAGACACCTTGGATACCCCTAAAACACGAGACTTATTTCAGAAAAACTTTCTACTGGATATGTGAACCACTGAGTAATAAGTAGAAAAAGGCATGCGCATACAGTGGGGCACATATGAAGAGTCATTCTGCTACATATCGAAACAATTCTTCGCAGAAGCTAACTTTTTGTTTATATTTCTTATTGTTTCGTTTTCGTTTCTCACCTGCCTAATTTTTTTCTTGAAAAATACGAGCATAAATAAATATAAATAGTTAATATTTGTACATTTTATTATGTATATTATTACGAATATCAAAATTGAAACTTACACACTTATTTAGGACAATGATTGCCTTTTGTAAAGATTATTTTTCTAGTAGAAAAATATCGAAATCAATGTTATTATCTTGAGTTTTAAGAAAAATTAATACTTGTTTTAAAAATTAAAAAAATTTCAACCTATTTTTTTGTTGAGAAAATCGCAAAATATTTCCTTTGCACAATATAACTGATTAATGAAATTTTTCATGATTAGAATAAAAACTATGCCTCTCATCAAAAAAATAGTATCAGGCAAATTTGTAGACATTTTTTATATGAACAAATTTGCTCAGAACATTTTTTTCGTATCTCACATGGTTTCGCTGGAAAATGGAATTTTTTATTTGCCAAAAAGTATTTTCGATGGATAAAACTAGAACCGTTGATCAAAAATGGTGGGTTAACGAACTCCATCTTTATTTTTAGGCGTTAAAAAAGTATGCCAACGGGCAATTCAATCGGACAATTCCTTCAAAAGTCATCGTGTTCACAGACAACGACAACGACGACGACAACGACAAGCTGACACCGAAGTCAAATCCATTTTTTTTTCAATTAGTGAGTCCGAAAACGTCGAGATTTGATGGAATCTGCGAAAGACAACTTTCACATAAAACCAATACCTTCTCATTGAGATGATAATGTAAAAAATTATCATTTACCATTGAAATTGATTAGACAAATTTTTCTGAAATAAAAAAATAAATGCACTACGATTACCACCGTTCCAAATGGAAAAATTTCAATTATAAACCTTTAAAATTGAATATTCTCAAAATCCGTTCAAAATGAAGTAATTTAAAATATAAAATAATAATAGAAACACAATTTCTGCTACAAAAGTAAGTACAAATAAAAGTTTATACAAAGTAACATAGAAGGAATTTTGAGGACCGAAGATTATAAAACGTGGCGTCAAACAGCACCCGGATATCTCATAGCTGATATATTGGAAGCTGTTGCTAATTTTGACCAAAAATATTCTAATGTCACATATTGTACTTGATTTTAAAGTAATTTCCCAAAGTGTTTGTAAATTTTCTGTATTTTGAACCGTTCAGTTCTTACTGCTTAATTTAAATCTTCGATAATACTGTTCGTTAGCTTTTCTGTCCGCATGGTATTTCTGTATGGCTATTTGTAACTCAAATCCCTAGGCATATCTGTTTTTAATTCTCTTTGAAAACAGATGTTTTAGAGTTTTAATTTTAAAATTCTTATTATATTGATTTTGAGTATCCGTGTAATATAGTTTTATTCGATATGTTTGAAAAGTATTATTATCGGTTTATTAATATCAAATGTATAATAAGCAATAAACAATTGGTGTATAAATATCTAGAGAAATTTTTTTTAAGTACAAATTTTTGTTTGATTTCATTTGATAAACGCCTAAAATAAAACACAAAATATGCAAACAACATTGTTAAAATGGGCGATTTTTCACGAAAATAGGGGAAGATATTTTTAATAAAATTAATGTATTTGTACCATATTGAATTAAATATGAAACGGTCAAGATTTCAAGTCGAAATATTTTGCATTTTCAACAAAATAGTTTAATTTTCAACCAAAAAAGATACATTTTCTACCAAGAGATGAATTTTCAACGTAATAGTTGAGTTTTCAAGCTATAGAGTCGAATGTTTTTAAAAACAGTTGAATTTTAAACCCGAAATGACGAATTTTCGAATAAAAAGGTGAGTTTTCAACAAAATAGTTGAATTTTCAAAAAAAAAATAAAATTTTCATCAAAATAGTTAAATTTGCAACAACATAATTAATTTTTCGACCTACAAAGATGAATTTTTATCCAAATGGTCGAATTTTTTAACAAAAAAGATTAAACTTGAACTAAAAACAGTTGAATTTTCAGGCCAAGAAAACGAATTTTTTAAATGACAGTTGAATTTTCAGTCAAAAAAGATTAATTTGCAACGAAAAATAGAACAGTTGATATTTTATCCAGGAAAACATTTTAATTTTTAATTAAAAACAGTAGAATTGAACCAAAAAGATGAATTCCTAACGAAAGTGTAATAAATGATATTTCAACAAAAAAAGATTTTGAAGATTTTTATAAATTTTTAAACAAGAAAGATAACATTTCTATCAAAAGAGATGATTTAAAAAAAGACGAATTGTCAACAATAGAGTTGAATTTTATACCAGGAAAGATTTTTCAGTCAAGAGAGAAAAAAAGTTTCAATGAAATTGTTGAAATTTCAATCGAAAAAGGAGAATTCTCGAATTCTCTAGAAATCAGTCCAATTTTCAACCAAAAAGTTTATCTTCAACCTAATAGTTGAATTTTAATTAATTTTTTTTAGACGAATTTTCAACAAAACAGTTAATACAGTAGTTAATAGAAATTAAAAATAAAGTGATAAAAAGAGAAATACGGGAAAGAGACCCTTATTTAAACTTTTTTTGCTTATTCAATCTTGCTGATATTCTATTAAATATCAGTGAACGTATTTTTATAATTTTATAGAAATATACACTAAATATCAATAGTAATAGGTAAAATTTGAGAATTTTGAACACGGGTTATTAGAATTTGAACATTTTCTTAAAATATGCTAAGAATTCATTTTTGCGTGATGAGTGCTCGAATTGTACAATTTTTGGCGACTTTTGACAAAAATGCCACTTTTTTAAAACATTTTCCACCATTAAAAATTTTTGAATTTAAACTATTCGAAAAATTTATGTTTTTATTTTTTTGAGTCTCAGAAAAAGATTTATTTGGATTTATTTATTTAATATAAAGATGCTATTTGGAAACTTCTGAAAAGTTCTTCTGATTTCACATACATATTCTAGGGAAGAGAATTTTAAACTATTTAAAACATCGATATATTAAATAGCGATACCTTCATGTATTACTGTAGTAGGCTTGTTGATTGAATCAAAAGGCCAAAAACAAAGAAGAAGAAGAAGAAATTTGACAGTTGGAAAAAAGCTGATTAAAAGTTCGAACCACTGCCAAATTCAGTGTCTTAGTAAATAATAATGTAACGGTAAAGTTTATTTAATATTTACTCTAAATGAATGTTATATTTACCATGTTTATATCTTCGGATTTTCATAATAGTTTAGACTTTTTATCAACTCAGAAAGAGTAAATAAAAGTGAATTTTTATAAATATTTCTTATCTATAGTTTGACATAGACGAATGACAGGATATTTAAAAAATTTAATTTACCATTTCAAAAATTTGTTAATTCAATTAATTAATTGAGATTTAACCTATAAAATATTATAAAAAAGATGTTTACTAATTTGTACATACTTTTAATCTTTTACACCTTTTACAGTTTTGTGAATATTTAAGAAAATTACATTACAATTTGTAGCTGTATTTTTTACAGATTTTTTAGATGAAAAAAGGGATCATCGGGAATGTAAGAGTATTTTGTAATATGTTTAAGGCCGCATTTTTTAAAATTTATTCAGAATAATGAAAATTTTAAATAAAACTTACTACCACTATATCTTTATATTGTTTGCAAAGATATTTGCAAAGAAATTTGCTTTCACAAATAAAATAACACAATTACATGAAATATATATTACTCAATATTTAAAGTTCCCACGTAAAAGGGTGACCAACGTGTTGTTTCAAAGTTCAACTGTTTTTCTTTATGTTGGCGGACATTAAACCAGGTTAAACGAATCACGAAGTAAACAGAAACATGCACGTTGAAAAAATTGAAACCTCTGTTTTTTATGTATTTTGTATGCAAAATAAAAAAAAGAGTACACAAAGCAATATCATATAGACAATTGATAACCTTCGCATACGAAATATTTAAAGGATAATAAAGTAATCCAGTCAATAAGACTATTATGACCAATCGAAAAATATCCTTTTGTAAGTATTATAGGTTAGTTTTTTTCTTTATAATTTATAGAGTTTAAAGTTAATCGATCTAATTAATTAATAGTTGATACTAGATTATGCTAAAAAATTAATTTTTGCGTTTATCAATTTATCTTTTAATTGTTCAATCTTATTAAAAAATAATGCAAAAATTCCTTCAATATTGTATTTTGAATAAATTTATAATTTGAAGTTTATTTTTCTGTCAGAATTTAGTTCATCTCGTTCTTAATTAAAATAATATCCTACCGAATAATTTTTTACAAGTAATTTGTAAACATTAGTATAGTTAAACAATAATATTTTAATCTGAAAATATTTGAAGTTAAACAGTTTACTATTGCAAGTTTATAAAATAGTCAATTTAATATCGATGTGGATTGATATTGAATTATTTTGAATTTTATCCTTGAATAAGAGTGTAGAATTTTCTTTCATTTTGGAGACCTTAATACTTACACAATTTTAAATTTAAATTGTTCCATGTCGAATAATTTTAAATTCAAATATTTAAAAGTGCCAATCTTCAAAGTTAAATAGTTCAAAATATTTCAATTTCAATTTGACATATACTTAAAAATGATACAATTTCAAATTGTATTGTATTGTATTGTATTTTTGATATTCTAAAATTGTTTCTCTAATTTTTACATTAATTCTTCAAATGTTTCTCTAATATTTATTCTAAGGCTGATTATCCCATAATCTTTTTCTATTATAAAGTATTATTCTATATGTATTTTCCTATAATTTTTTTTTCGTTAGGACCATGCAATCTAAAAAGTCTATAAAATCCGTAAGATCTTTAGCAATCTCATGCTACATTTTTCAGTCACATATGATATAATGCAATTTAAATTAGGTTTGATTAAATCAGATTGATTTAATTTAATTGAAAGCATTGTCAGTTGATCAACTGTAAATATAAATTAATTAATGATTTTTATAATTGAACCGTAGTTTCAATATTAAAAAATGGAAAATAATTTATTTTACAAGACGGTTTTGAATATGTTCAAAATTAAACAATTTACAAATTTTAGCGTTAAAAATTAATTAGTTAGAATAGTTAAATTTTCACCCAAAGAGATGCATTTTCAACTAAAATCATGAATCGTCAACAACAAAATAAATGTTTAACAACATAGTTCAACTTTCAACCAAGTATTTGCATTTTGAAAAATGTAATAATACTGTAATAAAATAATAATGTAATAATAAAATACGAATTTTCATCAAAATAAATGAATGCTCAACCAAAAAAGACTCATTTTAACCAAAATAATTAAATGTATACCAAAGCAGATATATTTTCAAACCAAAAAACGAATATCGAACCAAATACATTAACTTTCAACCGAATAGTTAAATTTTCAACTAAAAGCAGGAAACCCAAAAGAATGAATTTTTAACAAAGTAGTTCAACTTTTAACTAAGTAGTTGAATTTTCAACCAAAAAAGATTTTTATTTTAAATAAAAAACAGTTGAAACTAACATAAACTAAACTCAACCTAACCTAAACCTAAACAATTACTTTTTTCAAATAAAAAAGATAAATTATCAAGCAAAAATATAATATTTAAATTTTCAGTTAAAGAAATTTAGTTTCAATCACAAAACAGAACGAATTTTAAACTAAAATGATGAACGTTCTACCAGAAAAATAAATTTTTAACAAAGTAGTTCAACTTTCAACCAAATAGTTGAATCCTCATCCAAAACAGATTAATTTTAAACCAAACAGTTGCATTTTTAACCAAAAAATATGAAATTTTTAAAGAGATAAATTTTCAGGGACGGCTGCTCGAAAAATAAAATTCTTGAAAAAGAAAATATTCCAAATGTAATATTCTTGAAACTAGAAGTGGCCGACAATTTACAATTTTTGAATAATAAAATTGTCGACAGTTTATGATATTAACAAATTGGAAAATTCCCGATAATAGATAATGCCTGAAATAAAATTGCCGCCTCTGTGAAATTGCCCACCATAGGGAAATTCAAGAATTATGCAATTCCCGAATCTAATCAGTTGAGAAATGGTTAAAAAAATACTCTTATTCCATGAACATATTTGTTATTTTATTATTTATTTTTTATTAAAACAATGTTTTAATTGTTTACATTCGGGAATTTTATAATTCTGAAATTCTCCTGCATCGGCAATTTTATAGTGTCGGATATTTTATAATGTCGCAAATTTAGTTTTCCGGATTTTTCAGTATAAATAATAATTTAACTTCTAATTTAAAAATTGTTCAACCTAAAAAAATGTTTAATCGTTCAATTTTTAATGTTCCTAACTTAAAATTGCTTGAAATTATATAATTTTGAACATTTACAAATTAATTGATTGATTCTTCAATTTGAAGCATCTAACATTTTAGCGTGGATTTATAATTTTTAACCAGAAGCCTTTGAACTGTTCAATTTACAAAAGTTTAAAATTAAAATTGTCTCAGTTTAATGGCATTTAATTAAAAAGTGTTCTCTTGAAAATATTGTTCAAAGGTTACATTTTATAGGTGTAAATTATTGAGCTCAGTTTTGATTACTTTAGATAAAAAAAGTTTAATCTCGAAGAGTTGGAATTTTTGTATTTCAAGAACCGTGAAAAATGATTACGAACCGGGAAAAACCCGGGAATTTTTTTCCTTGATTAGAACGGTCCCCCTGAATTTTGAAATCTAGCAGTCTAGTGTACACCAAAAATCCTAGTAATTAACCTCTCGTTCCCAAAAGAGTTAAGGTTAATAATATTGGAAATCTTTTTTTCTGTAGGACTCTACGTATTGTATGAAGTTGAAAATAGTACAAGCAATAGGAATTTGTTTTTAACCATGGCAGATAATCAACTCGCAGTTATTGATAAGAATCTTCAAGATAATTTTTTGTTCCGTGGAGAAACAGTGACAATTCATCCAATTAAGGTTGCACGTTATTTATCGAATGGTGAGCAAGTATTGGATGAATTTTTTCTTGATGACGATCCAAGTGTAAGATGCGTACCTAAATTGACAAAATTAAATGGTCGAAACATGTTTAGAATAATATTTACTAAAGATGTATGTTTAACAAATCTGTACCAAGTATCACTTTATTACGCTCAGAAGCCTCTCAAATTAATTCATGTGAAAACTCTAACCGTGGGTAAAATTTTAAAGTCAAGTGCGATTCAGTTCTCAATCCCAAACCTTGAAGCAAATATTATCAATCATTTTAATGCATGTTTACTTTTTTGTACTAAAATTTCTCGCAAAGATATTCCGTACATTTTTGAAGCAAGTCCTTTGATTAGTCAGATAACGGATTGTTCCCTACTTTTCGAAAACGATATGCTTTCGAATTTTAAAATCGTTGTGGGGGATAGGGAATTTCGGATTCATAAAGAGATTCTCGCTGCAAAGTCGCCAGTATTTCTGGCTATGTTTGACAGTGAACTGAAAGAAATGAAAGAAAATAAAATGATTATCGCAGATGTTGATTCAGATGTATTCCAGGAAGTGTTGCGGTATATTTATACAAATAGTGTAAATGAGTTAAGTAAGCATGCCGAGAACCTCTTCATGGTAGCAGATAAGTACGACGTAGAGAAACTTAAACTGCTTTGTGTCAGTGAGTTGTCTAGATCTTTGAATGTAGAAAACGCCATACATGTACTCACTCTTGCTGATAAATACGATGAAAATGTCCTGAAGGAAAGGACAATCATTTTTATAAAATATAACGTTGAAAGGGTTTTGGAGACTGAAGGGTACAAAATGTGGCGTGGATCAGCGCCAGCTCATCTACTAGTTGATATTTTGGAAGCAATGTCTAAGTTGGTCAAAAATTATAGTGGCATGCCTTATTGTACTGGAGTTTAGAGTCATTTTATAACGTAACATTAACATAAATCTCGAGTGATGTACCAGTTCTTAAATTGATACTGTAAAGTTATATATTCTTCATACGTTTGTAAACCTTTTTGCAGGATTTAAGATCTATTCAGAAAATGCTCAGCCACCGAGAATTGAACTGTATTCTAGGTTTAAGTATATTTAGACAATAAACAATTTCACAAATTTAATGACCAACCGATTTATTCCAAAAGACTTTTAAAAAGTTCATCCTGGCGCATTTCTTTCTTTAAGATATAATAAAGGAAAGGGGGAAAAAACTCCTAAAAAGACTAAAAAAAAAGGTTAATTGTCAATCGAATAATTGAATTTTCTACCAAAGTAGTTGACTTTTTAACCCACATAGACGAATTTCCAACAACCGGTGAATTTTCAATCAAAAAAATGACTTTCACATAATTGTTAAATTTTCTACAACGCAGATTAATTTTTGACCAAAAACATGAATTTTGAACCAGAAAGATTAATTTTCTACCGAAAGAGACGAACTTTCAACAAAATACATAAATTTTCAACCAATTAGTTGAATTTTTAACTAAAAAATCTGCCCGCTGCGCGGGAACATTCTCATCGCACACGGCTCGCTTCGCTCGCAGGTTTGACCCTGTTGGAAGTAAAAAGATAGAGATCCTATCCTTTTGAATCATTTTGAATGTTTATGATCGAAATAGATAGAGAAAATGTATCCCATTCTATCTTTTTGTCAATCTAAATTCGCGTCTATCTTTTTCAATCCTCTCTTTTTTATCTCATCCTATACTTTATCTATCCACGTCAATCTTTTTCTATCTCTCTATCAATCTAAACTCCTGTTATCTTTTTCAATCTCCTTTTCCCTATCTCTTCTCATCCTCGATCTATCGACGTCAATCTTTTTCCATCTTTTTGTCTATATACTTTTTCTTTTCCAATCTCCTTTTCTCTATCTCATCCTATCCTGCTTCTATCAACGTCAATCTTTTTCTATCTTTTTGTCTATATAAATTCACGTCTTTCTTTTCCAATCTCCTTTTCTCTATCTTATCCTATCCTGCTTCTATCAACGTCAATATTTTTCTATCTCTCTATCAATCTGAACTCCTGTTATCTTTTTCAATCTCCTTTTCCCTATCTCTTCTTATCCTCGATCTATCCGCGTCAATCTTTTGCTATCTTTCTGTCTACATAAATTCACGTCTTTTTTTTCCAATCTCCTTTTCTCTATCTCATCCTATCCTGCTTCTATCAACGTCAGTCTTCTTCTATCTTCTTGTCTATATAAATTCACGTCACTCTTTTCCAATCTCCTTTAATCTATCTCATCCTATCCTGCTTCTATCGACGTCAATCTTTTGCTATCTTTTTGTCTATCTCAATTCACGTCTTTCTTTTTCAATCTCGTTTTCCCTATCTAGAAAAAAGATAGAGAAAAGGGTATTGAAAAAGATAGACGTGAATTTATATCGTAAAATAGATAGAGAAAGATAGACGTTGATAGCTGTATGATACAGTGAGATAGGGAAGAGGAATTGGAAAAGATAGATGGAAATTTAGATTAATTCAGAGATAGAAAAATATTGACGTGGATAGATAAAGGATAGGATGAGATAGAGAAAAGGGTACAGAAGAAGATAGCCATGAATTCAGATTGAAAAATAGATAGAAAAAGATTGACGTTGATAGATGTATGATACAATGTGATAGGGAACAGGAGATTGAAAAATATGGATGGAAATTTAGATAGGGGAAAGGAGATTGAAAAAGAAAGACGTGAATTTATATAGACCAAAAGATTGCCGTCGATAGAAGCAGGATAGGATGAGATAGAGAAAAGGAGATTGGAAAAGATAGACGTGAATTCAGATTGAAAAATAGATAGAAAGAGATAGACGTTGATAGATGTATGATACAATGAGATAGGGAAAAGCATATTGAAAAAGATAGACGTGAATTTAGATTGACAAAGGGATAGAAAAAGATTGAGGTGGGTAGACAAAGGAAAAGGTGAGACAAAGAAGAGGGTATTGTAAAAGATAAACATGAATTTAGATTGAAAAATAGATAGAAAAAGATTGACGTTGATAGATGTGTGATACAATGAGATAGGGAAGAGGATATTGAAAAAGATAGATGGAAATGTAGATTGATTTAGGCATAGGAAAATATTGACGTGGATAGATGAAGGATAGAATGAGATAGAGAAGAGGGTATTGAAAAAGATAGACGTGAATTCAGATTGAAAAATAGATAGAAAGAGATTGAGGTTGATAAACGTAGAAGAGGATGAAATAAAGAAAAGGAGATTGAAAGAGATAACAGGAGTTTAGATAGAGAGATAGAAAAAGATTGACGTGGATAGATAAAGTATAGGATGAGATAGAAAAAAGAGGATTGAAAAAGATAGACGCGAATTTAGATTGACAAAGAGATAGAAGGGGATACATTTTCTCTATCTATTTCGATCATAAAGATTCAAAATTATTCAAAAAGATAGGATCTATATCTTTTTAATTCCAGCAGGGGACGCTAGGTGGCTGAGGGTAAAAGTAAGAAAGAAGTGAAATCAGTCTTCGGGCCTATAAGTAGAGGCCTAACAAACCGTTTTCTTCCAAGTTCGTCACAGTTGTCGACTGTGGGATAGAGAAATTAATTTTAATTATGTAGGTATATAAGCATGGACGTCACGATGTCTTTCTCATACGTGGTCAAAGTCAAATTAATTTTTTAAATTAATTTTTTAACTTTTCGGTGGACTCCCCAATTTTGAGGGATAGAAAAAGATAGGAGTCCTTGGTCACGAAGGATACAGAAAGAGATTGAAAAAGATTAAAATTAGTAAAAAATAGATAGACTAAGGGATAGATAAAGATAAGAGTCTTCGGTCACAAAGGATAGAAAAAGGATAGAAAGAGAGGCCTCGGTCAGGAAGGATAGAGAAAGAGATTGAAAAAGATGGGAATTCGTAATAGATAGATAGACTAATGGATCGGAAAATATAAGAGTTCTTCGTGATGAAGGATAGAGAAAAAGATAGAAAGTTATTGAGATTAGGGATAAAAAAAGATAGCGTTTTAGGGATGCAAAGTGACCCATTGAGAGAGATAGAATAGTTCTATCTTTTCCTATCCCCAAATTTCTATCTTTTTCAATCTTTTTACTTCCAGCAGGGGAGCGCGCTTAAGGCGCGCGATTGTTGGTTCTCTCGCTTCGCACTCGATAATATATTTTCCTCGTGATGCGCGCTTGGTCTTTGTACTTCCTCCATATTTGTGCACTGACCATTTAAAATTAAACGTCAAGGCATCGACAACTGTCATTTGGTGATTGTGAATTCTCTTTTGTTAAAGCTCTTTTGGCTCTAACGAACACATTCTCATCACGTGTTTCGTGCTTCTCACTCGATTTAGTCCAAAGTGCGAACTTTTCTACATTGAGTTTTACTCTATTATATCAAATGTATATTATATTTATTTCTATACCTCGGTCTGGGACTGCTTATTCAGATATTGCAAAATTATGTAAAAATTTTATTTTTCTTGATTACTTTAATATTTGTACTTTTTTTATTAATTTTTATTCTCAGTTACCCTGAAAAATGTATCATTTGAATAAATTTATATTAATACAATTCGTATAAATATGCATTGGTATTGAAACAAATGTATTTTTAGTGTCTTGTTTTTATGATTTAAAAAAGTGCGAATCCTATAAAAAAAAACAATTTTGTTAATTAACATTTTATTGCACCTTATGTCGTTTTTCCAAAGAATGTATTTATTTTCAATGTTATTTTTTACAATTTGAATAAAAAATACGTATCCTACCAAAACATAATTAATAACAAATTTGTAGATCTTTTTTGGTTGAACAACTTTTGTCTTTTAATTTTTTTTCTTACCTTGTGTCGTTTTTAACAATTAAAAAAAAAAGTTTACTGTTATTTTTTACGACTAAAACAAAAACTACGTATCCTATCAAAATGTGATTAACATAAAATTTGTAGATCTTTTTTGGGTGCACAATTTTCGTCTATTCATCTTTTTTCATAGCTTGTGTCGTTTGTCCAAAAATTTGAATTTTTAATGTTTTTAGAATAAAACAAAAACCACGCGTTTCATAAAAAATGATTAATAACAAATTTATGGAGTCCCCAATTTTGAGGGATTGAAAAAGATAGGAGTCCTTGGTCACGAAGGATACAGAAAGAGATTGAAAAAGATTAAAATTAGTAAAAGATAGATTTTTATAGGAATGTGTGATACAATTATAAAAATGTTAAATGTCTCCTTAATTTATAAACCTAGAAACACTACCCGAATCGGGTAGTGTCACGCCTACCCTGAAAGGGAAATGGTTTAATGGTATATATATATATATATATATATATATATGGATCTTCTTTCGGTGAACAAATTTGGTCTATTAATTTTTTTCTTAGCTTGTGTCGTTTGTCCAAAAATTTAATTTTTTCTATTTTGATTGTTTTTTACGAATAAAATAAAAACTACGTGTCCTATCAAAAAGCGATCAATAAGAAATTTGTACATCTTTTTTGTGTGCATCATTTTTGTCTTCTTATTATTTTTCGTATCTTGCATAGTTTGACCGAAAAATGAAATTTTTTATTTTTCATTATTTTTTATGCGATCAAAATTTGAATTTTCGATTTTTCAAAAAAATTCAAATCAGGGCTTCCAAAAATTAAGGTTTTCCTTCTCTTGACTTTTTTTCATATCGTACGTTTTTCGGCTTAAAATTTGTATTCTCCTTTGAATTTTGAAAATGATACTCTGATAATTTTCTTTTTATCGAAAAAAATCGTAAAGATAAATTGTTCAACTTTTCGAGTACTATGAATAATCGCACATAGAATTTTTAAGTCTTGAAAAAAATGGTCTCAAGAATTTTCAAGATCTAATACATTCTCTTATGAGAATGTAAAAAAGATACATTTTTAACTAAAACTGGATTAGTTCAATCTTAAGTTTAAAAAAATTCATTTTCAACCAAACAGAAAAACGAATTTTCAACAGTATATTTTAATTTTAAACCAAAGAAATGAATGTGCTGCCAAAATAGTTGAATTTTCAACCTAAAAACATAAATTTTCAATCATACAGATGATATTTAAACAAAAAAAACGATTTTTATTTCAAATCAAAAACAGTGGAATTAAAAAAAAACGATTTTTCAACAACATAGTTGAATCCTTAACCAAAACCGATTTTTTTTTCAAATTTGTAGAATTGAATCATTAAATTTTTTACCAATTTCAATCAGTGACTGAACTCTAGCTATAAATCAGTTGATTTCACTGATAAATTAGTGAGTTTTACTGAAACAGTTGCATTTTTGGCTAAAAAAATTACATTTCTACCAAAAGAGATGAATTTCCAAACTAAAAAGACGAATTTTCAACAAAATAGTTGAATTTTTAACGAAAAATGAAAATTTTTCATTTTCAACTAAATAGTTAAATTTTCAACCAAATGGATCAATTTTCTACAAGAAGATCAATTTTTTCACCAAAAAGACCAATTTTCAACAAACAATTTACATTTTCGACTAAAGAGATAAGTTTTCAACTTATATATGACAAATCTTTAAATGGAATATTTACATTTTCAGTAAAAAAAATTAATTTTTTAACAACAAAAAACGAATTTTCAACAAAATAGTTACATTTTTAACCAAAGAGATGCACTTTCAACTTATAAGGAATTATTTTTATTTATGTAAGTATCAAAGAGAATCTGCCATGAAGAGAAGTAACAAATCGCTACCGGAAACTTAATATCTGTAACATAAATGATTGTATACACTAGAAGCGGAATATCTCAGTCAATTTATTAGATTTATTAACCAAACATGGCAGATATATAGAACCTACTAAAGTATAAATATTGTGTAAGTTTGGAAAATAATTGAAAATTGCAGAAATGCGCTATAATTAAATTTAAAAAAATGCTTAACAAAAATCGTCTGCGAGTTATAATTTTATTTCAATGATACTCAAACAATCACATCTCATTTGACGATTTTACATAGTAATCAGGACAAAATAAATTCATAGTTGCATCTCTTGAGAAAAAAAAGAGTTAAAAACGTGATTTGTGAAATGCAGACTAAAGGTGCAGCTTGAATACTTTCACCAAATGATCTCAAGCCTTTTTTTAGAAACATGTTATCATATCCTAAAAATATTTTTAATGAATCTAAATTATATTGATTTATAGTAAGAATGGTTCATTTTTTAGTCATTATTAAACAGTTTCTATCATGCGGAGACGCAAACGCACCTGCACTCTGCTGCCAAAACCATTTGATCCATATTGATGAAACTTTGCATATTTTCAGTTAAAAAGAATTAATAACTTTCAAGGAAAAAAGTTGGATTTTCTTGTTGGGTTTTATTAATTTAGTTCGCTTTAAAGCAAAAAATCGAGAAAAGGCGGAAGTTGTTTGAAAATTGGGGAAAAATAGGAATTCTTTAAAATAAGGGGTAAAGAGGGGAATAGGAGAAAGAGTGTGAAGTCATTCAGATGCTTTAATTTTAATCTAAAATCACTTATTTTCATTTTTTGAAGCATTTCAAAAAATTTTTATTCAACTCTATATTTTCCATATGTGATGTCACATTTTGCGTTAACCCCTCTCATCCCTATGTCACAAATTGTCAAAAAACCTGCCCCCCTCCGCCACTTGCTGGCAGTGTGACATAGTTTTTCAACGGCCCCTTAGTTAAACTTTCTTTACTTATTCAATCTTACTGATATTCTATTAAATATTAGTAAATGTATTCTTATAATTTTATAGAGTTATAGGATGTACACTACGTACAATCAATCTCAAAAGTCGCCAATCTTTAAAATCATTTATAAAATCAACAAAAATAAATCTATCATTAATTTTTGCACATCTTGACGGAGGCTTCTAAGCATACTTCAGAAAAAATAATTCAGGTTAAAATTGTTTATTTAAACCTAGTTATTTAGATTCTTAATTTTTTATTTCTCTTTAGGGAAAAGTTACACTTATTTCATTTCAATGATAAAGGTCTCATTTTATTCTTTGAAGGATTCTCTACAATTCTATTTGGGTGGTGTTTATTAACATTTACACTATCATCGTTTATAACAGTAATAACTGTATGGTTTCTAAATTAATTTTTTAATAAAACCCACTCAAATAGAACTGTAGAGAAGCCTTCAAAGAATGAAATGAGCCATTGATCATTAGGATGAAATAAAAATTGTAAATTTTCCCTAAAGAGAAATCAAAAACTAAAACTCTACATAACTACTGTTAAATAAACAATTTTAACCTTAATTTTTTTCTGAAATACGCTCAGCAGCCTCCATCAAGATTTTTAGAAATTAATAACAGATCTATTTTTTCCGATTTTATAAATCATTTTAAAGATAGGCGACTTTTGAGTAGTGTGCAACTGTACATCCTTAAAATATCAATGCAATGGTAAAGAGTAAAATTTAGGAATCTCGAACACGGCTTATTAAAATTTTCTTAAAATATGGTAAGAATTAATTTTTGCGTCATCAGGGCTTGAATTGTACATTTTTTGTAACTTTTATTTATCTATTTTGACAAAACACATTTTCTTTTAAACATTTTTTACCTTTGAAAATTTTTTAATTTACACAATATTGTGAAAAAAGGTATTTTAGTTATTGCGAATCTCAGAAAAAGGGCTAATTTAGAAACTTCTGCTTTCACATATATTTTAGTGAACAAAATTTTAAACTATTCAAGAAATTCTTCGCCCTTAAATTATTATTAAGTATTACACTAGTCCTATCGCAAATTTTACAGTTTTAGCAAATGAGCTGATTAATTTAATATTGACTCTAAGTGAATGTTGGATTTAACATTTTTATATCTTTGGTTTTTCATGGTACATAGTTTAAACTTTTTATCAGCTCTTCGATGAATAATTACATTTGAGATAGGACCTTAATACAGGCAGGTATAATATTGAGCATTCTTCATTATATTTATATTTTTCAACACAATAAAAGTGATTTCTATAAATATTTCTCCCACACAGTACACTTCCCGAAAAAACCTGATCTTTTCTTGGGACCTAATCCAAGCGGCAGGCAGAAAAAGCTAGGTTTATAATAGACATAGCACAAATATAATAGAGCAATTAGTATTGAATAATAATAATTATAAACGCTTAATTAAAAGTCAACCGAGAAAAACGTAATTTTTGACCACGAAACCCGGGAAATAGACTGGAATTTTTTTTTAATTTGATCAGTCACCCAGTATGTTGATTAGGGTGGTCCAAAAAACGCTTTTCGTGCTACAGGGCAAGTCCCCCCCCCCCCAAAAAAAGTTTCCATTTCCGGAGAAAAAAAATCCCTAATTTTTTTTTTCGAAATTCGAATTAAATTTTTAATTAATTTTTTTTAACGTGCCACCGGGCACTTCAAAATCCCATTTAATTAACATGGGGAAATTTGGTATTTTCGAAAAATTGAACTCATACTTCAGGGTTTGATCGAAACGTGCCAAACTTTTTAGGGATTGAAGAGGAGTACCTATGAAATAAAAGCACACTAATAACTTTCATTTTCAAACCACCCTTACCCGGCCACAGCGCCCCAAATATGACCCAAAAATAAAAAAACTACATTTTTACGTATTATTGTTACTTTTTAGCAATTTCCGTCATCTTTTTCATACAACTAATTACTAATGGACAATTTGAATATTTTCAATAACTTTTCAAACAATTTTTAATCGTTTAAAAAAATGTAACTTATTTAAACAATTATTTATTCCCAAAAAATGTAAAAAATAATCGTATTTTCTGATTGAAATGCAATAGTTTGTCATTGTTTGGAGTAGTAATTTTTTTTTAAACATTATGTAATTATTTAAACAATTACTTATTGTTTATTCTCAAAATTTCTAAAAATTAACCCAGAGATGTCCACTTTTTTCTCAAATTGGTATCCTATGCTACTTTTTGTTGAATAATTATATAATTTTGATACATATCTTTTAATGTTTAATAAATTTCTATTTGTTTAAACAATTTTGATTTGCTTAAGCAGTTTTTTTCGATAACTAAAAAAAAATAAAATAAAATACATATAATTATTTTTCTGACTGTATAGTGTACAGAAAGAATATATTAACCATTTTTAATTGTTTAAACAAATATTTGTTCAAACAATTATTTTTCCAAAAATATTTTTTAAATCGTATTTTCTGAATTAAACATAATATTGAATGATTGCGAGGAGTAGAAAAATTCTGTTGAAAACAGTCTTATAAATAATCGTATGAAGCTAAAACGAAAATCAGCGACACGTTTTGATATTTATAACGAGTATGAAAATGAAAAAAGCAATCTGTTGAAACTTGAATCATAATTTGGATTAGTGAATGTGCTTGTTTATAATACAATTATGACAAAGATTGTAAAAATATGAAGAAAGCAATAATAAATACACTTTTATAATTTAAATTTTATCATGACTTGCATGATTTATTTAGTAATGCGCCAAAGAAGATGTAAACCATCCATACTCAATTTGAAGGAAATTAAAAAAAAACAATAATTAATTGTATAAACAATAACATAAAGTTTTTAGCAGAATTTATTACTCCTCGCAATCATTCAATATTATGTTTAATTCAGAAAATACGATTTAAAAAATATTTTTGGAAAAATAATTGTTTAAACAAATTATATTTGTTTAAACAATTCAAAAATGGTTAAATAGAAATTTATTAAAAATTAAAAGAAATGTATCAAAATTATATAATTATTCAACAAAAAGTAGCATAGGATACCAATTTGAGAAAAAAGTGGACATCTCTGGGTCAATTTTTAGAAATTTTGACACAACAATAAGTAATTGTTTAAATAATTACATAATGTTTAAAAAAAAATACTACTCCAAACAATGACAAACTATTACATTTCAATCAGAAAATACGATTATTTTTTACATGTGCTGTGGCCGGGTAAGGGTGGGTTGAAAATGAAAGTTATTAGTATGCTTTTATTTCATAGGTACTCCTCTTCAATCCCTAAAAAGATTGGCACGTTTCGATCAAACCCTGAAGTATGTGTTCAATTTTTCGAAAATCCAATATTTCCCCATGTTAATTAAATGGGATTTTGAAGTGCCCGGTGGCACGTGTTAATATGCGAATTTCGAAAAAAAAAATTAGGGATTTTTTTTCTCCGGAAATGGAAACTTTTGGTGGGGAGACTTGCCCTCTGGGGTGAAAAAAAATTTTGCAATGCATTTTTGGACCACCCTAATGTTGACATTATTTATATTTTATTTCCTACGTCTCTAGGCTGTAGGAGTAGGGATACAATAATTAATATTTCTTTCTCCTTCATTCCTATGGTCACCAGATGTCACGCTGGACTCTGAAGACGCACATCTGTGGTTTT
The DNA here is from genome assembly GCA_932195095.1 of Andricus curvator. NCBI lineage: Eukaryota > Metazoa > Arthropoda > Insecta > Hymenoptera > Cynipidae > Andricus > Andricus curvator. The sequence goes on along the minus strand of CAKNYM010053158.1, from coordinate 211,449 downwards.
ACTACGCATCGATTTTAGGATCACGTCATTAATGACGTCGTACATCGTTGCATTTTGCACTACATCATTTTGCATATATTGGCCATATTGCATCTTAATATATTTCTAAAAAGCTGTTATTGACGCAGCAGTACTGTGAAAATTAAATGCATGTGCATTAGTAATCCAGAAAGGGATAATTAGCTGCGCAAAAGTAGCACGCAATTTATTTGATATTTGGATTCTGAATTACGTTCTGAATTTGGATTCTGAATTACGTTCTGAATTTGGATTCTGAATTACGAAAGACGTTCCAACGTAAGTTTTTTTGCGGTTTATTGTGTTAATGCAGATTTATATCCCATCATCTTTGTTTTTATGACATTTTTTTTGTCTTATGCTCACATACATTTATTACAAATAAGTTTCATGATTTATGAAAGAAATCTTTTCAGAAATTTCCAAATTTTTTCCCCCAATTAAAACTATACATAATAAGATATTTTGTAATTTTATCCTTTACAAAACAAGATTTTCGTTGGTTTTGTACTTTTGTGTCGAATATGATATACCATTTAATTTTCAATAATTTGTTAATTTACAGTATATAACTAGTCGTATAACTATAAAAAGGTGGCGACCCTGTGTAAAATTGTTGAGGCCCCTTGAAGAAAAGAACAGTACATATAATGTACATAGTGTTGTCCCATTTTAATAAAAAGGCCGATTTATAAAGAATTTCTTAGTAGTAAAAAAATGTAGACTAAATTTAAACATAGAAGCTCAATTTTGAGATACATAATTATATTTTGTCTACTCACTCTGATGCCCCCCATCCCACCCCAACCGCGCAATGCGTGGTTTCACTTTACATTAGTTACGCCACTGTGTGTATTTAGTATTCTAACATAGGGAAAATCTTCCAAGTTAAAGGAAACTCGTCAGAAAATGGAAAATACCTATGGACTGCATCCATTTCTGGTCAGGCAGGTTCTATACTTGAAGTCACAGAATCTCTCTGAGAGTAAAATGTTGTTTCGTATAGAGGAAATTAGGAGATAGGTATTTTTGCGATCAGCGAAAATAAAAATGTCTACGAATTTATACGTATTTGAATTTTGTGCTTTGTTTAAAAAAACAATTTGTTCTTCAAACTCTAAATTTTGTACTTAAGTGATATACTGATAGCGTTTATCGTCTACCTTAAAAATCTGCCGGAAAATTAAAAAAAAAAGGTTTAAAATTAACATAATGGCTGTGGTTTTTCTGAAAATACTAAAAGTCGATTGTTTAAAAAAACATTTTTTTTACGATTTTTTTGTTGTTGAATTTTTACTTCCATATGTTGTGCGTTTCATTCGGGCTAAATAACTTTTGTGGCCAGGAGAATTTTTTTTCATAAAATCGAATTTTTCTTGCAAACAATGGCAGATACGAAAACTCATATGAACAATACTTCTTGCTTTTTTGCGATATCTTGCATCGTTTAAGAGGAAAATTACAAAATTTTATTCGTAGAAAAAAAATCTCCCGGTCTTAGAAATGGTTCAGCCCGCATAAACCCGATAGGATATCTTATTTATACATATAAGCAGAAACTACAAAAATAATAGCAAAATAAAAAAGGTGAGATTTTAGAAAAAATCTTTGTTATTTTTGTCTTCAAGTTTTGAAAACACGAAAAATATATTTTCTGGAAAATTCCACCTTTTTTTATTCTTTCCAATATTTTTTTTTAAGTTTCTGCTAATAGAAGAAAGGCATCCTATCAGCTTTATGCGGGCTAAGCTATTTTTGAGCCCGGGGCAGTTTTTTCCCTAAAAATATAATTTTTGAATTTGTCTCTTAAATTATACAAGATACCACAAAAGAGCAAGAGGTATTTTACATATAACTTTTTTAGATGTGCAAACGTTTATCTTAACATTTTTTCGTATCTGTAGTTGTTTGCAAGAAAAATTATAAAATTCGATTTTATGAAAAAAATCTCTTGGCCTCTAAAATTATTTTGGCCCCGAATAAAAATAACAAAATGTCTTCCTTATGGAAATAAAAATTCAACAAAACACTGGAATAAAATATAAGTGTGGGTTTTTTGAGAAAATTGAATGTTAATATTTTAAGAAAAACCGCCGCCATTTTGTTAATTTTGAACATTTTTTAATTTAGCGGCGCATTTCTAAAGTAGACGATAAATGTTATCAGTATTATCAAGAGAACGATAAACAACGAGAAATTCTGCAGCGACTTCAAGTGTAGAACCTGCTTGATCTGAAATGGATTCGTTCTGAGTATTAAAATATTTGTTACGTAAGTTCAAAAGTTCACACGGTAAATTAGTGAAAATTCCATAAGAAATCATATTTCAGAAGTACCAGAGATACCTATAACAAAAATATAATTGAAGAAGTTTTGACAAAATAAATGTAAACTATAGTAGGAAAAAATATATTTTAACAATTAAATGTTTTATTTTTACAGAAAAAGTTTTAATTTTCATTGTGGTATTAAGATTCTCGTAGGTTATGAAAATTTACTTGCATGCATATTTGCATACTTATCACTACAGTATTTCTGTGTTCAATTTTATGACTCCATCAAAGTTCTAAACTGACAAATGGCTTTCATAAAATATATACCAACGAAATATCATTTTCTCTGTACTTTTTGTAGTGTGTCTTTATAACAAAAATTTGAAACTGTATATCGGTGTTTTAAGAGCAATCTTTACATTCTTGGCTAGTAGAAAAATCTCATAACTGCACAGGAAAAACATAAGTGATAATGTGTCGCATGTAATTTTCAAGTAAATAAAGTTGAATTTTTTCGCATCGAAACAAAACAAGATTTAATAGAGTTGACATGGTAACCATTTCCCATGTGGTGGGTAAATCTTACCACGTGAAGTTAATTTTTGCTGTAGGTAAAGATTACGCGGAAATCGCTGTAAAGATTAAGTTTCGTTTTTTCTGTATGCTTTGGTAAAACAAGAAAATTAATATTGAAACGCTACTGTTTAAAAATCTCTATTCTCCAGAAAGTAGAAAGTACTACGATAACTTAACAAACTGACCTTTTTTATTTCTCAACATTAAAAAATTCCAAATTTTGTATTGTACCATTCATTTTTTAGAAATAGAAATATACTTTACAATTTTGTTTTCATAATAATTTTGGTTCAATGAACAACTGTAAAATAAGTTGATCAATTCTGATGAAATTATGTTAATTGAGTAAAAAATACACTGCCTCCATTGTTCTATGTAACCATTCAAATTTACGTATTATGTCTAGAGAAAAAACTAAGGGTAATTTTATCCCGATTTCAAACAAAAATTAGCTTCACGTCCTAAAATTTATCCACGATTACCCACAACATTAGGTATAGTCACTATGTTAATTTCTTGTATCTTATTTTATTTCGATGCGAAAAAATCTAACAACCCAACTTGAAAATTATCCACAACAAAAATTATACTCGGTTTTTTCTGTCTTGAAATTGTTTTGAAAAAATTTTATTTAAACAGACCTAGAATTTTTTACTATATTTAGCATATTCAATTATCATAGCTCGATAAATCCTCAGATATTATTTATACTTCCTTTCGTATAGGTTCCTAAAAATTTGAAAAATTGGAAAGGATTCAGTACGAAAGTCACAATTTACAGAAGAACATGGCGTACCCGCAACTTACAATTATTGATAAGGAACTTCAAGATATTTTTTCGCTTCATGGAGAAACTGTAACAGTTCATTCCTTCAGGCAAGAACAAATTACACGTGGCGAGAAGACGATTCAGTTAGATGCGTTTTTTCTTTTAGCCCGGTAAGAAGAGAAGAATAGAGAAAAATTAATATTTTCAGATATAAACGAAAGAGTGAACATTATTTAATTTTTTTGAATGTGCTCATTTTCCATCGGGAGTTGTGCCTCCGTGTACAACATAAGTTTGGAAATTTCAATTTTTTTTGTCATGGTTATTTTTAATTTCATTCTGTCATGCTTCATTTTCGATTATTTTAATTCCTTCTAATCTGTCCACAAAATATCTGCACTTGCATATTTTCTATTCGTTTTTGTGGAATATAAGTTTGGAAATTTCAATTTGTTTGCCTACCATAACGATGGAGTGATTGTAATAATAATATTTTATATTGTCTTAACCCTAAAAACGATTTCAGATGTTTAGCAGTCAAGTTGAAAAAATTTAACCTAAACCAAAAATTCAATGTGAAACAAAAAAAAATGGTAAGCAGAAAATTACAAAAATTTGGATTTTGACTATGCTGAACAATATTACTACAATGTTATATAGATCGTTTTTTTAACTAAGTATACTTTTTTTTGTGTGGCTGTGCAATCCATGCAAATTTGCACAGCAGTAGTGCGTGTTCCAAGACAGATTTCATATGAAATCAGTCAAAATATGTTTCTGTTCGATAGATTAATAAAAAAATGTTCATATAATTTATCCAAATACAATACTTATTTATTTAAAAAATGCATTTATTTCAATTCACATTTTCACCTTAAAAGTTACATTATTCTATTCCTTTCTATTCTTTCTTTGACATTTCTCCACTTTTTAATTCCTCCCAATACACTTCCATTAAATTTTTATAAGTCAATTAAAAGGAATAGGTTTTGCTTTTTTTTCTACTCGTTGGTGGAACTTTCGATGAAGGAAAATTCACGTATTAATGGGAATTCAGATTCTGAATTTTTTTGAATTCTTCTCTTCTTACCGGGCATATACTTGTTCTAGCTGACCAATGCAATGACAGTACTTTGACAGAAAGAACAATACAGTTTATGGGAAGTAACATGAAAAACATGTTAGAAAATGAGGTGTACAAAACGTGGAGTTTATCTGCACCGTCGCATTTACTTGCGTCCATTTTGCAAACCGTTACTTAAAAAAAATTCTTTTGATTTTAAATTCGTTGCTTTATTTTTAAGTATTTTATCTCATGTCAGTTCTGACATAATCTTCTTTACTTTTGTCATATTATATTTAAGTTTCTACTCTTATACATTGTAGTAAAACATGGCGAAACTGTATTTCACTTTGTATCATATTAATAAAAATTTTATGTGTTAATTCGCAAATATTTCGATTTTTAATAGCCTTTTATATGTTAATTAATCGAAACTTTAAAACAATTCAAAAGTTAGTTTCTACATAGATTTGCTTAAATATTTCTTTTTGAAGCTGACGAAATTCATCAATTCAGAATATCCAAATTAATTTTCAGGACGTTTTTAATAAGAATTAGTAAGTAGTCAAGAAATCATATTAAAGTATCTTGTTGACTTTTTAGCGTTTGTCATTTTAAGCCACGAACGAATTAAAGAATATTTGTAGATTCCACGAAGTAAGAACATTACGATAATATGTAAAAAGTAGAAATTTTTTTTAAAAACTTTTTTTAAGAACGATTTTCTGGGTATGAGGTACATCATGAATGAAAAAACAAAGAAATTTGAAATTCCCGCTTTAATTTCTACCAACATCCTCTGGTCAAACTTTTTTTTTATCTTATTGGCTGCTATTATCAAATTGCTATTACATTATTTTATTGCTACTTCACTCACACACAACACAATATTCATCACGGCGATCAGAGTGAAATTCTGAATACGGACGCTTATTTTTATATTTATAAAGTCCACAGTGTTTTGAAATTCATAATAATACTAATTCAAAAAAATATATGAGAGGTGTGTGCCAAAATCTAAAGCAAATAAATTAACTGGTAGCAATCTAAATACTTGGAAGACTTACAAGTATAGGTTAGTTTTACACATTTTAGAATATGAAATTAATAAATAGGTATAATGAAATGTTTCATTCAACCAAAGTTTCAGGAACGTTAGAAAATTTCACAATATATTAAATTAAATTTGAAATGCTTTAAATGCGTAAAAATATTGCATCTGTAACAAAATAGATGCATTTTCAACCAAATAGTTTAATTTTTTACCAAATAGATCAATTTTCTACCAAGGAGATTAATTTTCTACCAAAAAAGACGCATTTCTAGCAAATTGTTGAATTTTTAATAAAATACATAGTTATGTTACATTTTCGACCAAAGAGATACATTTTTAGCTAAAATTATGAATCATCCAACGAAAAAAAAGAATCTTCTATTTAAACAAAAAAGAGATTTTTATTTTAAATCAAAAACAGTTTAATTCACGCAAAAAAGACGAATTTTCAACAAAATAGTTGAATCCGCATACAAAAAAGATTACTTTTCAAGTCTGTAGTTTTCAATCAGTAAAATTTATGGCAGCTTTAATCATTGACTGAATTTTGGCAATGAATCAGTTATTTCTATTGATAAATTAGTAAGTTTGACTGAAATAGTTGCCTTTTTGACTGAAAAATTACATTTCTACCAAAAGAGGTGAATTTCCAACCTGAAAAGACAAATTCTCAACAAAATAGTTGAATTTTTAACCAAAAACGATTCTTTAGTTAAGAAATAACAAACATTTCAATTAAATTGTTGAATTTTTCAGCCAAAAAGACGAATTTAATGTAAAAAATTCGAATCTTCCACCCGAAAATATAAATTATTTTTCAAGATATTCATTTTCAACCAAATGAATGAATTGTAGATTTACTATTCTTTAAATAAAAAATTTGTCTTGTAAAATTTTCTAGTTCCCCTCCCCCTCCACCCGCGCAAGAAAAAGTAAGATTTTACCAAACCCCTCCTCCCCCAAATAGTCTTACGTGAAATTCTGTATGACTTTTGCCTTTAAAAGTAAATTTGGAAACACATTTTTTTGCATTAACATAACGGCTCATACTGCAAGTTTCACACTCTTCGATAATCGCCTATTTTGCGCATTTGTATCACAACTAAGCCTGAAATTCAAAAGTTAGATCCAGAGATTTGCCCAAATATTTTTTATTTGATTCTCGTCAGTTTTCTTCTATTTAATTAAGAATATCCAAATTAATTTCCAGGATATTTTTAATAGGAATCAAGCAGTGTAGAAATAATATTAAAATATCTTATTTGTTCCCTGCAAAAAAAGATTAATTTAAAATCGATTGACTGCAATTCAAAAATAAAATCGTCAATCGACAATTTTGGTGAAATGCAATTCAAGTCAAATATGGTGAATTGCATTTAATATCCAATTGTTGAATCGCAATTGAAAAATTTGTCAGTGAATTGAATGTCTGCAACTGCAGTGAATTGTTGATATGCAATAGAACCAGTGTGCGGTCTATTGCACTGAATTGTTTCGCAAGCCAATGAACCGTCTTTTGAATTTAATTGACGACCTTCAATTCAAAAAGAATTTTGTAAATGGTTTTATATTATTCAATAGAGTTTAATGTAAAAATGGAGATTGGTCATGCGATTCATCTAATTGCATTGAATCGCACATAAATTTATAGACGTTTTTAATTGGAGTTTTGCAATAAAATTTTAATTCATTGAATAATAAAATAATACGTTAATAAATAGTATTATTGAAGAGATTGAAGTGGTTAATTGATAATAAGGAATAAAAGTTGTTATATAATTTGTACCTTTGGACTAAAGTTCAGTGAATATTGATTGTTTAATGTGAATAAAAAGTGACTTTGGACATAAATTAACAATATAATACAAATAATATTTATCGAATTTTGTTGACTTACAGTACTTATTAAAACTAATTCAATATTTGATGAATAAAGTAAAATATTTAAATTGGAAAATAATTGAAAAAATCACAATTGTTGAAATAAAAAAATATATTTTCAAATTATATGCATTTAATAGTATAATAAATAAAAAAGGTGTGATTTCTGCTAAATTCAAAATTAACATAAATTTTTTTTAAATGGAAAAATTTGGTCTAATTAGGAGAATGAAATGTATATTTATTTTATTACATTCATTTGAAAACTGACAATTCAATTCAATTGACATCATTCCGTAATGATGAAATGCCACCAATTGCATCTTTATGATTTAAATACATTGCGTCAATTCAAATCCATTGAGGTACATTCAATGATAGTTCTACCAATTGCATTTAATTGCAAATATGCTCATATCAACATTTCCATTTAAATACAATTGGCCTTTTTTATTTGCAGGGTTATTTTTAAGCACAAATGATTAAGCGAGTCATAGAATTTTTTGTAAATTCTAGGAAATAAGAACATTAAAATAATATGTATAAAAAAGTAATATGGTTTTTAAAAACTTTCTCTAATACATAACGATTTAACAAGTAGGAGGCAACATCATGAATTGAACATAATTATTTTGAAATTTAAAATCTTCTGGTGAGACTTTTTTTTGCATTCTATTGGCTGTCATTATGATAATATGATCGCAATTTCACATATGATCAAATGTCCATAAATAAATTGAAGTCATTGAGATGATATTGCAAAAGCAGCTTTTTTTAATGCAAAAATACTCTGAAATTTAGAAAAAATTTAGTGATTGAGAAGAGGATCATTGTTTTTCAACAAGTAGCACAATTTATTTAATCTTCAGATTAAAATTATGGCTTCGAATTGTTGAGACTCTCGAACGTAAGCTTTTGAGGTTAATGGTGTTAATGTTATTTTTAATGTTAGTAACTAATTGTTATTATACAACATTTGTTTATATAACAATCGTTATTATACACACTTAATGTTACCAATTAATTAAAAATTTTATACAAATATCTACTTCTTGGGTATTATTACAATATTTCATGATTACGAAAGCCATTCTTTCCGAATTAATTAATTATATACTGCTTTTGTGTCCAATACAGAAATATGTAATTTTATTTTGATTAATTTTTTACAGTGGTATTTTAACTTTAAAAAAGTATATATAAAAAGAAACTCTTCGTCAGAAAAAAGGAAAATACCATTAAAAAATTCCATAAGAAATCAGTATATTTATATACTACCAGAGATATCGAAATAACAATAATGTCTATGTTTCTAGATAAAGTTATAATTTATATTTATATTCAGATTTTAAACAGTTACGTTTTATATATTCATCACTGTAGTTCTTTTGTGTCCAATTTGACGACTGCATAAGAATTGTAAACTCAAGAATAATTCATGAAAAACTGGCTTTCATAAAATGTGTACCAACGAAGAATAATGTCCTCCTGTACTTTTCAGGATGTACATTTATTACAAAAAAATTGGAATTTTATATCAGTGTTTTAAAAAATATCACAAAATTCTTATCTGGTATAGAAAAATATTCTAACGGTTTTGGTAAAAGAAGAACGTTAAGGTTCAAACAGTATTGTTTCAAGATATGTATTAGGTGCGATAACTTAACAAATACTGACCTTTTCTATTTTACAGATTTAAGAAATATAAACTTTATTGTACTCTCAATTTTTCAGAAATAATTGGAACTAAAGCCAAATTTTCAAGAACAATCTCAAACGAATAAATTTCCATTCAGAATATAAAAAAAAATCTTGGTTAGATCAATTCTGATGAAATATGTATATTTATTATATATATATTATGTATATATATTTATTCATATTATTATTATTATTATTTATTATTATTAACTTGTAGTTATATTGCTACAAGCTATCAACCTAGAAACACTACCCGAATCGGGTAGTGTCACGCCTACCCTGAAAGGGAAATGGCTTAATGGTATACTACTATTGGTGTAAAAAATACACTTTCTTCATTGTCCTATGCCACAAATTTACATACCTCCAGAACAAAAATCTAATCTTTACCGTGTTGTGAAAGTACTCTCTACCTGTAACAAAAATTACCTTCTCGTATTAAAATTCACCCACAACTCGCAACAACAATTGCACTCTATTTTTTCTGTATCTTGAAATTGTTTTTAATATTAAAAACACTCTGGGATTCCTTGCTATATTTATTTATATTTAATATAGATCCATAAGTCTCTTTAAAAATTATTTATACATATTTCCTCTCGTAGGTTCCTAAAAATTTTGAAAAGTTCGAAAGGATTCGGTAGAGAAATAAAAATTTACTGAATAACATGACGTACTCGCAGCTTACTATTATCGATAAAGAACTTCAAGATATTTTGTTACCTCATGGAGAAACCGTGACAATTCATCACGTCAACAGAGATGATATTTTTAATGAGGGAGAAAGGACAATTTTGTTACCCGAGTTTTCTCTCTTAGATGATCCAAGCGTAAAATGCATACCGAAAATAAAGGTTACAAACATGTTTACAAGTGTCATTGGAGATTTTGAAATACATTTTTCTACGGCAGTTCCATTCACACATCTGTATGAAATATCACTCTATTTCATCGTAGCGTCACGAAAATTGAGATACATACAAACTTTAAACGCTGGTCCCGGCATTTCTCTGCAAAGTATATTGAAGTTTCCAAACGTCACTAATTACTTCTTCGAGGATGAATTTGGTATCATTCAACCTAACATTGCAATTAACGGCAGCTTTACCTTTTTCACTAAAATTTGTCGAAAAGATATTTCATATACTTTAGAAAACAAACCTAAAATGCTTCCTCCTAGTCAGATAACTGACTGCTCTTTACTATTCGAGAATGACACGCTTTCCAATTTCACAATTTTTATAGAAAACAGGGAATTTCGTGTGCACAAAGAGATTCTCGCTGCTAAGTCGCCAGTTTTTCTTTCCATGTTCCATCAGGAAATGAAAGAAAAGAAAGAAAATCTAGTAACTATCGAGGATATAGAAGCTGATGTGTTTCGCGAAATGTTGCGTTATATTTACGCAAATAATGTCCATGATTTGAATGTTCATGCTGAGAAACTTTTTCAGGCAGCAGATAGATATGATATACCGAAACTTAAGTTACTTTGTGTTGATGAATTGTCTAGATCTTTAAAAGTAGAAAATGCTATACCTATACTTATTTTTGCTGATAAGTTCCATGAAAATACCTTAAAAGAAAGAACTATCATATTTATTGGAAATAACTTAAAAAGAATTTTGGAAACTGAGGATTATAAAACATGGAGTTTATCTGCACCATCTCATCTTTATGCTTCGATATTGCAAAACATTAGTTCGAAACAATTCTTCTGATCTTAAACTAGTAGATTTGTTCGTTAAGATAGTTATCGTGCCAAAAATCAGGTCCTTAGAAAAAAAGTTTTCTATGATTGAAAAAATTCAAATAATATTATCAATCATTTTTTATAAAAGAAGAAACATTATTTTTTACAAAAAAAAGTGTTTTAACGTGCGAAAAATAATTATTTTAACAATAGTTTTTGTAATTGAATTTTTTCTTTGTATCACTTGTTACCTATTTAAAAAAAGGTTGGATTTTAATCAATCATGGCGTTTTCTGTGGGAAAACATTCCCGGCAACTCTTTTTTTTTAATTTATAAAACAAGGGAATATTCTTGAAATACAGTTATTTATTTAAAAAAATGGTTCTAACGATTTTAGTCATAGAAAAATTTACTTTCAAAATTGGAAACAGTAGAGTTGTAGAGAAAGTTTTCTCCACAAAAATAAGCCGTTATTTATTAAAACTCAATCATTTTCCGAAAATTGGTAAGAAGTAGTAGCAAAGATAAAATGCAATTGCAAAAAACATTGGTAAAATAAATGTTTTTTGTAAGTCTAAAAATTTATTCATTAAACATCATGTTTTTTATTTGAAATATCATCATCAGTAATGTTACTTTGATTTTTAAAATCATAGAAAAGCGAGTTTTTCAGAGACAGTTCTAACTTAATATCTTCTATACTTTTATTATATTTTAGAAGTTTTTTTACCATAAATTTGTAGTAAAAAAGGTGTAAACTGTATTCCATTTTGTATCCTACTAATAAAAACTTAATATGATAATTCAGAGGTCCTTAGGTTTTCAACATCTTTTTATTCCTTTTTTTATTGATTCAATTTATTTATTAAGTCAATTTACTTATATTTTATTAAAAATATCCAAATTAATATTTAGAATATTTTTCGTAATTTTCGTCATTTCAAAAAATAAGAACATTACGATTAGGGTTGTAAAGCTTCATGAAACTTTGGAAAAGGTTCAAAGTTTTAAATATTAAGGCGGGGAAATTAAATAAATAAAAAATGCTATAAAATATTATATTAAAATATTCATTCCTGTAATAATATATTACATTGATATTAATATATCAGTTTTAATATTAACATCAATAAAAAGTAATATAAATATTAATATAAATTACTAAATAAATATTAAATCCTGTATCAACAAAACGCCATTACCCATTACATGGCCTTAAATTTTGTGTAGTCTACATTTTTTTGTAGTGTGGATTTAAAAGTGTGTAAGGCCGAAATCGAAAAGTGTGCAGTGGATAATTAACTTTATTTTCTCAGCAAAATTTCCAGTTTTCTAGGCTAATATTTTTAAAGTATTAAAAATGAATCAAAATTTATATTTATTTATTGCAGGCTTGACTTAATAGAATGCAATAAGAAAATCCAACTATTTTTCGTTGAAAGATCATTCTTTTTGGTAGAAAAGTTTATTATTATATTTTTTGGTTGAGCCTTCATTTTTTTTTTGTTAAAAATTTAATTATTTTGTTGAAAATTCAACAATTTTGTTAAAAAGCAACCTTTTTTTATAACTCAGTTGTTTTGTTGAAAAATCGTTTCTTTGGGTTCAAAATTCAAGATTTGTTTTTGTTGAAGATTCAACCGTTTTGTTGCAAATTTGTCTTTTTGGATAAATTCAACTGTTTTTGGTTTAAAATAAAAATATTTTTTGCTTGAAATATCAACTGCTACATTTTTTTGCTCTGTTAAAAGTTGAAATAGTTTGTTCCCAAATTCGTTTTTAGGGGTTAAAAATTACTTTTCTTTTATTAAAATTGTTATTATTTCAGTTGAAAATTCATCATATAATTTGATAATATATCTCTGGTCGAAAATATAACTTTTTTTGATAGAAATTTGATCTTCTTGGTAGAAAATTTAACTGCGTTTGGTTGAAAAGGAAATTTGTTGTCAAAAATTCATATTTTCGCATAAAATATTGGACTATTATGTATAAAATTCGTCTTTCTGGTTTGAAAATTCATCTAGTTTAGTAGAAATTTAATCTTTTTTGGTTCATAATGCAACTGTTGGTTCTATATTTTGAAACAGTGAACATTCGTACTAATATCAATTAGTGACTAAAATAATTTATTCATAGCAAGAATTCAGTCACTGATTGAAATTGGTTACAGATTTGAAACTTATCGGTTTTGGTTGAGGGTTCAACTATTATGTTAAAAATTCGTCTTTTCTTGTTGAATTCAACTGTTTTTGATTTAAAATAAAAATGTTTTAAACTTTCTCTAATAATGATTCGGCAGGTAAGGAGGCACCAACATGAATGCTAAAAACATAATTTTTTGAAAATTTAAAATTCCCGCTCTAACGCCCACCAACCTATTATGGCTAAACTTTTTTTTATTCTGTTGGCTGCTATTATGATCATATGATCGCTATATCTCACCTCAAAACAATATTCATCACAATTTACAGTTATCAGAGTGAAATTCTGAATACATACTCTATTATATTTAGTTCATAAAGTCCACATTGTTTTGAAATTCAGATAATACTGATCCAAAGAAATATATTGAAATTGTGTGCGAACATTAAATGCAAATAATTTAACTGCTGGCAATATAAATACTTAAACGCTTAAACTTGGAAGAATTGGAAGTAAGTACAGGTTAGTTTTACACGTTTTTACAATAATAAATAGGTATTATTCTGTTATCGATACAATAATTTAAAAAATCCAGAATTCGCTTGCTTTGTAACGATCTTACTTAACTTTGTCTTAATTGTACAGGCTAAAAATGAAAGATTAGTATTCTATCAATTAGAAATTTTTGTATAGAAGTTACGTAGCAGTTACGTAGTGGGTAAATGCTCTACGTGAAGTAGAGGCAATTAAATGATTAAAAGTTAGATGAAACACAGAAATGTTTCATTCAGACCAAAGTTTAAGAAACATTCGAAAAATTCACAATATTAAATCAGAAACGCTTTAAATCCCTAAAATAATTTCAGGTAGAATCATTGAATTTTCAAAGAAGTAGATGAATTTTCTACCAAGAAGATTAATTTTTCTAAATAGTTGCATTTTTCATAAAAGTTACCTTTTCAACCAAAGAGATCCATTTTCATTTAAAATAATGAGTCTTCAACAAAACAAATGGATTTTCAACAAAGAAAAACAAAAAAGACAATTATTTTATTTTAAGCAAAAAATTTTTTTTATTTTAAATTCAACCAACAAAAACGAATTTTCAACAAAGTAGTTAAGTTTTTCACCGAAATAGTTCAATTTTCTAACAAAAAAGAATTTTTAACACAATACACTGAACTCCTGAGATAAGCACGGTTTCGTGCTTGGTTAGCCTTGGCCTTCTGCGCATCATTTCATTGCATGACGCAACCTGAAGCAACTAACGCGAGGAGAGTGTGGGCCTCTTCCTGTTTGTCACAGTTGACTGAGCATGCGGTCCCGCGCTTCCCGAAGCGCCAAATTCTGCGGCCTCAAGTTCTAGGAATAGCGTAAACTGAGTTCAGTTTGCAACCAAAAAATTAATTTTCAAGCAAGAATCTTAATTTTCTACAAAAAACCGATATTTTCACAAAATCAATTAATGTTCATCTAAAAAAGACCAATTTACACCAAAAATAAAACAGTTAAATTTTCAGTTAAACAAATTAATTTTTAATAAAAAAAAAACTAATTTTCAACAAAATAATTTTTCATACGAAACGATTTTCGACTAAAATCAGGATCCTTTAACGAAAAAAATGATTTTTCAACAGAGTAGTTCAATTTTCAATTAAAAAAGATAAATTTTCAACTAAAAATGGAATTGTTAAATTTTAAGTTGAAAAAATTAATTTTCAACCGAACATAAAAACGAATGTTCAACAATATAGTTTAATTTTCAATCAAAGAAATGAATTTGCTACCAAAATAATTGAATTTTCAACCTAAAAATACGAATTTTCATCACTACTGTTGAATTTTCAACAATAAAATGACTTTAACAACATTGTTTGAATTTCCTACAAGTAGATAATTTTTTCACCAAAAAGTTAACGTTTCAATCGAAAAATATGAGTTTTTAACCAAATAGACTAATTTTCTACAAAGAAGATTAATTTTCTGCCAAAAAAGTCGAATTTTCAACAAAATAGTTAAATTTTTAATAAAATGTGATAAAATTATGAACCTTCAACCAAAAAAAAAAAAAAAAATGAATTTTTGACAAAGGAAAACGAAAAATGTAATTAGTTATCATTGAAAACAAAAAAAGTGTATTATTTTTAATCAAAAACAGTTGAATTCAAACAAAAAAGACGAATTTTCAACAAAATAGTTGGATCCTCAACCAAAACCGACAAAATTTCAAATCTGTAGATTTGAATCAATTACAATTTTTACCAATTTCAATCAATGACTGAATTTTAGTTATGAATCAGTTATTTCCGCTGATAAATTAGTAAGTTTTACTGATACAGTAGTAATTTTTAATGATAAAAAAATACATTTTTACCAAAAGAGATGAATTGCTGAACTAAATAGGCGAATTTTCGACAAAATAGTTGAATTTTTAACCAACAACGATTTTTGAGCCAAGAAATAAAAATATAATTAAATTGTGGAATTTTTAAGCGAAAAATACTAATTTAATGCAAAACATTTGAGTTTTCAACTGGTATAATTAAATTTTCAGTAGAAAAAAGTGATTCTTAACTAAAAGAAAAACTAATTTTTAAACAAGAGAATTACGCGCTCAACCAAAGAGATGAATTTTTAACAAAAAGTTAATTTTCAACTAAATAGTTGAATTATCTATCAAAATGGTCGAATTTTTAGAAAAAAAGAAAAGAATTTCAACAAAGCAGTTGAGTTTTCAAACAAAAAGGGTGACTTGTTAACAAAATTGTTGGATTTTCAACAAAATAATTATAACTTTAACTAAATACTTAAATTTTTAACCAAAAATATAATAAACTTTTCAGCTTAAAAAAATGAACTTTGAACGAAAAATAGTTGAATTTTCTTATTGAATTCTATTAACTCAGTTCACATTTATGTTGAAAACGAGAAAAAATAGAAAAGAGGGGAAAAGGTGAAAGAGTGTTAAGCCTGAGATAAATAAATATAAATTTTGATTTATTTTTATTACTTTAAGAATATTAGCATACAAAAAGTGGAAATTTTGCTTAGAAAATAAAGTTGGTGTTCAACTGCACACTTTTTGATTTTTCACTATACACTTTTAAATTCCGACTACATAAAATGTGTCTGACACCTAGCAACATTTTAGGCCATGTAATGACGTCTTGTTGATACAGGATTCAATATTTATTTAGTAATTCATATTAATATTTATATTATATTCTTAATACTAACGTGGATATCATATTAATATATATTAATACAGAATTAAAATTTTTAATTTAATACTTAATAAATAACATTTTTTAAATGTTTAAAATTTGCCCTCTTTAATACAGTAAAGTCCCACTTATTTCAAGTCCCCCTTATTTCAAGACCCGCTTATTTCAAGCCCCCTGTATGCGGTTATCTCAAATTACGCAGTTCCGTCAACCCCCACCACGGTCCCTGTACACTCTCCTCCGCTTCTGTGGCTGACAAATGAAAAAAATAGGTCCAAACAGCGCCCTCGTTGGTTTAAATTGAGTATTTTAGGATGACGTCATGGGAATGCAGACTTTTTGGAGAAAGTATTCTAAACGTAAAAGTCGTAAATGTACAAATAGTAATATTTCGCAGGTGTGGAATGTATTTTCTGTCACGTTCCATTCTTTTGTCGATTCACGACCTTTCAGTTTCACGAAATAAAATAAAACATCCTAAATTTCAGATTAGTGGGACGTCAAATTGGTAACCTCAAATTTCGAAAAGTTGCTTGTATTTCGTGACACTGAAAGGTCGTCACTCGAGCAGGGAATGGGACATGACTGAGAAAGTGGATTTTGCACTTGAGAAATATTACTCTTTAGACCTTTATCACTTACCTTTAACTTTAGAAATTTTCTCCAAAAACTCGTGTGCAGTAGTTGCAGTCCTATACTGCAACCTAACCTTTCTGACGGCTGACATTTCGACTTAGCCTAGCATTGCCGCGAAATATTTGAGACCGCGACATTTTCAACTGCACAAATCGCCCGGTAACAAGGAGTTCATTGAGACGCATAGAGTGGCATTTAAAAAAGTAGACACTTCAATGCCTTGAAATGCGTACTAATTGCATTTTTGTCCGAAATGCCATTAAATGCGTTTTATGGCTTGAATCTTGTCTCGTTCCAATCATTTTCAATGCGCACAAATGAAAAGGCATTAAACTGACGTCATGGTAATGCTGTTAAGTGAATTGGCGTTAATGCTATTTAATGCGGTTCGCCGAGCCACTCACTTGAATGCCATACAATGCCTTTCATGACACAAAGTATTGGATCAGGTTAATGCCATTCAATGCTGTTTCGAGATCTTTTCAGTTGAATGCCATACAATGCCTTCTGCGGCAGATTGCATTGACAAGGCTAATGCCATTTAAGAAGAATAGGAACCATATAGGAACTGAGGAACAGACGCGAAAGTGATGTAGTAGCCGAAAAGTGAGTATGGTAATAGTATTTCGTTGTGGTTTATTCTCGCATTCTGATACTTTTTAATAATAACTGCAAGATGTTCGCATATGTAATTTTACTCTCGCGTAACGTTTCAACAAAAGTTCATACGTCAAGAATAAAAAAATATGATGCCGCGAAGCATTCTTCATCGCAAACATACCACATCCTCGTCTCTCTGAATAACGGCGGAAAGGCCGACATACAAGAGGGAGTAATATTAAATTTAGCAGGTAAGTTGAAAAGCTTTTCAATTTAAGGCCATGTGAGCGTAACCTCAAAAATTTTTTTTACATTTTTTTCAAAACCAACTTACGTTCACATGAAACGCGATATCGAGTTGAAAATTTGGGAAATCAAATGAGAAACACTAAGAAACGTTTGTCTGGTCCTAAATTTTTATAATTATAAAAAAAATTTTTTTGAAAATTTTTTAGTTTGCTTTTTTCATAATTATAAAATTTTAGGCCCAGACAAACGTTTCTTAGTGTTTCTTATTTAGTTTCCCAAATTTTCAAGTCAATATCGCGTTTCGCATTGAAGCTCACAAATATTAATTCCGTTATGTAGCATATACTCAGTTTCCTTCATTTCAATGCCATTAAATGCCCTTTCATTAACTTCACATTCATGCCAATGCCTTTTAATGCTGTTCATTTTAAGTTTTCATTTTAATGCGTTTCATTGCGCCTGGCGCATTAATAAGCATTCAGACAAAAATGCAATTAAAACGCATTGAAACGTTCCAATGCGTTCCAATGAACTCCTTGTTACCGGGCGGGGCCGTCTCAAACATTTGCAATTGGAATACATAATATTGTGCAATCTCAGCATGTGAGTAACTGTATCTTTATCCCTATGCTGCTGGTGTTTTTCGTGCGAGAGTCGCAACCGTCTCTCGCCCTTTGAGCTGAAAAACTGCGTGGGCCAGCAGTGCTAGGAATCTCGGGTCTATTTATGTGTTTTATTATTGATAGTATTTATTGATTTCAAATCGACCGCGGTTTTCGACACATGCGCAGTTGAAAAAGTTGCTTAGAGCATGCGCAGCGATACAAGGCCAGGCAGCCAATGAAAGGCGCTTGATGAAAAGAACCTGCCCACTCGCGGTAGAGGTGGGGGCCCCTCCAGGCTTGAAAATAACGAATACCTATGTTTCAAGGACGCGGGAATATGTGAGACTTTACTGTATTTGAATACTTTGATTCAAGCGTTTTCAATTTTCATGAAACTTTGGTCAAATGAAAAGTTTCGTGAAACTCTAAAACCCTAATGAAAACTATATCTGCGCTAAGCAGAAAAATTTACGAAGTGTAATAATTTGTGGCAGGGCTAGTGCTGTCAAAACTAAATTTTGGTTTTGATTGTAGTATAAGGCTTTTATCTTTTCAGTTTTTTTTTAGTTTTGGAGTTCTCAGGAAACTTTCTGTTATTAAAAATTCGTCTTTTTGGGTAGAAAATTCAACTATTTTGGTGGAAAATGCAACTATTTAGGTGGCAAATCTAACTATTTGGTCGAAAATGAACTTTTTTTGTTGAGAATTCATATTTTCGGGTTAAAAAGTCAACTATTTTGTAGACAGTTGAACCATTTTTTTCTTTTTTGGATCAAAAATCTTTCATGGTACAAAATTAAACACTTTTATTGAAAATTCATCTCTGTTTGGTTGAAAGTTTATTTGTTTTGGTTGAGGGTTCAACTGTTTTTGATTTAAAATTAAAATCTTATTTGATTGAAATATTACATTTTTCGTTGATAATTCCCCTTTTTTGGTTGAAAATTAAACTACTTTGTTGAAAGGCGAACTACTTTGTTAAAAATTAACTTTTTCGTTGAAGATGCATGATTTTAGTTGAAAATTCATCTCTCGTTGAAAATCTAACTATTTGGTTGAAAATTAGTTTTTTTTTTTTTTTGGATGAAATAGTATATTGTGCTACAAGTTGAAAAAGCGAGAGATTTAAAACGAGTGTGAAGTTAGCTACCCGAGCGGAGCGAGGGTGGCTATCACTCGAGTTTTAAATCGTCGCTTTTTCAATGTGTGGGACACCATACTTTTTCTATAATTTGTGCAAAAGTGCTAGTTTTTGTTTACCTGTTTTTTGTGTAAAAAGAAGGCGATTTTTATGTCGATTGACGCAACAATGACAATGTCAATTATCAAAACCATGGCAATAATATGGCAGTAATAATAAGCTGTTTCTCACTATTGAATATTTGGTCCATAAAGTTGAGGGCTTCAAAATTTCCGATTTTTCGTGAAAAAAACCAAGCACAGTATTTTCGGAGAAACTGACGGTGTTTTTTTGCTTTTGCCAAGTGACAAAAGTACATACAAAATACACAACTCGAGACTTTTCAGGAAATTGATTTTAGGTTAGGGACGACAGTCGGAAAATAGAATGAAGTTGGCTGCGCACGATGAACGAGTACACCCGAGGCAGCACGAACCCACCCGAAATAACATTTACTTTTGTCACTGTGCCTCACTTTTATCACTGTCCATTTACTTTTTCCACTGCATCTGTCTACTTTTGTCACTGTTGCCCGGAAAGGTCGGCACTGCGCATGCGCCACGTCATCGACCAAAAATCGATCACTTTTTACACCAAAAACAGGTGGAAAAACTGGCACTTTTTCGCGAATTATAGAAAAATTAATTTTTTAAACTGATAAATAAACTATATCATTTTTGGTTCAAAATTTATCTTGTTGAGTTAAAAATATCAACTACTTGGTTGACAATTCATGTGTTTTGTTGAAAATTCGTCTTTTTGTATAAAATTAATCTTTTTGGTTGATAAATTAATATTTTGTTGAAAATTCAATAATTTTGTTTAAAAATCATCCTTTTTGGTTGAAAATTCATCTTTTTTGTTAAAATATCAACTATTACATTTTTTTAAATTGAAAATGTTCGTATTCGTAAAAAATTAAAATTAGATTTTTATAACATTTTTTATAACATCTTAAAAGTACATGACCCAACTCCTTACGGTATCCACATTTTATAGCCGTTATCTATATATCTTTAAATACTTTAATCGTTATTTTGATTTTGATTTTTTTTTTCAATTTCAGATTCAAAACTTATTACTCTAATGGTTTTGAATTTTAAAGCGTTTTAATTTGGTTTTTCCATAAACATGAACTTTTTAGCAGTATAGTACTAAAAATTTTCGTTAATGATTCTTTTACAACTTTAAGCGTCAAAGTTTCCAAACGAAAACATTCAAAATTACACAATTACAAAGCAAAAGCCATCCAAGTTGAACACTATTTCCAGACTCTCAAAAAACACTTTTACTACTACAAATTCAAAACTAAAAATGTACAAACTTGAGCGATTAAAATAAAAACTAATGATTAATTCCTAAACTTTTAAACACTTCTTTGATCAGAAATTCTCTTATTTATCAAGGTTAATTGAAATTATTCTATAAATGTTTTAATTCTTTAACAATAGACAATAGTCTGGAGTATTCTGAATTTATAGTTTCTCTTTTAAATTATAAAATTGTGAGTTATTTAAATTAGAACCAAATAATTTTGAATTTTGTTCACATGACATTCCAATCATAACCTTTTCTATTTTACAATTATTTAGCTATAAAGGATTTTAATATAGAATCGTAAAAATTTGAAATATTTAAATTTGAAACTTCGCGTAGGTTTAGTTTTTGGAGATAAGTTCACGTTTTGTGCAAACCTAAGTTCGTGAAAAAAATTTTTGGTAAAAAAAAACAAAAAATGGCGTGATGCCTCCACCAGAGTCAGACTGCCTGATTCCATGAGAAATCACTTTCCGTTAAAAATCCTGCAATTTAAAATTGTTCACAATAATGAAAATCTTTCATTGTAAATTTGAGCAATTTTATATTCCGAAATTTTTAATACTTTAAATTTCTAATCTTGCAGTTTCGAACCTTTTGATTTAAACTAAGAAACTGCCTAAATCCAAAAATTTTAAATTGATATTGTTACATCCTGAAGCCTTTGATTAACAAACTTTTAATTTTGAACCCCTCAAAAAGTGTGAATATGTAGTTTTGCTAAAAAATATTTTCATCTCATTTTCTTTCCGTTATAACTGCATAATAAATTCTTAAATTTCTTAGCTTAAAAGAACTTTCTGATTTTGTTTATCCTCGTTTTAGTTATTTCTATTTTCTTTTCTAGGGTTCCGTTAGTTAGAAAGAGTCCGAAAATGGCTTTTGCAAGTTGCGTGGGTACCATGGCGAAAATAGATAACCATCAACTGGCGATCATTAACAACAAGGATCAAGAAGGTTACTTACTTAATGGAGAAACAGTAACAATGCATTGTATTCACAAACAAATTCTGGATCAAGAGAATATTATTTCGTTAGAAACATTTTCTGTTTTGGATGATTCCCGATGTATACAATGCAAACCTACGATACAGTATATTCCAAGAAGAAACCACGCGACTTTTTTAATAAATTTTATTACTAAAGTACCGGACACTTACGAATACGACATATCATTATATTACGTTAATAAAGAAAGCAAATTAGTACACTTAAAAACTATGAGCGTGAATAATATTTCAGGGAATAAGGAAGTAAGCTTTTCATGTTATGAAGTATTTTCAAAGCAGTACCTAAAGTTCAGGAACAGTCTTGAGTATACAAATCTATTGAATGATTCTTTTATTTTTTACACTAAATTTTCACGGACAGATATTCCCTACATTTATGAAACGGAACCTGATGTTCTTCCCTCTAGTCAGATAACTGATTGTTCCCTACTTTTTGAAAACGACACTCTTTCTAACTTTAGTATTATCGTCGACGATAAGGAATTTCACGTACACAAAGAGATTCTTGCTGCGAAATCGCGTGTTTTTCTTGTCATGTTCCAGACGGAAATGATAGAAAAAAAGAAAAATCAAGTTAAGATTGAAGATATGGATTCTGAAGTATTTCAAGAAATGTTACGATATATTTATAAAAATTGTGTAAATGATTTAAGTATACACGCAGAAAAGTTGTTCAGGGCAGCAGACAAGTATGACTTGCCGAATCTTAAAATGCTTTGTACCGACGCATTGACTAGGTCTTTAAAAGTGGAAAATGCGATAGCTACACTTGTGCTTGCTGATCATTACAATGAAAGTACTCTGAGAGAAAGAACAATTAAGTTTATTAAAGGTAATATAAAAAGTGTTTTGCAAACCGAAGAGTACAGGGCATGGTATCGGTCTGCATCACCTGCTTTATTGGGGGACATATTGGAAGCTGTGGTTTTGTCTTAGTTTTGAAAATTTATTTTTTTAGAATGAGAGTTGAACTTTGTAGTACCTTTATTTCCGTTTTTAATGAAGATAATAACTTTTTATTTGTGGAATATCTTGAATTTTATTTTTCAGAAAGAGCGTTACACTTTTTTGCTGATCTATTTGTATATACTGTAGGTTTGTGACTATTTCAATATCATGCTATATATGTGTTTTTTGGGGGGGGGGGGGGGAACCTAACAATTTGGTCTTACTGGGACATCTCGAATATTTTACTCGCAACGCAGGAAAATTTTGATTAGTTCGTGAAAAATAAGGTTGTACCTGTTGCAGTTCTAATAAATAATAAGGAAGTATTACAATTTTAACATTTTGTTCTGAATGTAGACGTCGAAGATTAATTTTTTTCCACTTTCAGAATTTGCTGTCCAAGTTTTTTAATTAGTGTAAAACATGTTTATAAGACACTAGTTCGTGTTATAATTATTTAAGAAATAAAGCGTTTTTTACTTTTATTGAAAAATGAAGTATTGATTTTTCCGAAGAATATAATAATTTTAAATTTGATTTACGTGTCGATGGAAAAGTTACGCAAGGCTTTTGAGGACGTGTGGGGGATCTTTTGTAAAAAAAATATTTTTACTGAATGAACTAACAGAAAAATCAGCTGTCGAATTGCTGGCGCGTTCTACATTGTGTCTTTATCCTCCTACTCTCTCAGGTCTATTTAATCAATATGTTTGATAGTTTTAATAATAAGTGTGTCATGAATGTTGCTTGTAACGAATATAATATTCCAAATGTATTCTTCGGTTCATAAATTACGAATAAAAACCTTGATTAATTTATAAATTTGAGAATTCATTGTTGTAAATTTTACCCAGAATGAATAGAACCATTTTACTTAACATTCGATGAACAAATTTAATGCAAAGCTACAGTAGATAATCATTAATTTAAAATACTAATGTATGTAAAACAATTTAATGTAATTAATAGTTAAGACATTATATTACTTATATGTGTCTTTATAATTAATGATTATCTACTGTAGGATCATTATCTATTTTAGGGCGGTCTCCCCTGCTTATAATTAAGACGCAAGATAAAAATGTAAAGCGATTGGTGATTAAGAAGATTTGAAAGTTCCCGCCAAACTATCAACTTTTTATTTCAAGGTAAAAATTTGATGTCTTTAAGTTGGTTAATCTGCTCATCAAATCAATGTAAACAACAAATTTTCCTGCTTTGCAGCTACGAAGTAGTGTTTGCAGCTTTGCCCGTAAAATAATCTAATCATATTATTCTATTTACGTGCTTTATATCAACAAAGCAATCAGAAATAGTTGACTGTGAATTTTGATCATTTAAATGTACGTATGCGATTTATAGGTTATATTTATAATTTGACATATTTTGGTTTTCTCATATTAAATATTAAACTTTTTCGCTCAAACTTTGCTGAGTAATACGAATTTATAATGAATTTTTCATCTCAAACGTTGTAACACACTGTTTTAAGGGACGCCATAAGAAGTAAATTCAAAGTTTTTTTTAGATTTGTATTTTTTTTCTGAATTTATTTTTATGGAAGAGTTGCAAAATTATGATATTTTATAAAACTAACCATCTAAATAATTAATCGCAAAATTCTTGAGGATTTATTCATTTTTTAAGAAGGTATTTAAATTGTTTAAACTTTTTATTGGTTAGAGGCTGTGTATAAATAACGTAAAGGTTTTTTTCTGCAATTTGGAACCACGTACCCCCCTTGGTTAGGGACCGTATGTTTGACACCCCACCCCCTTCCTTTATTCTACATAATTTTTACCGACCAAATTTTTTTCGTCAATTTAATTAGGAACCATCCGAATACAACGTAATAAGATGGGGGGGGGGGGGGGTAAATTCTGACTTATGAATTTAAAAAGTAGTTCAACTTTCAAAAAATTTGATATTTCAACCAAGAGAAGATTTCAATTTTAAATAAACAATTGTTGAATTAAACAAAAAAGACGAATTATCAACAAAATAGTTAAATCTTCAGTCAAAACAGATTCATACCCAAACAAGCAGTTGTACTTTTAACCAAAACTGACACTAAGTAGTTAAATTTTCAAAATTTTTCATAAATTTTCTACCAAAATGTTGAATTTTGAACAAAAAAGTCCATTTTCAACAAAATACTTCAATTTTCAGTTTAAAAAATGAATTTTAAACGAAAAAACGAATTGTCACAAAGTAGTTGAATTTTCAACCAAGGAAATAAGTTTTCAATTAAATACTTGAATTCTCAACTAAAACAAATTAATTTTCAACTAAACAGTTGCATTTTTTACCAAAAAAGTTCATTTTCTACTCAAAAAAAAAAAAAATAACCATTCTCAACATAATACATCAATTTTTAACCACAGTTATATTTCACCCAAGAAAATAATTTTCTACCGAAAAGGACCAATTTTCTCCGAAAAAGAACCAATTTTCACAAAAATATACAAATTTTTAACCAAATAGTGCAATATTCAACAAATTTCACAAATTGTCTACCAGAATATTGAATTTTCAACAAAAGAGTTCATTTGCAATCTAATAGTTAAATTCTCAGTTAAAACCAAAGAAAAGAATTTCCAACTAAATACTTGACTTCTCAACTAAAACAGATTAATTTTCACCCAAACGGTTGCATTTTAACCGAAAAAATTGATTTTCTACTGAAGAAGATGAAATTTCAACCAAAAATGGAATAGTTAAATTTTCAGTTAAAAAAATCTTTAAAAAAAAATTAATTTTCAACAAAAAAAATTAATTTTCAACCGAAAAAAAATTATTTTTAGCCAGAAAGTTGCAATTTTAAGCAAAAAAAATGAAATTTCTACAATAAAGAAGTATTTTCAAGCCAAAAAAGGAAACAAAAATTTAATCAAATTGTTGAATTTTCAACCATTTAATTTTTGACCAAAAAGAATGACTGTGAAGTCTGTGATAAATAAATTGAAATTTTCATAATTTACAGATTAAAGAATAATAGTTGAAATATACATGAATTTTTTTAAAATACTTTTTAAATATTAAGTTAGAAAGCTGTAAATTTTGCTTTGAAAATGAAGTAACAGACTACGCAACATTTTAGGTCTTAAAGAAATTAGAAAATTGTACGTTTATACTTATTTTTCGTACTAATTGTTATGAGCAAATTGTATTTTCTAAGTTTATAAAATCTTAATACGAGAGTAAGCACTAGATTGCGCTGACAAACAGTTGTTTACAATGAAATAATTTCTCAAATTTTCTTCCAATTTTCATTTGAAAGAATAATTTTGAACGCTTACACTTCCAACATTTTTCAGTTTTAACGCTTAATTCAATCTTAATTCATTACATATTTATAGCTTATAATTTTAAAAATGTTCAATCCTGTTTAATTTTGGATGCTTCAATTTGAAATTTTCCTACTTCAAACTCCACTATTTAAAATTGTACTAATTTGAAGAAATTGTTTAATCTCGATAGCTTCCAAATTGAAATTATTAAATTTAAAACTGTATGATCGTCATCTTATACAATCGTTTTCAATTCTATTTTTGCTAAAATAATGTATTATTAAAAAGATATATTTGATTTGATTAATGTGGTTGCCTGATGGATAACTGTTCATTTAAAAATTGTGGTTTATTTTAAACGTTTTGTTGATAACTCGAATAATCTGGAAAATTATCAAATTTAACCGGGAAAATATCGGGAATCTAAATACTCTGTGAATTATCGGCACCCTGTTTCTTTTTATTGATAAATAACAGTTATTTAAAAAATGTTCAAAAGATGAGCGTCATGCTGATGACATACTTCAAAATGTAATTTTCGATTTACTATAAAAATTATTTAAAGCTTCGGAATTTACATAAGAAGCAAGAAATGGACTTTGGTATAAGTTTTTATTTTACGAATTTCTATTGTTAACATTTTCAGAATTTACTGCAGTTTTTTAATAAAGAGGATTATAAAAAAGAAAAAGGCCTATACAAGAGACAATTCATCGACCATGGCGTCAAACAACTATCAACTCGCCATCATTAATCCGAAAGTTCAAGATAATTATTTGGTTTCCGAGGACACAGTCACAGTCCATACTTTTCGCATAGATTATTCCCAAAATTGCTTAACAGTTAATTTAGGTTCGATTTCTTTGATAGATGATCCAACTATTAATTGCAAGCTGGAACTATATTTTTCAAAATACGGTACTTCAAATGTTAACTTATCATTTCTTACAGAAGTTCCACCTGCATATGAGTATGAAATATCACTGTATTACGTTAACAAAGCTAATAAGTTAGTACATGTGAGCGATTTGAACGTGAAAAATGTTCGAAAAAATGATAAATTTGAAATCCCATGGAGTAATGCTTTCAAAGGTAATATTTCGGTTTCGTATTGTGCGAGTTCTGGTTACCATCATGCCCTTTGCATCAAAATTTCTCGAAAAGATATTTTGGCCAATTTTAATAAGAAACCTTCGTTGCTTTTGCCTACTCAGATAACGGTTCTGGACGATATTGAGGCAGAAATATTTCATGAGTTCTTGAGATATATTTATACGAATGTTGTGAATGATTTAAATGTGCATGCGGAAAAGCTTTTAATGGTAGCAGAAAAGTATGATGTTCCTAAACTCAAATCAGTCTGCACTGACGAAATGTCTAGGTCTTTGACAGTAGAAAATGTTGTACGCACGCTTATGATTGCTGATCGTTACAGCCTACAATGTCTGAAGGATAGAGCAATGGTATTTATTAGAAATAATATAAAATCTCTTTTGGACACTGAAGAATACAAAACATTGTATAAATCTGGACAAGCTTATTTGCTCAAAGAAATTGTCCAAATTTTGGCTTAACTTGATTGCGATTCTATATACATTTTTCTGATTTTTTAATTTTATTCTCTTGATTTAATCAATATGTTTGATAGTTTTAATAATAAGTGTATCACGAATGTTGCTTGTAACGAATATAATATTCCAAATGTATTCTTCGGTTCATAAATTAGGAATAAAAACCTTTGTTAATTTATAAATTTGAGAATTTATTGTTGTAAATTTTACCAAGAATCAATAGAACCATTTTAATTAACATTCGATGAACAAATTTGATGCAAAGCTACAGTAGAGAATCATTAATTAAAAATACTAATGTATGTAAAACAATTCAATGTAATTAATAGTTAAGACACATTATTTTACTTATATTTGTGCTTATAATTAATGATTATCTACTGTAGGATCGTTATCTATTTTAGGGTGGTCTCCCCTGCTTATAATTAAGACGCAAGATAAAAATGTAAAGTGATTGGTGATTAAGAAGGTTTTAAAGTTCCCGCCAAACTATCAACCATTAATTTCAAGGTAAAAATTTGATGTTTTTTAGTTGGTTAATCTGCTCATCAGATAAATGTAAACAACAAATTTTCCTGCTTTGCAGCCACGAAGTAGTGTTTGCAGCTTTGCCCGTAAAATAATCTAATCATATTATTCTATTTACGTGCTTTATATCAACAAAACAATCAGAAATAGTTGACTGTGAATTTTGATCATTTAAATGTACGTATGCGATTTATAGGTTATATTTATAATTTTACATATTTTCGTTTTCTCATATTAAATATTAAACATTTTCGCTCAAACTTTACTGAGTAATAGGATTTATAATGAATTTTTCATCTCAAAAGTTGTAACACAGTGTTTTAGGGGACACCATAAGAAGTAAATTCAAAGTTTTTTTTTTTAGATTATTTGTAGTTTTTTTCTGAATTGATTTTTATGGAAGAGTTGCAAAATTATGACATTTTATAAAACTAACCATCTAAATAATCAATCGAAAAATTCTTGAGGATTTATTCATTTTTTAAGAAGATATTTAAATTGTTTAAAGTACTTGTTATTGCTTAGAGGCTGTGTATAAATAACGCAAAATTTTTTTTCTGCAATTTGGAACCACGTACCCCCTTGGTTATGGACCGTATGTTTGACACCCCACCCCCTTCCTTTATTCTACATAATTTTTACCGACCAAATTTTTCTCGTCAATTTAATTAGGAATCATCCGAATACAACGTAAGAAGATTATGGGGGGGGGGGGGGGTAAAATCTGACTTATGAATTAAAAAAGTAATTCAACTTTCAAAACATTTTAAAGTTGATATTTCAACCAAGAGAAGATTTTAATTTTAAATAAACAACTGTTGAATTAAACAAAAAAGACGGATTATCAATAAAATAGTTGAACCTTCAGTCAAAACAGATTCATATCCAGACAAGCAGTTGTACTTTCAACCAAAACAGACACTAAATAGTTA
Organism: Andricus curvator; assembly: GCA_932195095.1. Classification (NCBI taxonomy): domain Eukaryota; kingdom Metazoa; phylum Arthropoda; class Insecta; order Hymenoptera; family Cynipidae; genus Andricus; species Andricus curvator. Next base: position 182,188 of record CAKNYM010053158.1, on the reverse strand, counting down.
AATTGTCAACAAATTTCATAAATTTTGTACCAATATGTTGAATTTTCAACAAAAAAGTCCATTTTCAACAAAATACTTCAATTTTCAGTTTAAAAAATGACCGCCATTTCCAAATCTGCCATGTACTAGTAATCGCCAGTCGTCCCAGTCTTCGCCAAAAGGGTTAAGTTTTCTTGAAATCAGTTTTTAGTGATTTGGATGCGTATTTCAAGTGTATCTTTGTATTTTAAGTATACTTTAATGAAATGA